>VYZM01000608.1:124873-192640 GCA_013398915.1 Dromas ardeola
GGAGGGATTAGGGGGAAGGGAGGGGGGACGTCGTGCGGGCCAGGGGAGGGGGTGGCTGGGCTGGGAGGAATCCCCCCGGCCGACAGCCGGATGGCTGTGGGCAGGCGGGGGGCTGTCATCCTCCCCCGGCCCGGGGGTCTCCTCAGGTGAGCTGATCTCTGCGTGGCTGGGGCTGGTACCCGGCCATCCGCCGGGCCTGGGGGAGGGACGGTGCCGGCTGTGAGGCTGCAGGTAATCCCTCTGCCCAGAGGGAGATCTGTGTCAGCACGGGCTGGCCGGTCAGTCAGTGGCATGTGTGTGTGTTTTCACCTAGTGACAATAGCCTTGGTCTGTGTACAGGAAACAGAATGAGGAGGAAGAGACCAGTTCCTGTGGGAAGACATGAAGTATAGCAAATGAAAGTAGAGGGCATTTTTTCCTGTGTCCTAACACTGTCTCAGGCCTAGCTGGCAGTGGATCAAAGAGACAAGGTTCAGTTTCTTCATATAATTCTGGCTTTTTTTTTGTATTGTCACGGATCACAACCAAAATATCTCAAATAATTTACCTGTGCATCAGCTCTATTGACCTGACCGCTGCAGCAACTTGTGATGCCCTTACTGCATTTTAAACCCACTCCAGTGATATCAACCAGAGTTGTTAGATTTTTTTGTGAAAAAAGTTATGATACCCTTACTTAAAAAGGAGTTAAATCTCAGTTTTTGACCTTGATGTGTGCTGAGTGTGGAAAAGGGCCTGTCTATGCAAGGAATATTCCTAGTCTGAATAGTTCTGGAAATCTTTCCCATTACTTTTTCAAAACTTGTGGGGATTTCTGTTCTACCACATGTTGAGACGTTGGCAGCCCCTTCTCCCATCTTCTGTCGCTTCTCTGTCAAGAACCAATATACGTATTGGTCATTTGCTTTTTAGATGTTCTTATTTTGTTTCGCGAGCTCAGTTCAGGCAGTGATCTGCTCTGCTTTAAAACAAGACAACTTCTTTGTCTTAAAGGATTTACTACGTATTGTTGCAGTAAGTGAATGTTGGTACAGATTTAGGCAGTTTAATGTAGTTCAGTTAGATGTGTCTAGTGAACTACTGTTTTAGTGTGTCTTAACTGCAGAATGAAATTATAAATTCGTAAACTACTCTGGGATTTGTCAGCTTTCTTTGAAAAACTAAATGAAACAAAATGTCAATTGTTTATTGTTTTGATCTTTAACTCCCTTGCTTTTTTGCAAAAGTGTCTTTGCCATAGTAGTATTCTAAAGGGAAGGTTTTTAACAGAGGCTGGGAGGAGGATTAACTCCTCTTTAGCTTGTGTATTTTAAGGGACTGAGGTTGGGATTTGAGTTGTTCTTCACTGCTTGCTGGGTGGATTACAAGAATGCTGGCTCTTTCTTAGAGTATTGAGGTTGTAACAGAACAAGGATACGAGGCTTACTTCTCAAAACACTTGTGTCTGTAGTTTTGTGTCTGTGTTCACTAATGTGTCCCCATGTTTTTGAGGTTGCTGTCACTTCGCGTTTTGGCCCTTGATCAGCATGGTGGTGGGAGCTATGGAAAGAGCAAAAATCTGGTTTCAGACTAGAGTCTTCTTCTATAACTTGTAACTCTTCTCTGCAGATGAGTGTTTAATTACTTACACTTCTAGCAACAATCTTGCATTTGTTTATTTTTAATTATGGTAATGCAGCTCAGCATAAAATTGGCTAGTACTTTAGCACTTTTAGGAAAAATGCACATGTTGTCCACTGAGGAAACTGGTACTTCTGTACAGACGAGTTGTACAGAATTGTGTCCAGTAATTAGTGCAGTTGCACAGTTTTGAAGTTGGGAGATCGCATCCTGTCTGTTTGCTGGACCCAGTCCTTTTTCTGTGTTGCAAAGGCTTTCTCAGAACAAGTGCTTTCTGTGTTGCTTGTCGTAGTGTCAAGGTGCTGTGCAGATACCGTATTTGACATCTGAAAGTACGTAATTTGACATTAAGAAAAATCCTTTCACGTGCCTGTCTTTGTATAGATGGAAATTGGTTCCTGGCCCCAGTAGAGCTTCCCTTTTGTCCAGGAGTGTAAGGCCTGATTATGCCTCTCTCTGTGCATAATTATCAGCATGCATGGTAGAATCGCTGTAGCTTCATAAGATATGATAAAGATTTATTTTGGGTTTTTTTTTTTTTTTTCAAAACAAATTGCTGCTAAAGGGAACGCAGAAACATCTAACAACAGNAGATATGTTAGAAATATCTTGTAAAGAACGTACTTGCAAGCTGTGGTTACTGGACATTAGCATTCCTAAACACGCAAAATAGGGCTTTTTCAGTGCTTGACATCTCTGTTAATAATGTTGTTTTGAAGAGATGAGAGCTAATTCTCATTTTGCTATATTTATTGTTTTGAAAAAATATAAATCTGAGATTTTAAGGTGGGTTTATATTTTTTTTGTAATTACCAAATGAAATTGGTTGCAGTTATTTTCTTTTATTAAGGTATTATAAGATCATACCTATGCTTTTTCTCCATACCTTTCATAATTTTAAATACATAGGTTGTCTTTTGTCACTATTCTTGAGTTGTTTCTTGCAGCGTCTTCTCCTTTTTGTCTTCAGTAACGCCCACATCTACAGCCATCTGTACTTTTATTTAGCTCTTTTTTAATGTGTTGCTGACCCAGTATTTCAGATATGTGTGTTACCCCTGAAAGGAGGATCTACTGAGAATTTTGCTGGTGAAACTGAATACTGTCATCCTGGAAAAACCAATTTTAATATGAAATGCGGGATAAGTGCCAGATGGAAATACTCTTTCAAAGGAGATCCACTTTTTTGAAAAAAGAGTGTTTGAATAAAATGCTCGTCAGTAGTTAGTAGAGAAACTTTCTTTGTCAAGTACCTCCAATAATAGAAGGAAGTTATGAGAGCTATGTATTGTACTGCTGTTACTCAAATCTGCCAGCCACAGAGGAACGTGACTGCTGCATCGCAAGGTTGCTTATGATTTTCTAGATTAAATGAGAGCTGAAATTAATTTCCTGCGAGTGGAATGGATTGGAAGAGGAAAGAGGTTGTGGAATACCCGTTTTCCCTTTGCTTCCTGTCTGTACCCCAGCAAGGAAATGGGACCGGGTAGTGACAAAACCTGCTACGACAGAGGGAATAAGTATGGGAAGAGCTGTTTGCCCGTCACCAGTGTATGCGTGTGTGAGTAAGAGGTTAGTAACTGCCAAGGATTTTGTCTTCAGGCACCGAGCTGTTGGAAGTACTACAGCAGATGAATATGGAAGCAGCAGGACCTAGATCATGACTTCATGAAATACTTAGTCTTTCCTTAATTTCTAGCACCTCGTGGTGAGATTTTTGCGCTGGATTCTATTTAGAGGACACAGCAGCATGCGTATCTTGTTTATCTTCAGTTAGTAGGTGTTTAGTGTTTTTCAAGGCCTGATGTAACACCCCCTCCCTTCTTACTGTTGCCCAGCCTGGCAATAAGAGATTGCTTTGTTCTTTTTTTGCCCTTTGAATGCACAAAAGATTTTCACAGCTTCCTTCATATGTGAAGAGAGAAGGAAGGAGATTTCTACACCAAAACCAAAGTTATTTTTAATTTTTTCCTTTCCCAGAGCGTTGTATAAGAGTAATATGGATTGCAGTGTGTGCGTGTCCTGTCAGGGTGATGATTAGGAGACAGACTGGGAGGGTGAGCTAAGAACAAAAAAAGAAGCTGCTGTATTGAGTCACTAATCTTAAAAACGACTGAACTCCCTCTTAAACAGTTTAATCAGTGGAATGATTCTTGTATTAGCCATCAAATGTTGATGAGTGCAATGGTTATATATATAGAAACTTTTCTACGTAATGCGAAGGGTGTGGAAATTAAGTCTAATGATGTGTCAGAGTAATCAATAAAGCTACTGGGTTCTGGAATAAGTGTAAATGTACAATGCCATCTTTGCTCCTGGGAGAATTCAAATTGGTTGGTGTTAAAAGTCCTTCTAGATTCAGAGATCTGAGAATTTGCTTTCATTGCCTTTAAGCATTTAACATGCTACTGCCATGAATTAAAATAGAGTCTCTTCCAGAAGACTGAGGTAGTGCTTGTAAGTCCTAGGTGGCTCGGTTAGATATGTAATTGGGAGAGCAGGGAGTAAGAGGAGCTGTAACTTGTTGACAGAACTCGTCAAGTGCTAGTAAAATAATTTTTTTTTGTTCAACATTTTTTACTTGCTTTGCTTAGTTTAGGTTGAGAGACCTTAACTGACTATTTAAGGTGTTTTGAGGATGGTAGGCAGTTTACAACAGAAACAAAAGTCATTCACCTGAATTTTCGAAGTTATTGCACTCTTTAGACAGCAGATTGCAAAGCATATAGATGGAATTCTGTTGTGTGTACTGTCTAAAATCTTTTGTGAAAGCTTTGCATACAAACATGGAGTTTGGCCTTTAATCTCACGTTTTTCAGGAACTGAAATTACCAGCCACATTCCATCCTAACGATTGTTTGAAGCCTCCTGAGGACAAGGATGTCATTGTACGAACGTGTGTGAGTATCTGGCATCAGAAGAGTGACTTAAACCACAGTAAATTTGAGAATATCAGGTTTATAATTAATATGTTTGTCTTTCAGTACCTGTCTCACTTCACTTGTTTGTTACCCTCCCTCCAGCTTTTGCTATCTCAGACTGTGTGTCATGTAGGCAGGGACTCTGCCTACAGCACTGGACTGAAAGACAAAAAAGGCAAAGCGCATGGGACTAGCTGAAGTTACAGTTGCTTGAATGTACATATACGTAATGACTCTGATTAGCAAAGGGATAATATTTTTCCTGCTTCAATGCCAGGGCTGTATTTACTAATATATTAATAATTCTTTAAGAAAAATTTACAAGTGAAGAACATAAATCAATGTTTTTTTTGGTGCTGGTGTGCCGTACCTGTTTTAATTAAGATTTCTGTCAGTTCTGCCTGTAGCCTTTTCAGGATATTGTGACAGTGGAAGTCAACCATTCCTTGCTTTTTACCCAGTGATTAGAGAACTTGTCCAGGATACAGGAGGTCAGTTCAGTCCCCCGGGGTTTCTGACCTTGCATCTCTCACCTTCCAGGGGAGTGCTCTCATCACCAAACTATGTGTTGTTCAGAGGTTGAGCTTTGCGTGTCCTTTTAAATCTGTTTCATTTCATATGCAGTACTGTAAATACTTGCTGGGCCAGGAAGCAGACGTGCCTTTCTGCATTAATGATCAAAATACTCATTTGGGATTGGCAGGGATCTGGCTTCCACTTCCTGCCTTGATAAAAATGTAGTTTGGAGGGCTGAAGGGTCTGTAGTCTGTGGGGATAGTTCAGGCTGCTTTTCTAGAGATGAAAAATTGAATTCCCAGAAACGGAAGAAAACCTGAATATTATTTCCCATGTCGTAGGTAAATGAGCTGTTGTGTATGTGGATCTACCATTATCACTACCTTGTCTTGTGTTGTGGGTCAGGTTCGGTGAGCCTGAGAGCATCTCTTTCTTTTATTGAAGGATGTGATCCAATACAATAATTGCTTACTTCGTACATTTTGGGATTTTGGTATGAGTTAAGCAACCTGATGCTGTTGGAATTGGAGGAATTGTGTGTGGACCAACAGACAGGCCAGATTAATTCAGGATATTAAGTTCTTTTGAGATTAGATGTGTTTCGGTGAATACCACAGTTTTAATTAATAGACTCAGATGCTGGAATCTCTGTCATTAATCGTTTGTCACTGTAACACAATGCCAAAAAATGTGTACTTACGAAACCTTCCTACAAGAAGTACTTTGAAATACGTGTCATGCTTTTTAAAATGCAGTGATTTTGATTTCCTAAAATTTGGAAGAAGAACAAAATGGATTCTGGTCATTTTTAGTATCTCAGCTATCTTATTTCATTATTTCGGTAATGTGAGGTATCAACATCTCTGGTGTAAGTGCCACTATCTTTATTGCCCTTTGACATTTTATGATGACTCTAAGCATTATAATATACTCTAAAAGCAAATAATTGACACAAGCCATTTAGTCAAACAGTCTAATTTAATTCTGGTGACATCTGAGTTAAGTTTCCAGGAAGAGCCAAGGCTGAAATTGGTAGAAAAAAATCATTGTGCACATTTACTTTTTGGTGCTGCATTGCTTTAGTGTAACTGATTAAGATTAAAATTTGAAACGATTTAGCCAATTATGTGGGTTGAGTGAAGTGGAGTGAAACACAAGCTAGTGTGCTAGCTGAACTGGATCCAGGCATGAAACTGACTTTGAAAGGTGATGATTTAATAAGATTAATGGAGCATATGTGTCATTGCAACACTTCTTGATCCCCTTTCTCCCTCTTTAATTCTTCCAAGGATGCTAACGTTGATGATCTTTTCTCCTACATCTTTTACAAGTGGTGTATGTGCTTGAAATACTCTGACCTGGCAGACCAGGGTTCTCCTCTCATGGGCCATTCCTACAGAAACTCAGCTCTCGTGGTGTGTTAAGTGCGTCTTTGTCCACTCGAACCACCATGATGGCATTATCCCGGAACTGATTAATTGTGTAGCTGTTGTGCTGTCATCTTCATTATTAGATTCTGTTGAGTGTTTCTTTCTAGGGCCAGGTCTAAGCCTCAGGTCCCCGATTCACTTGGATAGCCTCCATATCTGTATGTCACATTAAGTGTCATGGTATAGACAGGGCTGTCAGAAAGTCAGAATGTTCTGCTGACTTTTTGGAAAGATATTCTGTAACTGATAACTAAGCAATTAAACCAGAACGTTTTTAATATCCTACAACAACAAGTATTCAAAATAATAAATATATTAAATGAGGCTATTGTTGTACTTCGCTTGTGTGGGGACAGGGTTTAAGGATGGAGTGACTTTTTTTTTCAGGCTGTCAGGACAGGAGTTCTTTAAAATCATCACTGTCGGTCTCCTAAAGTAGAGGAGAATGCACGAAGAAAATTATTCTCTATTGCACAATCTTGTGCTTAAGATGCCTCCCTTATTACTGAAGTTGCCCACAAAGAAGTTGGAGAGATATAATCATATCTTACAGTTTATATATGTTAGCATTTTCCCTAAGCAGTGGAATCTGAAAGGAGAATGATGGTGTTTGACTCTCATCTCTTCTCATCTTCTTCCTTCTGAAAACAGTATTTTCTTCTGTGTTGTTGGGTTTGGATATTCTTCCTTTACTTCCTGTAGCTAGTTCATAGGCTTTTGACCCAAGAAAGTATTTTCCCATGCAGCTCGGGTATGTAGCTGAAGACTGTGAAATGATTCTCTTCCGTTTTTACGCCTTGGCCGCATTTCTGCAGGCGTCTCCATGACAGAGGTAGTGTGGGGGAAGCAGGAGGAGACCCAGGGGGTCCCACCCTCTGTCCACACACACAATCTCTTAACTTTAGGCATGAGTTGGCAAGCTTACCTGAGGAATAGGCTTGAATCCAAATTCAGTCCAGCTGCTAAAAGACAAAAAAAGTGTTGCACAGTGTGAACTATTGGATTTTTAAAGCTCAACCCCCTCCAGTCCTCTGGTGTTATCAATTAGTTCTACCTGGTCAATGCTTTTCTGCTTGCCACTTTCTATCTCAAAAGCCCAAATTTACTTCTTCATTCCTATGGACTCTGCTGTTTTTAGACAGGCGTATCTTTGAAAAGTCCTTTTGTTCATCTGATAATTAGACAGAGGATAACTTCTAGTAAATCTGCAGTGATACATAATTTTAAATAACTTTAAAAGTTTGTCAGAAGTTTATGGAAATCAATAGAAATGTTAAGACTTGATAGTGCTCCACTGAATCACAAAAGTTGGGGAACTCTTTGCTTACGCCATTTTCTCCTGTCAGTGGTACTGCAAATAGCAACTTCATGCTGGATTAGCAAGAGCACCGTACAGCTGGGTTCGTGGTGCAGCCGAGATTCAGGTGGTCTCAGCGTGTACATTCGGTGCATCTGTCTGCAGCGGTGGGGCACAGATAGTTTTGCAGGGGGTTTCTCCACACAGGTTAAGCTAGTGGCCAGTGTATGTCCTCAGGGTTTATTTTAATTTCAGTAGTTACTTGGATTAATAAATTCAGTTTACTCCTCTTGAGATAGCATAGCTCGGGCAAGGGCAAGCGTTACAAAACGTTTGAGCTTCGCGGCAGTGCCGTGGCCAGGACGGAGGTGAACACAGCAGCTGAGTTATGGCTCGCTCTGCTGCACTGGTAGTTCTGGTGGCTGTGACACTTGGCAATCTGCCATCCCTTCTTCTGTTGGACAGCCAGCTCCAATTTAAAACGTGATTTAAATTTATATGAAAACTTTTGTAGTGGGTAGAAATTCAGCAATGAATTCTGAATAATCATTGCAATTAGGATCAACCAGCTGTTGGTACAGATATGTTGGGCGTATGAGACCAAAGCTCAATGGTGTGTTGTTATGCAAAGGACTGTTCTTACTAGTATAAATTTACCACTGTCAAGGCTACGCTTGTGATTCATCTTACCATCATCTGTCAGACCCATTTGGCAAGATAAAGTAGGCGTACTGTGACTTTGACTTATTTAGTCAATGGGAAGTCCATTTTCCAGGTGACTGTTAGCTAAAGGTGAGGTTGGTGAAATAGCAGGAGGCAAACAGAGCTGGGTTGTATTGATTTCTGTAACCTGTGTGGTGAGGTGAGGTTCAGCTGTGTCCTGCTTTCTAGGTTTGATGGTGCAAGGTCATTCTGGTCCTTTTTAGATTGATGGTCTGTTTGCTGGAGGAAGGATTATCCGCTCTGTGAACTCTTCTTGAGGTGGCTGATCCTATACCTTCACCTGAATAGCTGATCTGAGAAGTTATCACAAAGGGCCAAAAGCTCTTGTGGGGGATATTATGATCTCTGTAGGGTTTTGAAGATGAAGAGTAGAATCTAATTAAGATTTGTGTTGAAAATAGTTTAAAGAGCTGGGTTTTTTTCCTCTTGAAAAAGGAAACTTTAAAGCTACATAGTGAAGAGCTGGACTTTTTTCTTTTTTTTAATTTTCTGCTCACTTGACTACTTCTAAAGCAGATGCGGCTGTAAGCAGTTACAGATGGTACAGAACAGAAAGAATCTCTTTATCATACTCAAGTGCCTTACATGAACCCCAATGTTAGTTTTCCAGCTAGTTATCTTTCTCTTCATTTTTTGATGTTTTTAAAGATAGAACATAAAAAAGAGCTACCTTAAAGCTAAATCAAAAGCTGAAAAAAGTCTGCCATAAACCAGAAGTAGTTCTCTGCAGGGTGCTGTACTGGAATGAGTTTCATAAGAATCCCAAAGCACCCTCTCTAAAGAATGTTCCTACTTTTTGTTGTTGTCACAAACAAAGTTTTTTAGATATTTGGGCTAGAATTTGTTGAAAATAGCCTCCATCTGTTCTTCTGTCTGCTCTTTGCACCTGGAACTGAAACTGCTACCCTAAGCCTGATGCTCAAGTGTATGAATATGCGCTGCTTCTCTTGCTGGCAGGCGTAAGGCAGAGACCAGGCTCTGTCCGGTCTGTCACAGGACAGCATCTCTCGCGTACGTGGTGTGTTTATCTGTACAGTGGCCACGTTTGTTACTGTCAAATCTTTTTTTTTTGAGTTTGCCTCTTTGTTAATCAGAGGTAGCAAAAACAGGGTGCGAGTTTTGGTGGGCTGTATTTTGTATTTTCATGCCAGCTGCATCCCCTCTCTTCACTTTGTGCAGTTCTGAATAGTCACGTTTGCTTCAGAATCTCACCAGCCGTCATCTGACAACATTATTTTGTCTTGATACAGAGCCGGCACAATGAAAGCTGCTTAACTTTGGCCAGACAGACTGGCTGCTCTATAGCTTCGACTCATACAGGAATGTACTTTTAGCATCGTCACTGAAGATTCATAGTTTGGTGCTGATGGTGTTAACTCATTCTTTTATGGAATTGTTACGAAAATCGTGTTCAATTCTACCCGGGCATGGCATGATAAAGTATGTATCATAATCCTGTACTGTGCGGGTAAGTCAGCCATCAATAGCACTCAGAGCTGCTGTTTTTGTATGACAAGGTCATATTGATCAATTTGCCTTTGGTTTTGGCTTGCTGATTGTAAGGCCTGATCGTTAAACGTTTTGATTAAACTATTAGTTGTTAGTTTTATTTTTTGATCTGACTTCTGAATACATTGCTAAAAGGAGTTTGGATTTCCAAGCACAAAATCGATAAAAAAACTGGCCTGAGTGTAAAAGGCATGAGGTGTGGTTTTGTTTTGGTTTTTTAAGTCAACAGTAGAGTCAATATAGATGAGATAACGTCCTCTTTTCTGACTTTCGTGATAAAGACAAACAACCTTTTTTTCTGGTTAGAGAGCCTACTACATTTTGATATCTTAAAAAAAATATTGGAGAGAATCAAGGTATTCTGCGTATTTGTAATTTAAGTACTCGGTCTCTGAATCGCTGTTGCATTTCCTTTACGAGGAGGCAGTGACTTACCAAAGAGGTGGGATTTGCAGCATGTTGTGCCATCAGAGCTCTGCTCTGCTTGATCAGCTCTATCACGAACAGAAAGAAACCGTATGAATGTGAAATCAACACCTATTTTATTAGGCCTTGGCTCCAGTGAGTGTTATACTGCAGATAGTTGGAAGA
The DNA here is from genome assembly GCA_013398915.1 of Dromas ardeola. Lineage (NCBI taxonomy): Eukaryota > Metazoa > Chordata > Aves > Charadriiformes > Dromadidae > Dromas > Dromas ardeola. Next base: position 135,481 of record VYZM01000608.1, read on the forward strand.
AGGTTAGCAGCACAGTATCTGCACTGCTGGGTCTGCATGTGTTGACAGTTACAAAAGTCCAGAACTGGGTACAGACCTTATAGTGGTCTGGGGCAGTTTGCTGTCCTGGAGTGAAGCTTTAATTACAGCCTCGGGATGCCCGTGCAAGATGAGGTGCAGGGCTACAGCGAGCGCCTGGTGATAAAGGATAGAGCTGGTCATCAGGAAAATAAGTTAAACAGGTAAAAGCATAGAATGTTTTTAGGTAATAGTTTGAGAGTGAGTTAGGCCACTCAGGATGGACTCTCCAGTGTCACGTATGTGTCTTGAGTGAAGCTGTACACAAAGAAGAGGACCAGCTTCATCTTCTCGATTTGGCTCCTGGATGAGATCAAATCTATCGTTAAGTAGTGGTATTCCTTTGTATGCTTGTTAGGAAACCTGCTGTACTACTCCTGTGTGTTCTTCTCTGTGGTGCTTCATATGGAAATACACTTCTCTCACTCTGGTCTGAACTTTCTGTTTTAGTTGGTTACCCGACTCCGCATCCCATAAGAAGTTAGATTGCAGATTTGTTAAGATTTATTGTCTTGTATATTTAGGTATTCTTTTTGCTCAGTGTGGTGTTTCCTGTCCAGGCAAAGCCGCCAAAATGATTACATATTTGTCTTACAGTGCTTTACGATAAGATTTACAAGGTGAAGTTGGTTATTAGGTCCTCAGAGGCAAGACAGCTTGTCCTAGCTCTAGCGCTGGATTATTTGTGCTTTTCAGCAGAGGGCTGCCTGTTTAGCTCTCGGTGTAGCAAACTGAGCAGTCGCTTCAGGTCACACGATTAAGACACCTCGGCAGGCGTCTGGCCACCGTGGCCGTGCAAAATCTGCCCTTGCCTGAAGGGGCTGGAGGACGGTCTCAGCCCAGCAGCGTCAGTGTGGGGCTTTGCCCTTTGCAGAATATTGCAGGCTAACAAGATGTACAGGAATTTCCCTGCACGTCCGGAGGGTCCTCTCTTTCTACCACATAATTAATCTGTTTTCTTTTGTCATTGCCCATTTTTAGCTGCTTGCTGGCACCATGACAACCATAATATTCTGCATATGATTAAATGTTGATAAATATGGCCAGGATGATGCGCATTGCCTCAGTTGCACATTAGATGAACTTAGTCCTGGATCTTCAGAGGATGTTGGATGTCTGGGTAATATCACTGTAAGAGGATAAAGGTGAAGTCGAGCTGTTAGTCGTATAGAGTATTTATCTTGAACAACCTTATTCGGAAGGATGCCATTTCTGGACTTGGATGACTGACAGTGTCTGGGATGAGGCTGAATTGCATTACTAGAAGACAGGCTGTGTTTTCTTATGTTAAAGACTCGATTGTCTGGAACCTTGTTCAAATAACTTACCGCTTCAGTTCTGGAAAACACTTAATATAATTTCCGTTCATCATGGTAAAGTGTGAAAATTTGTTATCCCTTGTTACTAATAATAGCCTTGAATTTACTGTTTGTAGTTTAACTATTGGAAGCTTTTTGTAATGGAATTTTTCTGTGCTATTAGGAAACTTGCTGTTGAATATCCTGTGTCTTGGTATTGCATAGGAAACGGATAGCTTTGGATGAACAGGGTTCCAGAACTCCATGGCAATTTATTAATAGGATCTACATGACTAATTTGGAAAGGCTGCAGTGCCATAGTCTTTCAAAATTTAAACCTGTTTGTTGAAGTGAGATAACAGAATCTCCTGACCCCTCCGGACACTGATTAATGCCCCCAATCATCTGAAGGGATCCAACTTATCCTCCGTTTCTCTGGCTTATTAATTCTTTTGCTGGCAATTTATGCAAGAGAGAGGAACAAAGGAAATAATTTAAAAATAGTTGTAAGAATGATGTGAATTCATAATTCTTAGAAAGTGTGGTCCCTTATCAGGGGAGTGATGTCCCATATTTTTTCCATGCAAACTAGTCAATGCTGTAAAATCAAGTGTTTCGATTTTCTTAAGGTTGTGGGCACCTGAGGACGGTGACTCTGCAAAATGCCCAACTAATAGAAATTCATAGTGCTCGTATTTCGGTAACAAAGGTTGTTTTGAGAAGTAGATGTTTTGTAACTAAAAGTGTCTTGGGTATATAATATGTTGAGAAGTTTTTTAGAAATCAGTGTGAAGTGGATGTTTTCTTGATGATGGGGACCGCCTCAGTTAAATTTTTAGCACGTTTGTAACTAAGCTTCCCCTTTCTTTTTTTTTCTTTCCTTTTTTTGCTGGCTTTTTTTTTTTTTCTTTTAAATTTTGTGTTACTAAACATACCCACCCGGTTTCTGATACAAGGCAAGTGGGGAACATAAGGCCAAATGGTAATAAAAATCCCGCACAACTCTTTAATACCATTTGCAATTTTCATCATAAAAGTAATTTTTTTTCAAATTGTTTTATTATGGTGTAAATGGACCAGAAATGTACCAGAACTTGCTTTTGATTTTTGCGGTTAGGGAAGCGACTAACCTGTGTTGGGTTCCTCTCTCCCCAAGAGGGAAGATCCTGTGAATGGAAGATGTGCTGGGTAAGGTTCAGGAAACGTGTTGTATTTCTGCTGCCATGTCGTTAGTGGTGTGGTTCCCAGTTCCTCTTAAGGTGTTGCCCTGCTTTAGATCAGCTACAAAACCTCCTTGTTGCCTAGCCAAGCTGTGCTTTCCCCACTGGAACGCTACAAAACCTCTTATAAGTAGAAAATACAAAGAGAGCGGCTGAGAAAGCCTATATGTAGCTGCGTTGGTCGGATTTAAGACTCATGGTGCTGTTGTCATGACAGTGAGAGAGAATTGGAAGTCCGTGATCTCAGCAGAGTTTAATGGCAAGTAACCAGCTACCTGTTTTGCTGCTTAACAAGCCATTGTGTTCTGTACCAAGTGTAATTTTCACACTAAGACATATTCCATCTCTATAGCTGAAGTGGGAGTTAAGAGCTGGTGTGTGCTCCTGAATCTGGGTCTTCTGTTCAGTCTGGGGTGTAGCCATTAGTCCGGCAGTTTATCTAAGTAGCAGCTTTGCACTGCGTGTGCTGGAGTTGAGGAAAATATTTCTGTTATATCACTTCTTAGACTCATCACCGTAAAGTGCTTGTCTCTTGGAAAATACAAGCAGTGTTACAGATCATTAGTATTAGCAAAAAATCCCCCCAATATTAACTGTTAAAGGACTCTCCTTAAAAAGAAATTCGATGTAACTAGTTATTATACTTGTTTGTACGGACAGTTAGCTCTGGACAATTCTGTGATGCTTTTTCTGGCTTATTTGTTTATTCTGACACTTCAGATTGTTTGGTTTATTTGCTAATTTTAAAGAGAAATATTTCTGCGTTATAGAACATCCTCTGTTTTAAGATGCCAGAAACTTGAGCTGTCTTTTGTAGTGTCACTTGATTATTCCAGACTGTTCTGGAGAAAGAATGATTAACACTGGAAGCACTAAAATTAGGTTTATTTTAAACTAAATAACCTGTATACACAAACTTCAGGACGAGCTTCTATACTTTGGGGTGTTCGCTTGGACTGGGGTTTTTTTTGTTGTTTTGGGAATTCATAATTGTTTAACTTCTTGAAAGAAAATGATTTCGAGTGAATGGCTTATGCCATGGGATCAGAAGTCTGTAATCAAATACTACAGACAGTACCGTTTTGCTACAGCTTGCCTGTGACAATTGTCTGAACACTAAATTAGGTAACTGTCACGGATGTGCTCGGGCATTGCCAGGCTCAGTTGCTTACATTTCTCATAGCTCGCCATGAGGAGGATCGTGGCATTCATGTAACTGTATTGTGTTTTGTAAAGGAATTTTTCACTTGTGCAGTAGTCTGGGCCTGCACATGGTAGAGATGCTTATATTTTTGTTTCTTGCTAATAATGTCTCAGGTGGTGTACCTCTAGCCAAGGTCTTCCGTTTGAACTTTCAGGGAAATCATCATTCTGTGCTTTGATTATTTCCCTATTACCATGGCAAATAATTCATGCTGCTAATTAAGACACTGTTAGAATCACACAGAAAGATGGGCAGAGAAAAAATACGGCCTACTTATGCTCATAATTTATCTGTCTTATAAATTTACAGCACAGTTATTGCTAAGGTAGCTCACAGTTTACAAATGAGAATCTATCCCCTTCTGCTGGATGGTATCTATCTACTGAAGGCAGAAGGGAAGAGCCACGCATTTCAAAGAGCCTTGTTTTGTCTGGAGCATATGAAGGGATGTGTTTAGGAGAAACACTGTGCCCCGAACGAGATTTGTGTTCCAGCAGAGAAGCACATTCAGAGAGACCCTTCTGTTTACTATGGAGGGCCTGAAACTGGGGAGGCCGTGGGGTCCCTGAGGAACTGGTGACTGGCAGTGTCATGCTTAGCAGAGTTTCTCACACAGATCTCAGAAAGCAAAAGGAACCATCTTTGTAATTGTGAGGTGAATGGGAAGCCGTTGCAGAGTCTGGGAAGTAAGTAAGTAATGAATCCAGAAGACTACTTTAGTGCTGGTTGGAGTTCAAAGGGAAATTAGGAGCCTAATTGAGGTATGTGTTAAGCATCTGTGAAATATCAGCACTGAAGAAAACTGATGGTAGTGTCTTTGTTGTTCGCATCTAATCCTGGAGACTCCAAAACTGGTGATAGTTCTGTGGTATGTTGTGACTGCACATCACAAGGCAGATACGCTACTTTTGCCTCTTTTATTTTCCTCCTGTTATAGGTAATACGCATTCAATTCAGTCTTGTCTGAATTGTGGTGGATAATTTGTATACTCTTTCCTGTCTTCAGAAAAAGTCATTAGTAATTCTTGTTTGATATAAAAAGATGAAAATCAACATTGCCAATGACATTGGAGTGAAAGATGTCTCCATTATGGTAGTTCATACTGCACCGTGTCTGTAAATGGGTAGTGCCTGCCCATTGCACACCTATTGCAGGAGAAAATAAGATGCCTATTGTTAAAATTGAAAGTGCTTTTCTAGTCTTTCTTCTTAATAAAAGATACTTGTTTTCCTTTGTCAAGGACCTGTGTGATTAGATATTTATCCTCCTTCATCCCCAGGAGAGCAGACATTGTGGCTTGTACTTTCTGTTTTGTGAAACAAGATTTCATATAGATGATTACATCTCTGGAATCTATGTCATTCTCCCCCTAAAAGGAATTGAAAAACAAATTGGCTTTCTAAAACATGAAAGAAGGCTAGAGCAAACTCTTTGTCATCGCATTCCTGACCATATCCAGCATTGCCTTCCACAGAGTTCCTAATATTTGGTAATGTCTGTGGTTTCCCATGGGGTTGCTTAGGTGAACATAGTAAGTGAGGGCTGTCGAAAGAGAAAAGAATGAAGACTGGCTTCATCATGAGCTAAATTGGGTGAAAACTATTTTGGATTGTATCTGTGTTTTGTATGTAGTTTTCCAAAATCCATGCCAGTGTCAATCCATACATTTCTTACCTTCACAATAAGTTACTCATCAGAGAAAGAAAATACCAACTAATTCGTACTCATATCTGCTCCAGAAATTATGGGGTGATTATTCGCATCGTCTGAATTTTAAACTCCCAGTTTAGGACCTGAACTGAATGGAGAGAACAGAGGATAATTGCAAGCCCTTGGCAGATGCGTGTCCCTCTCCCCTGACTCCGCAGGGAGCATGGTCTTGTCAATGAAGTGCTTGACATGCTCCGGGTGGGAGGACTCGAATAACCTCGGTATCCATTTGCTACAACGGCATTTGACTGAACATCTCAAACAAATTTGTAGAGAGCCTGACAGTTGAAAAAAATGTGCTTTCCAAAAGTTGTGCTGTTATAGTAATTGCTGGAGAGATTAGAGGAAAACATTTGAACAAACCAGTGTTAAGTCCTGAATAAAGAAAAGTTATCTTCAGCTTTTCATCCAGAAATCACATTTGTCGCTCTTGTGTCACTGTCTTGCATTAAGATGTTGCCCAGCTTTGTTCCTTTTATGTAATCTTTTGTTTTTTCTTGCATTTCAGATACCTTGATTTAGAACTCTCTTAAAATTAAAATATAGGCAACAAAACAGGCAGGAAAAATGTCTTAAACTTTCTCCTGTTTTGATTTTTAAACTGCTTCATCCTGCACTTTGCTTCCTGTGAAGTGTGGAGTAGTTCATGCCTTGTCATCTGCGTCTGCTGGTTCCCAGAGTGGCAGAGAGAGAAGCCTAAAGGGAAAGTCTTTTGCGTGTATGTGTGCGTGCTTTTTTCCAGACACAGTGACATGGGACTTTAGCTGTGGCTTGTGCCTGTGCCTTGGGAAGCTCCTCTAGCCATGCTTTAGTCCATCCCTGGAACAGCATCCTTCCAGCCTTCCTTTGCTGGGCTGGACAAAAATCTGGTCTGCACGATCTGAGATCTGTGCTGTAAGTTGCAAGCAGTCACTTGGATCTTCACTCTTGGAATTGAGGGAAGAATAATATTTAATTGAGAGAAATTCCAAAGCTCCCTCCTGTTTCTCAACCAGAGGCTTTTGATATTTTCATACACTAGCAGCTGTGCAAAAGTGACAGTGAAATGGCTGTAGAGTAGGCATTAGTACTTGTATGTGGACTGAAATCACACTTCCCAGAGCCTTGTGGTTTCTTTTTATTTTTTTCCTAGCTTGGGATGAATTTGAGCAGAGCCGATTTTTCTTTTTCTTAATAATTTAACACACAGAGAATGAGTTTGTTCCAGCTAGGTGTTACTCATAAACTTCAAATATTAAAATTACCTTTTTGACATCCAGAAGCAGCGGCATATTTCTTCTTCTGCATTCTGTGTCTTTGTTTCTGTAAACTTCTGGAATTGACGTCTGTGAATGAAATGTACTTAATTTACTTTTCTGTCTCTGTAGTATTTGAATTGCAACTTTATGCGTGGCTGATGGAAGTTAATCACTTACACATTGATTACGATAATTTTCTCTTTTTTGTATTTCAAAAATACAAGATGCAGTTGCTCGTGCATAAAATCTTAAAAAGTCCCCCAAAGACCAGGCAGTAATGAAATAGTTTTTTAAAAACAGCTTAAAATTTATGGTAGCTACAGCCCCACTGTGCTTTACTACTTATGTAAAAGTAGTTTTCAAATAAAATATTAAGGATGATTAAGCGATATTTTTAAATTATTGGTTTTACTTTGTTCATCACCCTGTACATTCAATTCTGAATAATGCTGTGAAAGTGAAATAGCATTTTAATATTATTATGGCCTCAAAGTAGCGTATAGTTTCTAGTTACAGGAATCAAAGTGACAAACTGAATGTGAATTCTGCCTAAATTTAATAGGTAGCTTATGTATAATACTTAAACTAACAATCAACAAAAAATGCTAGTATGTTTGAGTCAGCGTTGTCATCTTGCTACTGTGTTTTTCGGAGTTTAACTTTTATTGGAGTTGAGTTTATCTTCCTCTAGTTCTGATGCGAGTGCTTGTGCCTGTAGGCTGCTCTGGGATTAAAGGAGTGTTCCAAGGGTGAACTTGGTTATTTTTAGGAAGGTTAAACATCTGGATGTTCACTACAACAGCTTTTCCAGGAAAGCATTTTATTCCTGAGCAAGAAATATCAGCAGAAATATAACTGCAGTACAACAGCATGTAATCTCTGGCTTCCCCGGGGACTCTGGTATTTTCAGACTGGTCTGTTGCTTAAAGTAACCCTGAGGATTACTGGAGGATATTGGGAGGATTTGCCTCGGTAGTATTTTTGTAGATGGCTTTGAGGCATGGGAATCCAGAAGAAGGATGAAACGGAGCAGAGCTGCCAAATTAGAAAGGAAGGAATGGTTATGGGGAACATAAGAAATATCTTTGTAATATTTCTAAGACTCCACATGTTTGCATTCTGGCTGAAAAAAGCAGATTTTCTGATTGAAACAGATTGATTAGTAGAAAATTGTCCTCTATCAGTGTTAAACAGTTTTTCTGGATTCAGAAAATACAAAAACATTACAGGTACAATATAGGATTTGGAGAAGAAAATTTAGGTTGTGTGTAATGGTTTTAAGGCATTCCCATAGGCATTGTATGTGTATGGGGGGAAAACCTCAAGGAAGTTCTGAAAATTAAATTAATTATATGTGTTTAACTGAAATAACTTTATAGAGAGCTAGACTTCCGTTTCATATGAGCTGTCTTACACCCTTGATTATACAGAATACTGTATAAAAATGTATCCAGGCTGCCTGGTTTGAAACTGGACTGGCGAGAACAAAAGTCTTATGCAAATACACTAATGTGTTTTGAAATTCCAAATTTCAGCAATATTGATTGCTAAAAAATTGCATTTGCAGCTGAGGGGTATTTTTTTCCCCCTTAACAGTTTCCAGGTGCTGCTTAGAGAACTGTGACATTGCTTTTTCATTTTCTTAATTCATTTTGAGTATCTCTAGCTCTACACTTCTTTTTCTCTCCTCAAGGAGGAAAACAAAATTTTCAAATTTTAGTCAGATACCAATTTTCCAATATTGTTGATGTCATGGTAAATATATTTGTGGTGAGAGGCAATTTTTTTTAACTAACTGATAAGTAGGTGGTTTATGTACCCCTTGAGGATTTCAAAACCTCTTGTGTTTATGTATTGAAAAGCTTGTGTCTCTCCAGTTGTGTATTAGCTGGTCTAATAAGAGATTGCTCCTCTCCACATTGGTGTTACTTGTATGCATTATGATAGCAGGAGACTGTTACTGAATTGAAAAGATTATTTTGTTTTTTTTGAAATGTTTAAATCCGGTCACTCACTTTAATTTGTATTTTGTTACTCATTACATATATTACATGAAAATGTGAATTGAAAGAGATGCTGAAGGATCAGCATTTAGGCTTCCAGCATGTAAAATTTCCTGGAAAGCCAAGTCCTCTACTATAGCATCAGCAGCGTGTCTCCAAAACCACATAGTGTTTGTTTTATAGTAGCTGCTAGATGCCAGGCATATATTAAGTCATTCCGAGCCTGCTTGGACATCCATGGACATCCCTATCAAGCCCAGTAGTTCCGTATTTTTCCTAAAAGTATTGAGCTATTAATTCCCGAATCCTTAGGGAAATTATTTTAAGTTCATGTAAAAATTAGAGACTGTTGTTTCAGTGGGCTTCAGGATTCATACAGAAGTGTCAGTTTGCACTTTTCAAAGCAATTCCGTTTAAGGATGGGAAAAACAGAAGTTAACCTGACTTGTATTTATGAGTTTTCCTTTCTATCCATGTGGCTGGAAGTGTCATGATTTTTAATAACACCTGAAAAATCTGATGTGGCTGCTCCTGGCAGTGCTGGTTTGGACTTCTCTCTGGGTTAAAGTTCTGTTGTTGAAGATTTAATCTGACTCTGCTGTAACATTTAATGAATACCTGAGTAAAAACTTTTTTGTGTGTGTGTAACTGCTCTGATGTGTTCCAATTTGTCTAGCGTACAACGCCCATTAAATGAATAGAACTTGAATTAATGAAATAAAATGAATGTTAGACTAAGAGGGAGATGCGAGCAGAAGTTGTCATCATGGGTCCTTTTGCTACCGGGGGGTGTCAGTTGTATATTTAGGAAACCATTGCAAATGAATGGTTGACCTGTGAATAGGAGAGAACTTACTTTCCTGCGTAACATTATCTTGATGCCTTTATGTATAAGTTTATTTTTTAAAAGGCAAACATTTTGTCCAGTAAAAATAGTCCCAGATATTTTCATTTGGGATTTCTAGTAGCTTTTGAACCTAGTTATCCCTGGGCTTGCAGAAATATTACAGGCTCACCCTCTGTGTTGTCTGACACTGGATTTGGCATGTACGTGTCAATTCTGTTTGTAGAAGAAGAATGGTATGTAATGAAATGACAATATCTCTCTGATAAACCTCATTAAATTTTCAAGTGGGTGTAATTTGGTCCTGTCAAATATAAATTTCATTTGGTCCTGTAAATGAAGCCTCATGTACTTCAGTTTGTCCAAAAGGTTTACGTGGTGCAGTAGTGAAGGCGTTACAGCTGCTGTTAAGAAAGTTTGTTGTTAATAAGCCTGGCAATGTTCAGAGGCTCAGCATGTGAGATGCCTCTAATAATCTGCCTGAACATTACTGTTTCATTAAACCTCTGCTGTTTAGAATAAGTGAGTACAGAAGAGCAGTAGGACATGTTCTCCTTCTTTTTCTTGTTTCTCAGGATCGAAAGGAACATACTGGGTACTGTGTTTGTAATGGGTCCATTTGTTTTTTGTGTTGTTTGGGGTTTGGTTTCCCTCTCCCCGAAAGCACAACACATGAAGGTGGAAGAACTGCCATCTCTAGTGTTGTCACAGCATTCATGTGACTATGGAGATGTTAATCTGAAAATGAACTTGGAGTTGAGGGGGGGGGAAATTGTTCAACTGGATCAGTTTACTGTTTGGTGTTGGGAAAGAATGTGAATTCCTCTATTGCTAGTAGCACAATTTTAGGTCGTTTTAATCTCGTAGTTCCCCCATTTGGTGTTTCCTTTTGCTGGTGTGCCTTATTCTCCCCTTACTGCGTATTTTTCTAAGGTAAACAAACTTAGTTCTTATCTATCCTGCTCATCTTAGAAACTCTCTTCTGCACTCGTTCCAGGCTGATGATTCTGCTCACACTAAAGCTAAATTCACACTTAAATACCAGTACCTGCCTTCTGCCATAATAGTGCACTCTCCTTCCTCTGCTGTATTTATTGTTTGCGCTTACAAAATAGGATTAAAAAGAAGAGAAATAAAGAGAACAGCTCAGGAATAATGTGACTACAGAAGTGTCTATCCAAAATACTAGCATCAGTAGGCTCAGTAGTATGAGAAAATCATAATGCTCATAATGTAAAACCTTAATTAGCTTCTCTACTAAATCATACACAGTTTTAACAAGTTAATTGCATTAGAGTCTGTTTATATGCGTTTAGTGCCATACTAACAATTTAAGCTGAAGTTGTGTTTCCTAGCTTCATGCTACCCTGAGTCACGGAGCATTTGGCACAGGTACCTTGGAAACACGCTGTGCTGATTGTCTGTATTTCTTCATAGTGCTTTGTACATTTTTGGTGCTTTATACTCAGAAATTTTCTTCCTGTAATAAATACATGTAGCTCTCTGATTCACTTGTTTCTGTTTTCCTTCTGTACTAAACGAAATAGCCATTCTTTCCCTTTGATTAAGAGGCTCCGTGGAGTGTGTCTTGTGCTTGTGGGTGTGAGAATTTTAACTCAAGTTAATAGGGAGTCAATGACTTGCATCAGAACAGGAGCAAAATCGCAGTTTTAAGCTTAATTTCCCCCCTCCACCTCCTCAGCTGTAACTGAACTAATCATGGGAATCATTGTGTGTTCAAATACAGCTTTGTGCATTCTCTCTGTGAGGGATCCATTCAGCAGCAAAAAGCTGCTGTTTGACATACCAGTAATGTAGATCCTAACGATATTTGATGCTTGATTTTTTTTTTTGTCTGTTTAAAGGAGTTTATTTTTTGTAAAGAAGTTGCCCTGCATTTGCTTTTTAAAAAACAAAATATGTTGCTGTTCAATTCTTGTAGAATTGTGCTTCTGGTTTTGTGAATAGCAGTGCATTATTCCTCTGCAAATGAAGTACTGGAACCATGAAATACTATCATTCCAGTGTTACAGAAAACCTGGTGTGAGACTTTACTTGAAGATTTTCATTCTAACTACACATAAAGTTTGGGTATTTTGGTTGTTTATGTTTTACACTCTTTCCTTTTCACTTATATTGGAAAGTAGGAGGAGTGTTATTTTCAGTTGGTGCTTCTGCTTCAATGAAGAAATCAAATACACTTTAGATTTTTCTGGGTTCAACTGCTGGTAGTTCCTTGACCACTTGAAGCGTATTTTTGCTCCACTAGCACTTTTTTCTTGAATTATCAGGAATGATGATGAGATTTTCTGCTTACGTCAATATGCTTTTTCATCATGTTTGTATGTTTGGAGAACAGATTGATTCATCTTAGGTGTTTGACTCGTGTGTGTGTGTTGGCCAAAGTAATCTTATCCTATTGTAGAGCTTTTAGTCTACCACAGACCTGAGGAGGTTTTTTTGTTCTTGAGATGAACAAGTGTGGACCTGAAGTCTTTCTATCACCCACTTTTCTAAATTTAGAAAAACTTGAAGTCTGAGTGGCACAGTTTTAAAGTATTCAAAAGTGCGGCTAGTCCAGTATGACCAATTATATGAGCTTATTTTGGTGCTCTGGGAAGATGTGGGAGGAAAGGTTGTGTTTGGGGGGTTGTTTTTTTTTCTTTTTCTTTTTTTCTTTTAGTCAAAACATAATTTTTGTGTGTGTAGGATTTCTACAGGACATGTTATTGTCAGAGGTTGAACATTTATTATTTGGCAGTAGCTTGCAAAGTCAATATAAATCTCTTAATTGTGAGACAGGGATGAGATATTTGCTTACTACTGTCTTCCTGGTCCAGATGGAGCAGCAGTGAAGACTGGGACTAATATTTAATTCCAAATAATGAAAACTCCCACGTTTTATCAGCTCAGACAACTTTTAGTTACGGCTTAGGGTCCTCTGAGATGCTGTTGGCTGAAAGTAATAACTGGTGCTGTAGTAGCTGTGTTAACAATGTTGAGTCATTATATAAATGGCTTGTCAGCATTTTCACTGCAGCGGCATCCAGCCCTGCTCGGAACAGGTCCTCTGCGCCTCTGAGAGCTCAATACCCACCCTGAGCCCGCACCCAGTCTGTGCTGGGGCTGGCAGCACTGGCCGTTAGGTTGTAGACATCTCATTCTACAGCTTGGACAGGGCTTTGCTACTGAACGGGGGATTCTTGTGTGGAAGGGACAAGAATCATGTTCTTCAAGCAGTAAATTTATTTTATTGTAAACTGGAAGTAGGGAGCATCCTCGTGTTTTAGGTAATTGTCATCATCGTTAACGAGCTTTTCTTTTAAGTAGAAAAAGGCTTACAGAGGTCAAAATGTTGATGGGAGCCTATGGTGAAGACTTTGGGGAAGTTTTTATATTCTTCCTGTAACTAGAATAAGTGCCCTAAAACGAAACCTAGCACCAAGCAGTCTTCTGTCTAATGCAGAGCTGTACTACCAAGTGATTGAAAACTCTGGCTTGCGTATATGACTGGGATATAAATTGATACCTTTATAACCCAAAAAGGTCTTAGCTGTCAAAATTGCAGAAAACTTCCCTGTACCAGCGATAACATTTCCAAATGGCCCTTCCTGAAAGCGCAATGTTGTTTGGATCGTGATGAGGCCGTCTAGCGTGAAACTGTAGACAGCTTGCACAGTGGTACTCAGTAGACTTAAATTACAGTAACCACACCCTTGATCTGCCTTTTTTTTTTTTTCTGATGTAAAACGGGCTTTTTTTGGAAAATTCATACAGTTGAAAGTGGTAATTTGGATAGAAGAGCTGTTTCAGCAAAGCTTTGGGATAGGCTAAATATTGGACTGACCTTTGCAGAGTTCACTGGTCTGTTGGAATCTGAAAATTTACATAGAGAAATATGCGCGTGGTTCTGGCAAGAAAGGATTGTGCGTAACAGATCTTGATTTGATGTCCTCTCTTCTCCCTCCTTCCAGTCTTCCTTTTGATTATTTGTGGAAGGTGGAAACAGTTTTCCAGATGAGTAAAGTCTTCCGATGTGGGTTATGCGACTTCAGTTCATTCTTGCGGCTGAGCTGCAACCTTCTGGCTTTGTCAGATGTCTCATATGTATATTTATGTATATTTTCATGGTTATATGTTTACATCTTGTTCTGCTACTTGCTGATCTTAATTACTCCACAAAAGCATTATATTCATTTTTTTGTTTGGCAATTTGTATGGTTGTACAGCAAAACTTGAATCTATCCTCTGCAGTCCAATGAGGTCTTCAATAAACTGATAAACTATGAAGACAATTACAGGCAAGAAAATTGCTTTACTTGGAGATCAGCAAATGAGTCTTACCTTTGTTTCTCATTCTCGTGAAACATGTTTTTCAACATACTAATAGTTTGGCCCTTGCAAATGCATTATGTCTCCTTCTTGTACCTCACTGAATACCCTTATGTGTTAATGACACTGGGCTTTGACAGTCTCATTAATGGATGGCCCGTGCCTCAAGATGTTATACTGTGGTAGGGCCATGCAGTTGGAGCAAAGGAATCTGGAGAGCTGGGGGTTAGAAGACTGTACGGGTGCTCAAAAGGTCTTGTGGGGACAGATAACTTCATTACAGTTCTCAGGAGGTGGATACTACTGTGTGCCGCAGCCGTAGAGTTTACTCGTGAAAACAAATCTGAAAGGACTGAAATAGCACGTAATATTATAAAATGGTGTTGGAGATTGCAGAAACTACAGTACCTGTGGTCTGTTTTGAAAAGTTACTTAATTAAACCAGTGCTAACTTCTGTGTAGAAGGTTAGTTAGAAGGCAATAGGAAGGTTAGTTTTGTTTAATTTACATTAGCTCCGGTAAAGCTTGGATTACAGGTGTATGTATTACAATGTGCTTAATCAGACCTAAGTGTAAGCTGCTCCTGAAAGGTTTTAGTCCCACCTTGTCCCCGGCCACATGTTGACTCCTTTCGTCTTTGCGTCATACCTAGTAATTGTGCAACTGCTGGCCTGAATGAAAACTCACTTCACAAAAACGCCAATATGCCAGGTCAGCTTGCTGGTTTGCTGGGGTAGTTTTTCCACCTCTTTCTTCTTTTCCTACCTATGAATAAAATAAGGTTTATTAGCAAAACCCAAGCTAATTGTAATGGCAAATTTTTGAAAAAGGAGGTTTTGTTGGCAGAGCTCTATTAATGCCGCTGAAGTCAGAGGTGGGCTAACTTAAAGTGGCTAAAATTTACTGTGTAGGGCTGGCCTGTTAGTCTCTCTTGCCTCAGACTTTTGGTTTTCAAACCAATAGAGGCAAATCCTGTCTTAAGCGAGAGTCCTTTAGATTTAACTGTTGAGAAGGGATAAAAGTAGTAATTGTTTTAAGAAGTAGAACCAGAGCTGTGCCTTGGCTCAACAGTTTGCTGGGGCTGGTCTGTAGTAGGATGCCGGTGTTCTGGGACAAGTTAGCTGATCTGAAACAGCTCAATTAAAATAAACATGTCACAATTAAATTACAAAATTGAGTAAAACGTTCACTACTAACAGACTCTGTGTTTTGATATCAGATGTATTTTTCCATACATTTTTGTTTGGTTTAACTCACTGAAATGATACCTTGTAACTTTTCTTCCATTGTTGCAGACATCACTCTATGGATGTTTTGTTCACATTCTCAAAAAATGTTTGCAGTTGTGTATACTTCTGATAGAGTTTCAAAATCTACATTTGAAGAGGATTCCTTGGCTGGTGGTGACATATATTTGGCAGTGAAAGCATGCCCTGCTTTTCATGACATCTTGTTTTTTCTTTCTTCAAGAAAGAAAGAAAGAAGAGGAGGTTGCCAGCTTTGTTTGTTTGTTTGTTTTTCTGTTTTAGAGCAAAAACCCCAAACCAAATCAACCAACCAACACTCCTCAATAAAACAATGAACGTCAAAAAAGTAAATTTATTTTTGTGGTGGGTAAGAGGTGAAAATTATGTATTCAGACTCCCATTCAGTCTACAAATGGATAGTATGAAATAAAAAAGCCTGTATTATCTGTTGCGGCAATGTCAAAGACATTCAGTATGTTTTTGGATATTTGTTTTGGTTCTGGCTCCTTAAACAGATATGTGTGTCCAGTACAACTTACTTACAGATGCAATTTTTCTCCACTAACCACTGATTGCAAATTTTTCTCCCGATTATGCTGTTTAGTGTGGTCCCACCAGAGAGCTGGGGAGGTCAGGAGCTGGGGATGCTTTTGAGGTACAGGGACGCATTTCTGTGTTGGTTGGAAATAATGCTCCTTTGAACGAGGAAGGTATTCTTATGCTTCTGTGCAGGCACTGGAAGTTGTGCTCCCATTCCTGCGGGGAAGGGAGTGCTCCAAGCTGAATGGGAGACCTGGAAATCTTCCAGTTACTGTAATTCTTAAACACTGTGAAACATGTAATTCTTTGTTCTGTTGGCAAACAGTGGGGTGAACCAAAAGGGTAGCTCAGAGAATGTTTTTAACAGAAAATGTTTTTTTGCAAGATTGGCTCTCCTGATGCCTTCCTGGCTGTATCCTTCAGTTTCCTCTCCAAGTGTACTCAGAGGAGTGTTTTCTCTTAGCAGTTTAGTTCAGAGCTTGGTATTTGGTTTTAGGGTGAGAGTTGTAGGAAAGCAGCTTTCTGGAAAGGGTGGAAGAGGGAATTGGGTTTTTTAGTTGGATGCATAAAAGAATACATATACATATATATATATATATATATATAGAGAGAGAGAGAGAGAGAGTGTGAGTATCTAATAGAGTGAAAATGTTCTGAGCCCTGTGTCTGATAAACAGCAGAATATTCTCCGGTTACAACTTTGAAATGCCTGCCTGACCCCTAACCAAGTCTGCATGGGAAAATCCGGTTTTAATGGGACATCTCAAATTACTCTTTTTTCACTTCAGATTTGCTTTAAGTTTTTTTTCTGATATGATCCGTGTTTCCATAAATTACTCGGACTTAGCAGACCTTATCTGCATGTGACAATGAGATGAAATTGTAAACTTACTTTGGAAAACAAGCTATTCCTTTAACGTAAGTGAAGCCATAGCAATTTGCTTGTTTTTCCTATGAATCACACTAAAGAATGGAATAGTGTTGAGATATGTTTACAGCTGTGGGTGCCATGACTTCACGCTTAAAATTATACCTTTAACTGTTACACTCAGATTTAACTTTGGTTTGGCAGCAAGCCTAATGGAGGCTCTTAAATATGTATATATCTTGCACAGGTAAGGCAGTTGAAAGAGGCTTTTTAGTTATACCCTTGACCTGGAATCCAGTGAAGGAAAAAAGTAGTATTGGTTTTACCTACGGAGTGAGTCCGCCCCCCAACCAAAATGAATATTTGCGCAATTAACTGTAATTGATCTTCATGTACGTGGTGGTGCTGTTCTTTCATGTGCCCTAGGGCTCTGGAGTCCTTGGGTTTGATTTGCTCGTCTTAATAAATGATGCTACAGTGATAGCTTACAAATGCCTTGCACCGCAGTGTCAAAAATGATTTGCTCTTAGCAATACATTGTCCTGATCACTGTATTCTCTAATACTTCTTTTAAGGAATAAAGTAGTAGAATATTTGGAAAATATTGGAAACAAGTAGAGTCAAGTAGACATTTTTCTTGTGAGTGGCATACTCATGCATGATCATGATAGGGTCATTGCAGCAGTGGGAAGGTGAATGTTGATTTCTGCCTACAGCTGATAGCTCCAAAACCGCGGGTGGGGCAGGGGAAGCGAGTTGCAAAATATTCTTCAACTTGTCTTGAATTTACCAACTAGTATTTCTTGACTTTCTGTTTTTCTATTGCTATAGCAATCACTGATGTAATAAACACATTAAACAGCTTTTGAAATATATAAGACCCTTGGCAGGAACTTCCTGTGCCCTTGATTTTGTCATTTAACACCAGATTTCCAGCAAAAAAAGTTGGTTGTTGGGGTTTGGGCTTTTTTTCTTCTTTTTTTCTGGTTCCCTTAGAACTCATCTGCTGAAATGGGACCCTCCAACTGAATGCACACATTCAGCAAGTTCTGAAAATGAATGACGAGTAACAGGGCAGGGAAGGAGATGCTTCATTGTCACCTTTCCCATGCTAGTACCTACCTACAAGGAGTTTTCTTTCTAAGAGAAATTAGGAGAGTGGGATACATGTTTTGGTGGGCATGGATTATTGTCGCTTACCTTGTGAGGAGACAGTGGACATTTGATAATAAAACTGATATTTTAATTGTAGATGAAGAGTACCATATTGATTGAATAAATAGTCGTGGCTTTTAATGTGGGCTGAAGAGTATTTGAAGTTTTTTGTGGTCACTACTCAAGCAGCCACATCTTTCAGAAACTGCAATATGCAGGTGGATTCACATATGGATCCAGTTTACCCCTGTTGTGTCTGGTACGAGAAGCTCCCCGTGAGTTTTGAAGGACTTTTTGTATAGGAGAAAAAGTATAGACTAAAATTGTAGTCAGAAAGTCTTATGTTAGATGTCAAGAAAAGTCTTCTCATTTCACCAATGAGTGTTTTAAACAACAGGTGAGGTAAGCATTTGTCATGACTGACTGATTGTCTTTCCCCAAAGTAAGATCAAATTATAACTCATGGAATTAAATGATCTCCAGACACTCCAGTCAGTAAGAATTTCTGTGATTCTGTGATAGGACTCTGCAAGTTGTAGATTTGGTCCCATTAAACAAAGTCAAAGACTTGTAGCTTCTAATTTAATCCATCCTTACTCCAGCGTATCTGGTATGCTTACCTTCCTTTTATAATTTTATTTTCTTTAATCTTGAAAGCGCTTGGGTATTATGATCACTGATAAGTACCTGATGAAATGCAATCTTCTGTTCTGTGTGTGAACTTTAGTGAAGTTAGTTCAGCTACTGCACTTTTCAAGTTGCTGGGATTTATTTGTTGCTCTATTGTTTGCATTCTCATAGATGTACAGTAAATGCAGGGAAAGTTTATCTTGCTGCTGTTCTAACAGCTTCTGTATGAGAATGATTCATGTTCAAGGCCTTTAGCGTGCATTGCTATGGGAACTTCAGTGCGCAGCCTTCTCGTTCCCCCCTCGGCGGAGTTTTTCACAATGATTTTTCTTGTACCTGAAGTCAGGGGAGTGATATTTGCTACTGAAACATTGAGGGGCTGAATTTCTTTGATCATCCATTTAGTAGGCTTCTTGTGCAAACAGAAAGAGGTTTTTATTTCAATTACATAAAACTTCCCTGATCTCTGAGGTGATAGTTTTGGGGTACTTAAGCCAATACTGCCACTGAAAAGTCTTTCCTCTTTGATTTTTATGTCCAGAAACATGCCAGATCAGGAATCTGGATCACTTGAGAAACCTTCCCGTTCATTCTTCATTATTATTCAAGCAGACAAGTCCCCTGATCTAGTTTTCCATGTGGTTTTGCAAATGGTTGTGCTGTGTTGGGACGAAGAAAGAGAATGGGTGAGTGGTAAAAGATGAGAAGTTGCTTTTGTAATGGCAGTGTTGCCTTGTGGTCACATCAGACTGGCCCATGACAAGTAGGTTAGGTGGAGGGTAATGCTCTGTGCTGTCATCAGGAGACACGTTTCATTCCTAGTTCTGTCCGTCTCTGGGTCTTCACTGAACAAAGTGAATTGCGGATACTTATCACTCAACAAGGAGAGCAAAAAGAAATACTGGTCTTTGCCTGAGGGACTCCTTCTGCTGGTTTGGAAGGACTGTTGAGACTCCTATCAAGAAACCACTTATCTTTTGGTGATAAGGAAGAGCTGAAACGTGAAAACCAGTGCTTGCATTGACTGGGTGATTTTCTTGAGTTGGAAGTGCAAATGAAATAACAAAACCAGGGGAATTAAGAAGTACATACGTAGTAGGAGAACAGTAGGGCTAAAAGAGGGGTGTTTATAATAATTTTCTAGCAGTCAGGTGGCAGAGACCCTGTAGGGTGAAGGCTCATGGTCAAAGACAGGTGAGCTTGGACCTGTGGTCACAGGGGAAAGGAGAGCTTGACCTGCAGGTATTGATACAGAGGCAAGAGAGCTTGCAAGTGTCTCTAATCTAACGCTGTTGCTGTTGTTGTTTCAGCTTTTATTAGCTGGTTACCATCTCCTCTCGCTGTGAATGAAGCAGGTCTCTGTTCCCTTGGGAATACAGAAGTTATTCATTTTTTCCCAGAAGAAGGGAGAGTGCTGCTTGGAACGCCAGCTGTAACTGGTGTGGCGTGTTTTGCGTGGTTACTGTTTGGGACGCGTGGAAGCGGTGCTGTGTCGCAATGGCTGGGCATCCCTGGAATTGTTCTGTAGGTAAAGGTCTATGGACCAGTCTGTGCCAGGCTGGAGAGCTCGCTGCTGGGATTGTTGTCTGGACAATACTTTCACTGTATAGCCGTAGGGCTGACACACAGAATATGTTATAGAACAGTGCTTGCTGTGTCTCCGCCTTGGCATGCCTTAGCGGGCTCTGGGTTGTAAGCACTTGCCCATGAAGCTGCCAGAAATAGATGCCTAATGGCAGAGACTGTGCTAAAACTGATCTCGGCTGTGTAGAGATGCAGGTTGAGAGTGAGATCTCAAGTTGTAGAGAAGGCGTTTGGGAAGGTACCTCTCACTATCTGTCTGAGAAGAGAAAAGCAAGAGAAAAGCAAGCCATCAGTGTGTTTGATTTTATGAAGTACTTGGGTCTAATATTATAGTCTAATAAATAGTTATTTGTTACTTGGCTGAGTTAGCGAGAATCTGTCTGATAGCCTCATTAAATAACTCACTTCTAAAACAACTTTCTTACATGGATGTTGAATTTTAGGTGTGGTAGTGTAAAAATCCTAAAAAAATGTACTTCTTTGGGGAAACCAATGGTGTCTTTGTATTTTGAGCAGTGTTCAGCACATATGCTAGAGTTTAGAAAAGGGTTGGTAGTTGTTCTTGTAACGTGGCACGCAGTGACTGCACTGAAGTAAGTCCTTCAAAAGACAGCAGTCCTTAGCATGGCTTTATCCAGTATTAATTTTCAGAATGAGAATGAAGACTAATGATCTTTTCTTTGTGGATTGCAATGTAGTAATTACTAAGAACTGCTTGTGAAAAATCAATATTTAAGTCAAAGGACAACTGTGCACGGGCTTGTTACAGACATATTCTGTGCATAAGTTTCCACTACTTGTTCTGAGATAAAAAACTTAATTGTACAAAAGTACCTTGTAGAAGGAAGATGGCTTCATTTTTATATGTGCAGTGGAAGGCTGGTTAAATGTGACTGCCCAAAATTTCCGAAGTGTGGGGTTTTGTTGTGGTTGTGGCTGATCCCATTTGAGAAGAACGTAGCACTGATGCCAAGTTTGGCTGTGGGAGTGTGCGAAGTTCCATACTTGAAATACGCTTATGTGAGAATCCAGTTACATGCATAGGGACACTGTTGGGCTTGTAGGTGGTCATTTAAATCTCAGTTAAAAATACAAATGGGTTTGCAAATCACTATCTGTCATTTTGAATAATAATCAAAACTTTGAAGTTATCTTACTTCGCGATTTTTCATGTGACCCTGTCATTTGCTTATTATCTCTAGTCTAGATTAACGCCATTAGAAAGCGTTTATTTGGCATCAAGAGTTTTACTCTGCTAACGAACTGTCCAGTGGTTAAGATTTTAGGAGTCAGTTCTGCTTTCAAGTTTTGTGGGATATCAGTGAACATGAGTTTTCCCAGACCATAGTGGTAATACCCACATTGAGTTTTTAGGATGTCCTGCTGTAAGATCTCTGTGCGGAGAAGTCGGGAAACATCACTGGTCTGCAATGAGTTTATAATTACACTGTTGCACTTCTCTTGTGCAGGATGGAAGGACTTTAATTCTCATTTCTGCCTTGCACAGAACCAGCAGATAGCTGTCCTGATCATCACTGCAGCCTCTCAGCAGGCTTACGGTATATTCCATCATTGTACAGAATGGTGTTGCAGGTTTTCAGTTTCTTTCATTGTACCAAAGGGCTTTCAGTTTTTAATACAAAACTTAATGGATTATGCACAGGGCTGATCCATGATCCATGCCTCATCCTTATTTTATCTGTTTTATAAATCTTGCTAACATTTACAGCCTTTTTTTGACTGATGTTTAGTAATTATGATGAAATGGCACTTTAATTATCGTAGCTTCCAAAGTTGCCACCAATGATGAATTATATAGGAAACATTGTTCATCTCAAAAGTACTTGGCGATTTCTGAAGATACAATTTTATGAACATCAGTTAATAAAGTTTGGTGCGTAACCATGGGTGTGTTTAATCCCAGCTGAAATTCCATTCAATCATTTTGTTTTTCTTATGAATATGGAGTTCCTGAAGATTCTTTTAATAGATGAATTCCACTATTTATTGTGAAATCCAAACAGGATACGAAGTTTCCCTTTCCCTTCACTCAAGGTTGGGTGAGAGAATGCTTCTCCTTGAAACTGAAGCTAGTAACAGGACATAAAACTAATGTGCTCATCCTTAAGCCTTTTCTTCTCAGTGTCTGCTTAGCTGTAATCATTGGCTAAAAATAATATGCTGTGAACTCTATCGTGTATAACCTGAACAGCATTTATGTAGACGTTCTCTGGAAGTGCTTAGTTACATATTGCGTGTATTTGCAATGCAGTATATTGATCTTCATGAATGCATTTAAGACCTCTGTTCCACGTCCTGGAAACTAAAGGTCAAACATTACCAAAATAAAAAATAAATATATATAAAGCTTAAGTTCGCCTTTATGTTTTGGCTAACTTTACGAGCAACTAAGACACCTGTTTTTCACTTTTAGTGTGCAGTAATGTTGAAGTTATTTATGGTAATTAATAAAAGTAATTTCTCATTTCTTAAAAGCTTATTCCACAAGTATATAATTTCGTCTAAAAGGGGCAGTCTGTTTTTCGGTGATGTTTAATATTGCATTTCTGTAGTAGAAAGTTCACATTTGTGTTTATATATTAAAAAAGTATTTTACAGTGTGTGTCTAGTGGTTTGGTAGTTTTCTCTAAATTGCTTTTAAATTGGGAATGGGATGCGTGATTCTTTAACTGTCTTGTATCTGTAGTTTTTATTTGCTTAGTGATACTTAATTTGGAAACTATCATGTAATTCAATTATCTTTGTTCCATATCCATAGTCTTGCTGGAATCAGGCTTTTCGGTTAATTTTCAGAAATGTTTAGTTATCTTTTTTTGTAGGATGAGACTAATGCAATTAGCATTGGGCATTATTCTTTTCCTTTTCCATTACTTTAGCACAAGTTGTTGAGAAATGTCTGGGAGTTGCAGTGCGACTCCTGGAGCCTCCCCTCCTGCGTTGTACCCCCACCAGCGTGGTGGCCCTCTGCTTGGCTTACTCCGGGGTGCCGGCGCTTTTCTCTTCTGGGGCCTCCAAAGCTGTAGGCAGCGCTCGAGATACGGCTTCACAAGTCCCGAGTAGAGGGAGTCATCATTTCTCTTGACTTGGGAGCTGTCGTTGTCGTCTTGGTCCATTCCTCAAGGTCCCTCTTAAAGGGTTTTCTGTCCTCTCGTGCATCAACGACACTCTCCCACTGCCTATCAGCTGGGGACTTGCTGAGGCCACCTCTGTCCCCATGTCTAGATCTAAAGAAGTTTCAGTGTAAGCTACAGAGTTGGGTTTGCTCTGTCGAGGATAGGAAAAAAATCAGCGAATATTAGTATTTATCTTTCCGTGCTTTAAACACACAGCTATGTTGTATCAGCAAATTGATCTGAAGAACGCTGAGTTTTAAGTCTCCTGCTGAAATTTCTATGGGGAATCCTTTATCAAGTTGACTGCAAGATACAGTAGGGAAGTAATTGTGTGTGGTTTAATAAATGCATATTGCAGCTTGTGGGGTTTCGGTTTGCTTTGGGTGTTGGTTTTGTTGTTTTTGTTTT
Organism: Dromas ardeola; assembly: GCA_013398915.1. Lineage (NCBI taxonomy): Eukaryota > Metazoa > Chordata > Aves > Charadriiformes > Dromadidae > Dromas > Dromas ardeola. Next base: position 158,954 of record VYZM01000608.1, read on the forward strand.
TTTTTCCCTGGACTCAGTGAACCTTGACTGCTGTATTGCAACTTTTAACTGTTACTGGTTAAGACGTGAGAAGCCTTACAGAAAATAGGTTAGTGTTACTTACATGCATGGTTGCATTAGTTGCAACTGAAGCAATGTGATGTGTTTGAGGAAAAAAAAAATTGATTACAGTGAGTTCAGAACAAATAACCACAAGGATTTTGAATTGTCCTTTCATTGTAGTACAGATTTTGCATGCTGCGCTCTTGAATGGAAAAAAGTTAATTTATAAGCTACAGGCTTTATATTCCAAGATGATGTGAGAATTTTAGAGAGAGCTGCTATAGAGATTTGTCATCCAGCTCCCCCTTTGTATTATAAGACAAAGAACTGGCAAATGGCAGTGGAGAAATGGACACTCATGATGACACACCTGCCTTCTTTTTCCCAATTCCAGGGCATATTCCCTTGTGGATTCCAGTCAAGTGTCTACTTTCCTGATTTCTATTCTCCTCATAGTCTACGGCAGCTTCAGGTAAGATTTTTCTTTATCGTTCTGCAGAATTTTTCTTTTTCGAATAAAAATATGGCAAGTGACTGAATACAATTTATCTCTATGCCTTTTGCTTCATTGTATCTTTGTCAGACTGATGGCTAAAGTAAATGAAATATTTCTTGCTTCTGAAAAGGAAACGGAAGAGGAAGAAAAAGTAGCTAATTGGGGTTTCTGAAAGATGTAATTGTATGTCAAGTTACAAGCACAAGTAAGATAACTTAGAAGTTAGTCCTTGAAGACAACTCTGTAAAATGGTATTTTGGAGGGCGTAAAAGGATTGTCAAGAGAGATCGGAATGTAATGTTATCGATAGTAGAATTTTATATGTAATGTTTCAGTGTTGGTTGATTCAGCATGTCCTTGTGATTGCAAACAAGTCCTGTAAACCAGCGATTCCCGAGTCCCAGTGCTGTTTACTTGAGTGTGAGTAACAGCTTAATACAGAAGTGGGAAACACCATCAGTGTTCAATTCCAGCAAAATGTCTGGAACTGCTGCAGGATAAGTTTGAATCTTCAAAAATCAAATTTGCCCCACTCTAGGAGACTTGAGTACAACAATTTAGAGAAAACATTGTTTTCTCTTTAGACTTGCAGCTTGTATTACACAGTTTGTTCTAATGTAGTGGCGCCTAAGGAATGAGATTCATAGTGACATATTAAAAAAAAAAATAAATCACAGAATGAGCGTATTCTTTTTTTTTCAAGTGCAGCATGTTTTTCTTCCTGTTTCTTGAAGAACATTGCTTCATTTAACAAGTCTATGGTAAAAGGCCGTACATTCACTGTGAAGTCTCTGAACTGCTATGAGTATTCCTGAAATAGATGATAGCCATGGTCATACATATGATGTAAGTTGCAGCCGTTAGGATAAGAGGTTTTAAATCGCCTTCATAAGTCAATAAAATCATATAATGAAAGAGCCAATTTTTGATAAGAGCTGTCTGCTGTTGCTAGTGGGTATTTAGGTAACAGCACTGCTGATGGAATTAAAATAGAAGGCCTTTGGGAGACAAAATCTAAAGATGATGAAAATAAAAAAAAAAAAGAAAAGGTTGTATTTCTTTAGGTTTTTCTTAAAGTTTTGAGTCAGTCTGAGGGACTAATTAAGTTTTTAATTATTTGAATTTATGCAGTTGTGTAAAAAGGAACTGCATCTGGCTGCAAGAAGCCATAGCATTTATTAAAATTCAATTTGAGAACATAATGCAATATAAAACAGCAGGAGTGCTTGAATTTAAATTGCCTGCCCTTCTCAGAGCTCCTTGCTCTTAAAAATATTCCCCTGCTGTTTGCCATCCTATTCCTGTATACACATGCACTTTAACCATCTTATCCTATGATTTTTATTTAAAACTGCTCATGTAACAAGGACTGCAAACTTGAGAACAGTCTAGTTTATTGCATGAAGTAGTGGAATGGTGATGGATGCAAAGCAATTGAGGAACTGCCCTGTTCTACTCCACTTCCTTTGCCTGTATCCTGAAGACCCCAAGATGCAAGCTATTACAGACCAAGATAGGGTCCCATCGTTTTAAAATTAATTTCCTGTATGTAGCTTTTTTAGCAAATGTCAGAGTGGAAACCCACAGTTATGATGGTGACTTGGACAAATTCCCATTCTGTTTGGTCAGCAAGTGAGGTCAAAAGCAGTTTTTTTACAGAAAATTGTGAAGTGGTGTTAACAAAGGGGTCTAAGATACAGTTCAGTTATTTAAGAAATTCAAGTGTGGTAGTAAGTTGCAAAATTATAGTAATCTGGAAATTCCTAAAGTAGTAAAATAAAAACTTCTGGCAAAGTGAGTGGATTTTCTTAAAAAAGTGACTTGCCAGAAAGACAAAAGTAACGGCTTAGGGTGTTTGTTCTCAAGTGACAACAACGATGTCTTCATCCAGATTTGAGTGCTTTATCTCAAATGGAGCTGTCGTAAAACAAAAAGTGAATAGCCCTTCTTAGTTAACCTTCATGTTGCAGAAAGTGCTTTGGTTTCTGATTTCCAGCTGGAAAAGAAGCAAATAGGGGTATTGCAGTATCGCTGGCAGGTGACTTAAACAGAAGTGCAGTAATAGGATCAGAAAGAATTGGGTGGGTGAGTCATTAGGATAAAATCCACATGCGTGGTGGATCTAATCTTAATGCAAGAGGTTTCAGGACAGCCATGGTCCACTGTCCTTATTCATACAAGCAGTGTTTGTCCCAAATCAAATCAAACAAATAAATCCCAAATCCCCAGGGTATGCAAAATAATGTCTAATAGATCATGGGTAAAGTCCACATGCAGAACGAAGTACAGTTTATGGAGCTGAGTTCCTGCTTCGCTTACTGTGGAGGAACAAGCGTTCTCTTCCTACATTTGTGCTTTGTCAGGAATTTTAGCTTCAAGCCCTTCTGATGGTCTCTCCCATAGACATTCTGACTGTCTCTCAGTCTTTGAACTTAATATTCTTTATTATTGACTGTCAGAAGGGCAAGTATAATCTTTCAAACAGTTACAGGCTGTAAACTGGAGCATGCATGTATATGTATTAATTACGGATTTTTAAAACAGTGAACTTAGCTTGAAACAGGTCGTTTTCCATGGGTTCTTGCAGGACAGCCACCTATTCTTGTCCAAGTGCTTCTCTGTGATTGGAATGTTAGGGTTACTTTGCAGGCAGGTAACAGCTAAATCTTTTTCTATCCTATCACACATCCAGACACGGTCTCTCGGCTTATGTAAAGCCTGATTTAACCCAGAATCTACCTGTTCAAGTATCTGTTTTTAAACCAAACCAAGAAGCGCGGGATGAAACTGGTGTCTTCTGTCTCCAGGCTTTGGGTGCCTAAAGTACGTGTGTAAACAGAAAATAAATCAAACAGTGTCCTCATGGTTGGCTTTACAACTTGACATGTACGGAAACCAGGGTACGTACTTCACAATTAAAAAAAGAAAGGCTGTGCTGGAGTTCCTAAGCACCGCCAGCTGCGGCGCTGGCAGGGGGGAGCCGGGGGTGTGGGGAGACCTTCTCACCAAGTGCTACAAAGGGTCTCTGCATGCGCACACACAAGCGGCTGGACATGAAATACCTGCTGAAGGCGAGATGTTCTTATCAGAGATGTGGGACTCGGGCACTCTTACTCCATCTACGCAGTGAAAACATTCTTACCTGCACTTTCTGCTGTTGTTTCCCCGATTCTTATTCCCACCCCAGCTCTTGCATTGGAACTTCTCCTTTAATCTCACACCAATGTTTTGTAGCAATGCTAGAGCACAGAACATATTTTGGGCTCTGTGCATTGAGATTTGATTGAATTAAACTCTCGCGTCAATGACTGACTCTGATTGTGATTTTTCATTAGGAGCAATTGAAATCTGGCAATTCTGTGGCAGCCCACAGTTCTCGTAGCCCCAGAGCTGGTCAGATGGGTGACTGTCCTCACTAAGTGGAGCAAGAATATATTGCATCTGCAAGCGACTCTATAGACACGTACTTGCTTTCATATTTTCTCCATTGTTTCATAAGAATATTCTCCTGCAGGGTTTCTCTGAGGCATTGCTGCAGTGGAAGTGATCCATAGCTGAATCTGAACTTTTCCTGATAATAATGTGCCAGCAGCTTACTCATACCCTTGGCCTCGGCGTAACCCTCCTGAGCGGCTCCCTGTGGGAGGCTGAGCCAGGCGCGCTTTGAAACATTGTGCTGGAAATCCTACCAGCTTGAACTGGACCCACAGAAGAAACAACTGTGTGGTTTATTGCCCGATGGGAGGTGCTGGCTGAATGTCGCCTTTGGAAGCCCAGCAGAAACTTGAACGAAAAAGCAGATGTTTCTCAGCTTGCCATTTCTTTACAGTCCAGTAGTTTTCAGTATATCCTGTTTTACCGTATAATTTTTAACTTTCTTGGAGGACGTTTTAGTGATCACTTCTCAATTTTTTTATTATTATGTTAGCGATAATTTGTAGCAGAGGGAAAGGCCAAATTGTAAAATGGTTGGAGATTATTCAGAAATTGTCTCAGATCTTGGAGCAGCTGTGTTGCTAAGTGAAAGTTATTTCCTAATTTATGCTTACTTTTTGAAGTAGGGATGTTTGTAGGTAATAATTGCTGACACTATTACAGTGAAAGAAAAAGGGCTGCAGTTGTTTATGAACAGTAGATCTAATAGTCGCTTTCCAGTTTTCTTTGCTGATAGCAATCCCTTAAATTACGAGTTGCCCGATGCCACTGGGAGAATGATGATGTGAAGTTCCTGCTAAACTGCGCTAATTCAGAGAGGAATGAAACGCTGCTCGGAGAAAAGAATTATCTTGTTTGGCTGAATCTTGGATCAAGTCCTGGAGGGTTGTCAGCCTCCTCCTGGAGTTTTATAGCTTGAGAGGAAAATTATGAGGCTACAATGCATTAATGGGGAAAAGGGAAGAGTGAGTGAAGGATAAAGGCACCGCAAACAAGAGGCAGAGCAGAGGGATCTTAAGAAGAACAAGCCAAGAAGAACAGATTAATTTGTTAGAATTTTAGTATTCTCCGCTGCCTCTTTGGGTTTTTGATAACTTTTTAGTTGACGATCCACAATCTGTGCAGAAGCACTGTATGTCTGAGGCTGAAGCTTCCTCGTATTTTGCCTGAGCCCAAAAACTGCTTTAATTTCATACCATTCTTTGGGACCACTTGCACGATAGAAACAGAAGAAACAAACACGGTTTAGACTGGAAGAGCCTTTTTTGTTTGTTTTATACAGTGAAACTGCTCAACCCCTCTTTCTTTAACACACCGCACCTGTCTTGGTAGTATCGGCCTGTATGTGCTTGTTTTCAGGCTGTACGACTGCAGCACAAAATTGCTCCCCCGTGCATTGCAGGAGGGAGCCTGTACACTACATGGAAATAACTTGCCTATAGAATTGTGTACAAGATTGTGGTGTATTTTTTTATTTGCCTGACAAGTTAATAAAAATTGTTTACTTTGCATAGTACGATTACTCACAGCTCAACTTGAAAAGGAGTTTAATGCCTGTTGACCTGGAAGTTTTACTGAAATACTTGGTATTTGATGCTGCTGCAGACATAAGACAGTCCTGTTGTACAGTCCTTCTGGTGGTTCCCTGCAGCTTATTTGAATAAATAAATCTGCAGCTAAGTCATGGATTAACATGCATACGTCAAAATGAGAGACTGTCATGGTAAACTTGATTGCTTGTATTTTTATATAAAGCAAACTAGAATTTAACGATAGAGATTATTGCTGGCCAAAACAGACCTTAAATGAAATTCCTTCATTTCAGAAAGTTATGCCAAAATTTGTTGAATGTAATTTAGAAGTTGCATCAAAGTCAAAGACTGCTGCAAAAGGGGTAGAATACTGTGTTATTTTGTAACCTTTTTTAAAGTGTGTATATCAAAAATGAAAAGGTGAATCAATTAGAGCTGAGATGGGTACGTAGGGGAATGTTATCAGCTCCTATGGATGAATTAATTTGTATCAATTTGTACTATTTAGTCAGAGCTTCCACTAGTCACCTGTTCTGCCTGTATCTACAATAGGTATCTGGTTACTTTCTAGGCTTTACTGAAGCTTTTTCAATTAAGACAGACCTTACATTCAGCAGACAAGTACTTACAAGCTGGTTTTGGTCATCATTCATAACAAGATTTAGAGGAAGGACATAATACTGTTTTAAGAATGAAAGCCTATAGTTAAATTTGAATGAAAAGGATTCAAAATTAGAATTTGGAAAGAGTTCATATACATCAGAGAACTGAAACATTTATTGCATTTCCATCATGTTCTACACTTGCCAGTAGGGCAGATAAATATCTTTGTTGTGGTTTATTAACACTTACCAGTTCAGACACTATGGTGACTAATCTCACTACTAGAACCTGGGTGATTTGGTGCCTCATCTGTAACTGTAAGCTTTTTTTTTTTTTTTTTTTTTTTTAATTTTCCAGTGTGTATGGTGTTTTTTTCTAATAACCAGCATTAAAGGGCTTTTTCAGGGAGAGGGTGCTATGGTAGAGAGGTAATGAGACCGTAGCTGATGAGCCTAAGTAGGAGTTTGGAACTTCTCTATTAAGTTTGCTTTGTTTCCTGCAGGTCTCTTAACATGGACTTTGAGAATCAAGACAAAGAGAAAGACAATAGCAGCGCAGCTGGGTCTTTTAATGGCAACAGCACCAATAACAGTAAGGGTTAGCTTTACTCCTTATCTTTCTTTCATCACTTCGGCATGCTGCTTCTTCTTCTGCTTCATCTGTCCGTGTGTTTGAGCTACGTGGGTTGTAGATTCACCTGATATAATGCAACTGTTTTGTCTCACCATCTCGCTACGCACCACTAATACTGCTATCTAGTTCATGCCCATGGAAGCTAAATTTAAAACATCAACGTAACGTTTCCATAATGCATAGAAATTGCATGCTGCACAATTTGTCAGGTTTTCCTGGAAATGGAAACTGCTTTACTTTAAAAAACAAAACAAAACAAAACAAAAAACAAACAAACAAAAAAAAAAATCAAAACCAAAACACCACACAGTTATGAGAAGGGAATGTAATTTCTTTTTGTCTGGAGTTTATCACTGTGACATATGAGCCAGTCTGTAAGCAACAAGAGATCTCATGGTACGCTAAACAAGTCCATGATTCAGCTTTATCAATAGAGAAATTGAAGTATAGAGTTCACATGGCTTTGGGCAACTCATTTATAATGGACAATAAAATAATGGACACACAATCTATTCAGAATGGGGATTAACATGTCAACTCCTACGCGGTGATTGTCCCCTCTGTAATCTATAAATAGATTCCAGGCAGCTTGGCCATTTGAGACGCAGTGTTTTGCAGGTAAAAATATGTATGTGAACAGTTAAGAGTGGAATGTGTTCTACACAGTGTGCTGTAAATTCACACCTGGTTTAATTTAGAGCAATTTATATGGGTATATTCTGAGAATAGGCTCTAGAATGAATAGTTTCAGCAAGTTTGGAAGACAGGAGATATGTGAGCAGCCCTGTGCACAAACCCCTGAATGCCAAGGTTGCTTTTTATAAAGTAAGAAATATAGCTTAAAAAATATAAAATTAATAACATATGTTGTAGTGTCTTTTGCTTTTTTGCCTTTTTTTTAAAATGTAGACTCTTGGAATTTACATGTTTGTGGGAGCATTGCGGCGGCTGACACCCCAGAGCAGGGAGGTTGCTGTGCCCGGTGCTTCAGCAACCAACAGTTGAGGCTTTTGGCACGTGGGCAGCCAGGGAGGAGAGTCTGGGGCTGGGAACGGGCACATGAAGGGGATGAGCTGTCAAAATGATCAGAAACGAAATGGAGAACTTTGACATTTAACACTGCAGGCACTAATTCCCATATGCCAAGGTGGTTTGTAGTGTGTCGTTTCTGGGGTTTTGTTTGTTTTTTTCCCTTGGGAAGTCGAAGGGCATGTGAGTAAATGCCCTTTCTCAAAGCAGAAGGAACTACATCTAAGTCACAGATTAGAACACAGGAATTTCTGTGTCTTTGCACTGTCATCACTGGACTGTCTATATTGTACTTTACCCTTTCGTACCACACCACAGTAACACAGAAGACCTAAGTGACTGAGGAGTACTGCTGTTTATTTTTAAAATTTATTGTGCTACTTAAGTTTAAGAATAATAGCTCTGTGGCCTGAACTAATAAATGCCCATACAGTGCAAGTGTCGTGGCTTCCATGCTCGTTGTTTAGCTTTAATTTTATGAAAATTATTAAATACTTATGACAGATACTAAGTTTTATTGAGTGTATTTCATGTGTGTTTGAGGTTTTTCAACGTACTCCGATACACTGTTAACTTGGAGTTGTGTAGGTAACCTGGTATTTAGACAACTTACCACTCTTCCACAGAAAAAAAAAAAAAAAAACAAAAAAAAGACACATTCTCTCACACACACACAAACAATGTGTGTGATATTTACGTGTATGTGTGTGTCTCTGTGTATGTGTGTATATACATACGCACAGATATTCTGCTTGATAACCTAAATGCTTATCCTTAAAATCCTGGGACAGGTAAAACCTTGCTTTATACATCAGTGTCTAATTATTTTGGGATAACGCAGTCATGCTAAGTTGGTTTTAGAACTCATCTAGGTCTGAGTCTTATATTAATTTTTCATTAGAGACATTTTGCATACTTCTTACCAAGTGACTACTTCAGTTGTTAGCTGTTATTTTAATGCTTTACAAATATAAATAAGGCTTGCATTTTTAATTATGTTACTACTTATGGCTTCTCCCTCCCCCCACTCACGATCAAATGTAAATACAGCTACAGAGGCTGGATAAGTATTAGAATTTGTGGGGATACATGGGCTTTTCAAAGCCTGATCTTCTCAATTTTGTTAGTAATTCTAATAGCTTGTGGTAAAATACAGGAAAAAATGTCCTGTCCCACTATTAATATCCCTAGTACTCACGCTGCATGGTTGAGGTGGAGGAAATAATCAGAATAAAATACTTCAGTATCTCTGCACTGTTTAAAATTGCTTCCAGCTATAAAATGTGAGCATGAATTGTTGTTGGCTTTTAGCATAAAAGGCGATTATAGTAGTGCATGCTGAACTGAGTCGGTAGTTTCATAAACAGGTAAATGAGTTGGGTGGTTTTTGAAAACTGCCTGTTATTGTTAGGCTTGATGTTATCTGGTGATTGCAGTCAGTGATACAATTTAAGTGCACGGTGGCCTTCACCCAAGTGGAATCTGAAGCCGTGACACCCTTTGCATGAGCTCGGTCAGCCTAACACGGTCTGCAGAGGTTAGATAAACTTTTACATGCTCTGTTCAACACGTTTATGTTGCTCGGTGTAAAATGAAGCAAATATATAGTGGCCATATGATTCCTAAGCCCTAAATAATGTTAATTTTTTAAACTTGTTATTTGTTCTATCTAGGGCACAAGACAAAAATCACACATTTTCTTCCAGCTTTGAGTTCTTGGAATCTGCAAAGCAGGGCAGTTGCTGTGCACACCCAGCCGCCCGCTCGGGCAGTTAAGCCGGTGTGGTTTTCCACAGACTGCTGTGCTTGGGTAGGATAGTGCGTGAGGATCTCCGGGTAAACATCCATTGCACCAGAACTGAACTGGAATATATTATCCGAGTCCTCAGTTGTGTTGGTGGGGACAGGCTGTCAATGTGTGTGTGGTCAGAAACAGCCAAAGTTAAATGTCACTTTCTTTCCTCCGCAGGTATTCAAACCATCGATTCTACCCAGGCGTTGTTCCTGCCGATCGGAGCCTCTGTCTCTCTCCTAGTTATGTTCTTCTTCTTTGATTCAGTTCAAGTTGTCTTTACAATATGCACAGCAGGTGACTAAGTTTTCTTCTCTTTCTAAGAATTGGAATAGACCAGAAAGCATTGATATAATTAAATACTGTTGATAAGAATTATAATACATGTCATAGTACATTTAAAAAAAACCTCATCAGGTTTCACAGTTGTATTTTTATGTCTCTGTAGCTATTAATAAAGCGACAAGTATTATTTGAGAAGTATTTTCCACTCAGAGATTTGCTAAACCTACTGAACTATAAATTGTCAGAGTTTGAAAGATGCTGGGTGTATTATTTTACGTAAAGTTCACTTGTTTATAAGTCAGTGCTCGGAACTGTACATGGTATTTCATAATTCAGGTACTCTATAGGATCATGGAGATCCTATCCAGAGACTTCTTTTCCCAGTTTAATTTTGTTTTTTGCTGTTATGCAGTTTTTCTTTGTTTCAAGGGTACTTCTGGTCGCACTAGCATTTTGAGTATTATTCTTTTGCATTGCTTGAATTTAGAACAAAAATGAAATGGTTGTCCGCAAATAAGTTGCAAGTCCTCTGACCCTGTTTATTATTTACATTTTGTCATTTAAGTAAATGCCAGGGCTTTGATTTTTTGGAAAATTTTGGCCTTTTAATCTTTTTGCAGTTCTTCAAGAGACCAGCTCCTCTTAGGGGTAGCAAGATTCTTCCTACTGCTCCAAATTTGCAGCAGCTTTTAAAAATTGTCCTCCTCAGTCCATGTACTGAGTCTGTGAAGATTTTTAAACCCCTAAATACCTCTTATCCTCTGCTACTTCATGTATATGCAATGCAGGCTTTTCCCGCATGGTTTGACTCCTGAGCTGTGCATCCTCTCCAGCCTCTTAAACAGGGCTGATGTTGATGGGTGAAATGTAAATCTCTGCTCTTGACAGGAGTCTTGAGACTCCTGTCTCTAGTTCTGGAGGCATGGTCCTGTGGAGGTCTGTTGAATACCACTTTTATCTTACGACACATATGTTCTTTTCTGTTAAAAATAATTTATTACTTCGTATAAATTCTACTCTAAATATGCTAGATATTGGGGGAAAATATATATACCCTCACATATATATAAGGTGTTATAAGGGAAGACTTATGACAAATTTTAATTTGTCAAGATTGTTGGTCCTTTCATTTCCAGAACGACCTTGACATTTGTAACTTTATTTGTAACATTTGCAGTGTGTAATTAGATGATGCTGTGTCAGTTGGGGCTTGTTGCAGGTTTAAGTCGATTGAGTCTCTCTGGATTAGTGCGCTTGGGTATCTTTATTCTTGAGCCTCGTTTTATGATACTTTTGTGCTTTTCCTTGGTCTTGCATCAGAGGGTGTCATTAAGCACAGGGGGCTTTGGCCCCAGCACCTCTAAAACGCAAAGCTCCGTTAGAGGCTGTGTGGCAGGATGCGGACCCTGCTGGAGTTGGGAACCTGGGAACTGTGGGACTCGGTCCCTCTGTCCCCTGAAGCTCGGGCACTGCTGTTTTGCATCCTCGTTTTGTAGATTTCAGAGGCTGATGCTGGGGGACTTCCAAATTACAGCTGATGTCTGGTTTCTTAAACCCCTCTTAAATCTTCCTCCTGCAAAGATTTGCCTTTCAGGGAAGGGTCAGGAGCAAAGGCGGGCACAGCAACCGGCCCACGGCCAGGACCAGCTGGTAGCAGAGGGCAGAGCTGGCGCAGTGCCTGCAGACGGGAGTTAAGCCAAGGGATTGTCAGTTGAATAATAGGTATTGAGACTAGAGGGGAGAGAGAATTTATGACTGGAAGCCTGGGCAGTCGGGAATGAGATTAAGAGTGGGTATTCGTGGGCACTGTGTATTAGCGTGATTACATTTTAGTTCTTATACTCTCTAAATGAGTCCAGCTTTGGGGTGGCAGCGGTTGGGGACAGCAGGGCAGGAGGCGCAGAGTTCCCTGCTGAGACGGGGGGGGGGGGGGGAGGGGGCAGGAGAGATTCCAAGGGTAAAGAGGGTCGGTCTGGGCGAGGAAGGGTCAGTCCTGCAGTGGAGGCGCAGGAAGGGAGCAGGACAGGCAGGACTTGGGGCAGCAGGGGCACGGTTTCTGTGCAGCATTCTCTGCCAAGCACCTCTGGAAGTGTTCCTAGTTCAGCGGGTGCAGAGCTGCCACGCTCCTCATTCTTTCCCTATCCATTCTGCTTTTTTTCTTCTTTTTTCCTTCCTCTCTGGAATATTGGTAGAACCATGAGTGTCCATGGTGCTGTTTGCATACAGACACTTTAAAAAATATATATGTTTTTTAAATTAATTGGTCTTTTTAAAAACATCTTCCTCCTACCAGAAGGGTCAGAATTGAGGAGTGGAAAGATCTGGTTTGCCCAAACCAATTTATTTTCTCCAGTTGGCTTCAGGTGTCTACTAAAGAGAATGCTTGATTCCTTCTTATCACCTTCATTTGAGAAGAGAAGAAGAAAATCCCTTTTAAAAACCAACAACAGCGTTTTAAGGAATGAGTAGAAGACGGCACAAAGATTTGATTTGCAGCATGCAGAAAATGTCGAGCGACCTTTCCATTCTCATTTCAGTCTGTTCTTTGCTACAGCAGTTTCGGATGCGTGCAGCTGACATGGCTGTGTCCCCACGCCCTCACTCTTCAGCCTTTCAAACAGTCCTTAGTGCAAATTCAGTGCTATTATTTTTAAAAAAACTGGAAGGAAAAATGATTATAAATACAAGCAGTTACTAAACGTTTTTACAAATGCGTGGGTGGGATAAGTATGCTTCTTAAAAAAGAAAATGTTTATGGAAATAGTCTTTTTGGATACTTACGTATTTTTATCGTCCTGCTTTCAAAAACTTAAAGCACTTTGTATTTTAACAGATTTAGGTTGCCAGCTACTGGATATAAGTTATTTTAAGCTGTACTGTGTTTCACTAATGAATAAAGGGGTTTGAGTGAGATGGGGGGAAAACCGACTATCTGAGTTAAAAAGTGGGGAAAAAACCCTTAATTATGCTGACTTGGTCTGTGTCATATGTTGAAGAATTTAAAAGAATCTCACAACCAGACTGTAATAAGTTCGTTCTTTCTTTTTTTTTTTTTTTGATTCTCAGAAAACTTTTTCTTGCTCACATGATCATGAATAGCTTTAAGACATTTTTTTCTTTTTTTCTTTTCTTTTTTTTTTTTAAGGTTTTTGGATGGGGTGTTGCATTCCTTTGAGAGCTTTTATTTTGATTGCAGTTTGAAAGCATCCTAACAATAGAAGTTCTGCAGAAAACCTTGGAGCCTTGAGCTGCTCTTGCTTTAATAATGCTGCAGCATATGATAATAGGACATTGTTGCAAGAGCTCATTCAAATTGGAGAAGCTTGTTTGTGTACCGTAGAAATTAGGTCTGAATGTACTAATATTACCTTTTCTTCTCCTTCTAGTCCTTGCAACAATAGCTTTTGCTTTCCTTCTGCTCCCGATGTGCCAGTACTTAACACGGCCTTGTTCACCTCAAAACAAGTAAGGACTTGAGAAATCTTTTGCTCCTCTTCTTGTATGTTGTGTTTATTTCTTTTAATGAGAATTCTTCAGCGGAGTCTTTGGTTATGAGTACTAACCTCAGGGCTTCAGGGCTGAGGTTTGTGCATATTTTTTGTGCCGGCACCGTGTTTCCACTTTGAAAGTAGGAAGCACAATTTCTGCAATTCATGCAGATTTGCCAGCCTGGGAAGTATGCACCATTGCAGGGCACTGGATTTCCCAACGGGGGGCTTTAAGAAGTTTGGCTTATTTTGGCTGAGATTTCAGAGTTTGGGATTTGGTATTGGATTTTAATGTTTGTTAACATTGGACTGTAGATTTTAATGCTGGGCTTTTCAGAGACTGTAGTTACGCTAATGAAAATTGCAGTTGTTAATGTCACGTTTTGAAATTTTTATTATTTTTTTTTTTACCTTGTGACTGGGGTTCATGTTGCAAAAACACAATCTGAGATGGTACTAGGAAATAGCATTCATAGTAACAATTTCAAGCGAGGTGCCAGGATTTACAGGTTTTTTTCTGTCCCTGTACTTCAGGCTGTACACGCTTTATTTGAATGTGAGGAAAGCTTTTATTTTGTTGCTGTTTTGGTACCTATTTGTGGCAAAGGAACTTCCCTTCAGTTGTTCTTGGCATCTTTCATCAGCTGTTGAGCCTTGTTCCAGCAGCGTCCATTTTCTGTTCTTTAAATGGAAACATAAAGTCTGCTAGCTAATGTTTATCTGTTGTTCCTAGGATTTCCTTTGGCTGCTGCGGGCGTTTCACTGCTGCTGAGTTGCTCTCGTTTTCTCTCTCTGTGATGCTTGTCCTTATCTGGGTCCTCACCGGCCACTGGCTCCTTATGGATGGTGAGTATGTGAATGAAGGGATGATTTGTGCCTGTTCTGACACATCCAGTCACCTGGTGATGATTGCTGAAATTTGCTAATATTAATGGCTTGCTGAGTTGTAATATTGTGTGGTCGACTCCCTGAAAACAACCGCTGTCAGGAACATGCCAGGGTGATGTTTGGGACGCCTGTTTTTCTGGTTTGTAAAAGCTTGCAAGGAAGTGCCAGAACAGCCATGAAAGACACTCTGCACCTGTGTGGTGTAGGGTGGAACGCCAGTTTTAGTTAAAGACGTGCGGTTGTTTATGAATCATAAGTTGATCTTAACAATCTGGTTAATTTTTGCTGTGCTGCTTCTTGGTTTTTTGGTTCAGATGGTCAAATAATTTGTTGTGAGACAGTTCACAGTAGCTGGTTGTCTTTGATCTCTTTGATGCTCGCCAGTTAGAATGGTGAGATGGGTGAAGCTGGCAGGCATCCAGTTGGCTTGAAGGTGTGATTTATTTATTTTTTTCATGCTGGTTGCACTGAATTCACAGCTTGCTGTTCCAAAAAGGAGCTTTCCTCCTTCCCTCCTGCCTTCCAAATCTCTTGTGCTAGCTCTGGCACTCATTTAATCACATGGTGAACTGATTCAGCTCACTAGAATGGCAGCGTACTCTTTTTTTGCCAGGCTATTTTCCTGCTGCTGCAGTGAGATGAATTGGATTATTTTGCAGTCAGGTATGTGCTAAATTTGGCAAAAGGTAAGTGGCAGCACGATGGGATCTAAGAGGATGGAGTGGATCTGATAGGAAAGGAGCAGGACCTCCGCTTCTCAGCCGTGTCAGGCTGCTAAATTGGCTTAGGACATCTCGTGAAATGGCACCCTGAGGTTGTGATTGCTTGAGAAAGAATAGCTGGGACAACGTTGTCTGTTCTTGGAATTGTTTGTTGCAATAGAAAGCGTAAATCCCATCGGCTTTCCAGCTCCTCCTGAATGAGATGGCAGCAGAAGAAAGTCCTTAGCACTGAAACCTCTCATGGCATCTCGATTATTTCTTTTGTATATAGGCATTATGTTTCATTCATATTTTTTTCTGCTTTAAAAGTTCCACCTGTTGTACGTGAGGGAATGTCTTTTAAAGTACCCAGATACTGAAAGAAAAAAATGCAGGTGATGTTTGGTTTGTGTTAAGCAGAGTAGGCCGCCATGAAATCAAGGGTGATTTTTGATCTGCAGTAGCTACAAAGCTAAATGGAGTGTCAAGTGTGGATTTTGACAAAATCCGAAAAGACTTGTCTACACTGAAATATTGGCAGACGCATTTACTTAAAAATAGCTTATTTTGTGAGCACTTCAGTCTGAAATAGCGGGCTTTGAGGTAATTAATCTGCAGAGTACTGCAGAGTGGTCTCTGGATTTTATTTCTCTTGGTGGTGGTTTATGATTTACTGAATTATGTTAATGCTGCCTAGCTTTGGAATATTTTATGTAGTTTATATTAAGAGGACTTATACTATATAGGTAAGCCTCCCGTCCTTTTTCAAATACAATTAAATCAGCGTTTGTAAGTGACATGGAACAGGGAACACCATTTATTGGCCTTCGTCAGGGAAACAGACTGCAGTGGGATGTAGTGCTGCCAGTGGGATTACAGCGTCTCTGCCTTCACCCTTTGCTTCTCCGTAACTGAATACTTGAGACCCCAATTAATCTTTGGAGGGAAATGTGGGCAATAAGTACTGCTCGGTAATTTATGCAAGTGGAGCACTTGCTCATCTTTAAGCCAGCGCCTGCCAGCTGCTGGGTGTGCTGGGGTCTGACTCCTCCTCCCGCGGGGACCATCTTCCGTTTCGCTGTGGACACAAAACGGACCAGATGTTGTGAACATGCTTCACATCGCCCGGGCCGGCGGCTGGGGGGAGACGTGGGGCAGGTGGTTCTTCTTAACAGTACATCTCAATTTTTGTGTGTGGGGCTTGTTGTTGCGCAGTTGATTCTGTCTTTGAGAGGGGTATTTCTACTTGAGAGCCAAGTAAAAAGGAGAGGAAATATTTCATGGTAATTTCCAGTCCTTACAAAATCAAGATATGGCAGTTCCTACCAGAACAGCCTTCATTGCTCAAATACTACAATTCCCCCGTCCGCACAGTAGCTGGTTGAACTGTTTCAAAAGCCAGGGACAGTTTACAGGATAGAACGAGCAGATACTGTCTCCAGGGGCTTGTTCTGGCATGTCATAATGTACCTTTATAGGTCTTGAGATGCTCATTTCTCAGAGTGGATTGTTTGATGACAGAATCATCAAGGATGGCCACTGTCCCCTGGTAAAGCCTGGTTGAAAGCTTTCCTAAACAGTGGATATAGCTGGGGATGCGCAAGGGGAATGCTGTAGGTGTACGAGTGTCTGTCTAGAGCTGCAGAGAGAACTGAACGGGCACGGGTGTCCCGAGACAGCAGACCCGAGCTGCTGCGGCCGTCGGGCAGAGGCTACTTCATCATGTGTGTTCTTATTCCCACTCTTTACAATTTGAGAGTTTTATAGGAACACGATTAGGTCAGAACTTCGGTACCTGTTTCTTCCAAAGGTCAGCTGGCGGGCGGTGGGGGAAGTTTGAGCCTTGCCAGCTTGGAAAATGCTTTGTGAACCAGACACCACACCACCAGCATCTCGGGAGTTCCATCTGCGCTGGGAGCAGTAGTGCAGTGAAGCTGAAAAATACGCTGTATCCAGAGAGTCTAATCACAAATGCAAAAATATTCTTAATCCTCAGAATATCCTTATTCCATAGGGAGTGTGCATGCAGGGACTCTGAAGTTAATTCGTTCCATTAATTGAAGGTTAACTCGTTCAGTTAGTTCTTTCTTACTCAGCTTTGTTAACCCGTTGCCCAGCACTTCCAACCCAGAGCTCCCGTTTGTGTGGCTGTTTTACACCCCCCCACTCCGATTTGGAGTCTGTTTCAATGGACATCTGCCTCATTTAGTTTGTCGTTTAGCTTGGATAGGGATGACTTTGTTTCTCGTATGATTGCTGGACTCTTTCATTGGAAAAGGAATGGCCTCCATTTAGAGAAGCCTGTTGGTGCACTTTGGCCGATAATACTGGGGCATTCTTGCTTCCCTTCTGTTTTTTAAATTTACCAATGTTTCTTAGAACAGTTACACATGCTAATAATTATGCAGTTTTGCATTTCACTGTCATTTAAAGGACTCTTTTTCCACCTCCTTTTCTACTCAGTATTTGCTTAGTTTGATGAAAGTGTCTTGCGCGTGTGCCTGTGTGTGTGTCAGTGACAGGGAAATCGAGTGTATGAACAATAGATAAAACTTCACGCTGGTTAAAATATTTCCACTGCTAGTTAATTATAACCTGGAGATCCTCTCCTAAATATAGGCTTGCTTGAGCTATTATTAACATTGGCTTTAGAGAAACCTCTTTGATTTAAGGCAGATTGTTCCCTTGTATTTGCTCTTCTGCCAGAGGAAGTCTGTAACTGAAGGCTATATTGAATTACTGAATGCAGTTCTCGTTGCTTCGCTGTGTCAAGTTCTTTAAACCTCAATAATTTGCTCTGCATTTTATCGCTAGTTACAGTTTTGCGGCACGATTTAGGGTACGTTTTTATCTGAGTAATCCCATTGCTTCATTAACGCTGGCAGCCCTGACGGTGTTGTCAATTCTGAGAAGGCGGGTTTGGCAGCGCCTTGGCTGGGATCAGCTCCTGGGCACGGCGGGCAGCCCCCCCGGCAGCCCACTGGGGCGCTTTTTCCCCTTCAATCTGTACAGAAATGTTTTGTTAGCGTTTTGATGGAAGAACTCCACATCTTTCAGGTGAAATGCAAGCGCAAGGTAGTTTTACAGTTGTATAATTATAGCATGAGAATCCAAACGTTACCTTGTAAATTTTGGCCTAGTCAAAATATACATAATGAATCAATTTTCCCTGCAGCTGCAGTTGGTCAAAGTAGGATTATAACTTTTCACGGATTCTGTGGCATGTGAGACAGAATATTAGTCATTTTGTTTACAAACGTCTGCATACTTAAGTGAAATCTGGCCCCAGAAGGGCTCCGTTATTCCTTGTAAATATGCTGATATCATAGATGAAGGTTGATTTACCTTTTAAGTTTTTTAACTTTTTTATTTTAAGTATCTCTAGCGATTTGCTTGTAACCAGTTGAAATGTATTTGATTGTCAGTTGGTAGCTAAGGCTAGGCTTAAAGAAGCAGGAAATTGCACAAATGTGAAGACTGGGATTTTTTTTTTTTTTTTTTTTTTAGTGTAACATCTCAGTTTCCTACCCTGACAAAATTCCCCTTGCAGCAGAACTCACATCAGAGCTGCGGCATGTCGCTCAGCTTGTTGATCTGGCTGAAAACTCACCCTTGGGAGAGGGGTTAGGAAAAGACTTGCCCATATTTTTTTCCCCGTTGGTAGGTAGGCTTTCACATGGAGTTTTGTTCTTGGGAAATCCCTGTGTATCTCAACGATACTGTTTCATAGTTAGTGTGCGGGCAGTTTTACACAATCTTGCCCAAGCAGAAGATTGGTTTGAGTGGGTTTTTGTCGTATCATGTTCTAACATGTCACGGAACCGTGCTATTTCTGAATTTAGAGTCAAGGTTGCTATTTATTTTATGCATTTACTAGAAAACCTCCTAATAGTGTAAAAGTAGAGGTTTATGTCTGGGGCACAGAGAGTTCGAAGTTGTTCTGTTGCTTCGGTGTTTAACTGGGTAGTCGGTGTTGTTCGGGGGATACAGAGTCTCTGGGACACAAGCCGTGAAAACATTTCTTTGTGGTGGGTGGTGGCAGATGAGTGGAACGGGCAGCTGTGCCTGCAGGGGGATTTCTGCCTCCTTGGGAGCATGGTCGCCCTCGGCTACTGAATGTATTTTGACTTTTCTTAATGCCGGTAAGAACAATTTCACTATCTGGAAATAGTGGACAGTCATCTAGCACACGCAGTGCTGCACAGGCGCGAACAGAGGCTTCTTTAGAGGTGTGGGTTTTGGTTTTTTTTTGGGGGGGGGTGGGGTGGGTGGTGGTTTAGGTTTTTTTGTTTTATTTTTCCTTTTGTAATGAACTAATTATGTGCTTGCGTTTTGTAGCTCTGGCTATGGGCCTTTGTGTTGCAATGATAGCCTTTGTTCGGCTGCCGAGCCTGAAGGTTTCCTGCTTGCTACTCTCTGGGTTACTAATTTATGATGTCTTTTGGGTAAGTGTTTTGTTTGTTTTTGCTAAAACTGTTTTTTATCCTTTGGATTTGTAATTGGCCTTGGGCCGTTTGTACATAAAATGTACTAGTGTGAAGTTGATGAAATCTGGCAAAGCCAGAAGATCAACTTCATTGCTCCATTCCGAGACGTTAAAGTCTGCAGCAGGATACAGAATGATTTCCTCGCTAATTAGTTGACAAAAGCAGAAACATGCTTAGAATATTTCAACTTTGGCATATTATTTAAAAGAAAAAAGTGGACCTCAAATTTTGAAAGCCTGGCTGAAGATCAGAACAAGCATTTCCAAGTAAACACAAAGTTTTATCCACGCTTGCACAGTATACACATGCCAGCTTCAGATTAGCAGTGAAATCCACAAAACAGGAACGCAAACTGATTTATAGCCAGTAAGGCTGGCATGAAATCTTACCCCACTTCTACAAGAAACCTGAGAGAAGATATTTTGTAATAGCGAAAGGATTTTATTTTCCCTTTGCATAACACCAGCACTGATCCAGGGAAGCGCTCGCTGGCAGCCAGTCGGTTTCCCAGTGTGATGCGCTGCAGCGTAAGAGCCTGGTTGAAACACGTGTTGCATCATTGGGCGCCACACTTACCTCTTCTCTGCTTCCAAGCTTTCTCGTGTTTTCAGTAGCCTGGTACTTGCCTTTGTAGTCCCGGACCACCGACCTGTAGTCAGGACAGGTCCTTTGTCAAAGGATCTCTATCTATTGAGCAATGTCTTGATATCAGAAAGTATATTCCAGTTATTCTTGAAGATTAATAGTGTAAAAAAACTTCATCTGAATTTTTGAAATACATTTTGCCTTTTATCATCATATATACAACATATGTATATGGAAAATTTAGACAATATCCTTTCATTTCTTGAATAAGCAAAGCAAAAATACACGCATCTCTGAGTTGCTGTTTAATTGCAGTTTGTAATTTCTGATTTTTTCCTTGCTCCATAGGTCTTTTTTTCTGCCTACATCTTTAACAGCAACGTTATGGTCAAAGTGGCCACACAACCAGCCGATAATCCCCTTGACGTTTTATCCCGGAAACTTCACCTGGGACCAAATGTGGGCAGAGATGTTCCCCGTCTGTCGCTGCCTGGTAAACTTGTATTTCCAAGGTAAAATCAGGAGTTCTTTTACTGTCTTATATAAGAAAATTTTTCCCTCTCTGTACTTTTTTGTAACACTAAATCTGTCGGAATATACCAGCTTAGTTCCCTGTTTAGTCACTACTTCTTCATGATAAAAAGGTATATAATGAGTAGTGAGGATCGAACACTTTGCATTTGCTGACTCATAGCGTGCAGAAATGATCCTAACTAGGTTAAAAAGTGGCCTGTTCAAAACAGGATACGCTTTTTGACATAGGTGGGAGTTTTGTGGTTTAATGACTGCTATTGTAGGATTTATGACCTAATCCTTAAAAGCAAAGGACCTGAGGTTTATTGTAACATCAGAATAGTCTTGATTACTGCAGAATGGCAAGTGATTGGGAAGGGAGTTAGAAACTGATCTGCGCAAGGACGGCTTACTGGGAAAGTGCTGTGTCGGAGGGAGATCTCACATCTCTCTACTGCAGGGGATCCTTCGTGTCTGAGGCGCTGAACCAGATGCGCGTCGGCCTGGCTGGGCAGTAAGCCCCAGTGCGCCAGCGGTTACGCAGTGGGTTATGTTGGCGTATTTAGTCTTGTTTCTTTAGACGTTGGGATGCTGAAATTACAGCAATTAGGAATTGATTGTCTGCAATGATAAAACCAAAATTGTTCATTTTGTCAACTTTTGATAACTTAATTTGGCTTCATTTTCATGAAAAAGATCTTGGATTTAAGATAATGGGCAATTTTAGTTCTTAATCTAATTAGCAATTTGCTCTTTTCTGGGCATCTGGTGAGACTATAGTTTTCTGTGTGTTCTGTCTGAATGAGGCCAAAGATGCGAGAAGCCCATAAATGGAGTTATTGCCTTGTATTAGAGGTGAGCGGTGTCCACGGGAATGAGGGCGCGGTGTCTGTCCATGACAATCAGTTTGATAAAATGGCCAGCTGGTACCTCCCGTCAGCGCTTAGGAGAGAGAAGATGGAAACGCTGAGCTGATGGGTCTGTTTCACTGAGTGAGTTAAGAGCAGAAGCAGTTTAAAGACTACTGCTAGAAATAAACTGGTTCGGAGCAACATGCCATTGCTGTCAAAATGGGTATGTTTAAAACGGAGCTGAGGTGGTGGTGAGATCACTCGGGAAAGACTCTTCAGTAGCCAGCATTTAGCTGCTACTACATACGAGCTCGACGGTGGAAAGAAGGGATGTGCAAAATGAAGCTCAGAACCCAAGTGGAGGAGTCTGGAGCTTGTCACCTTCTGTCTTGGGCATGAACCCAATTTGGGTTGCTCTCTAGTTCCACAGGCAGCCACTTCTCTATGCTGGGGATCGGAGATATTGTGATGCCAGGGCTTCTGCTCTGCTTCGTCCTGCGTTACGATAACTACAAAAAGCAAGCCAACAGCGATTCCTGTGGTGCCCCAGGACCAGGGAACATCTCGGGACGTATGCAGAAGGTCTCTTACTTTCACTGCACACTTATTGGATATTTTGTAGGTGAGTAATTAGTTTAATATGGATAGCTGCTTAGTGAGCAGAAGTGGGATCATCGTAGTAGGTTTAAAAGATGGTGAAGGCAAGAGTAAAGAGGCTTTGAGAGAACGCTTGGTTATGATCTTTTTTAATCCTCCTCTGGGTTTCATTGGTGTGGTCTAGGGGAAAAACCATTCTATAGTCTCCTTTTTAAGAATTTTTTTTTTGGTTATGTTTAATTTAGGAGGTGAAAGAGATTATCGATGTATTTTTGTTAGCAACTTTTTATACTTTGCTTTACTCGCGTAGAGGGTGTTGTAGCTTATACCTGGGTTATGGGAAAGATAGGGGAGTTTCTAGATGGATTGTGCTGTGGAAGAGTACATCCAGGTAATTTATCTAGATAATTTTTGTATTCTACTGTTAATGCATATGATCCTGTGACATTTTAGTACATACGGAAAATTGTAAGTAGTCACAACTGGAATGCTGTTTATGATTTGATGTAGCCGTCCCTCTCCTCCCTAACATAAAATAGGCTTTTCCCTAAGGCCGGGACATATCCTGCAGGTTCATATCCTGACCTCCTGCAGTCCTGCTGAGGATGAAAAGATCGTTTCCTACCAATAACCTTCCTCCTCCCACCCCCCAGCTTTCCCCCTGCGTTCCCTTTGGGCAAGCATCCAGGAAAATCACTCCTGGTGTGTACGATCCTTCCTCTCCGCCCCATTTCTCAGGCCAGGAGCCTCAGACTGACTGTCTCGAGAGGTACCGGCACTGGAGCAGCGCCTCAGCCTCCTGCTTTCAACTTCCTCCCCTTCGCCTTTTGTCATCTTCTGTTTGAGTTATTCTTAGCTTAGTCTTTGAGATTCACGACTGGAGCAAGTGGCTCAACACAGACTAATATTAACACAGAGTAATTTTTCACGGTTTTGTTTGCTTTAAATCTGTTCAGGGAAAGCGAAGCACAAAAAAGTAACTTTTCCACAGCCTGTCTCTTAAAATGGTGGGGAAGGGAGGCAGCCACGTGTGGATGAAATGATTAGAACATTCATATACAACCTAAAGATATTTATCATCACTTTTTTCCTTTACAGGTCTATTAACTGCAACAGTAGCTTCTCGTATTCACCGGGCAGCCCAGCCTGCCCTACTCTATTTGGTACCATTCACTTTATTGCCGCTCCTCACCATGGCCTATTTAAAGGTAAGACAGGATTATTTATGCGCAGCAGGAAGCTCGGGGGTCAGCTGGAAGCGGGTCACTGTTCTTGCACTGGGCACCAGTTCTCCTGAGGATGACGCGTGTCCTTACCCCTCCCGAGCAGCCCTGGCCCAGAACTAGGGAACCGCCGCTCTTGGGGTGAAACCTTCGCTTTGGAGGAGTGAGTAGCTGGGAGTTGAGTTCCTGAAACAGAAGATAATTTATGTACATAAAGTACCAGTAATTATAAACTAACCGAATTCCTAAGTATTAAGTGCTTTTTTACGTAAATAAGTGAATTTGTCCTCGCCCAGCTGGTCATGAAAGAATGCGGGCACAAAGGTCGGACAGAGATTGGAGAGGCAGATCCTCGTTTACCTCTTTCCAGTCACCGGTTCTGAACTGGAATTTTAAAACGTAACCTTTCCTGTTACAGGGCTGTTGTTGAAACACACATGTAGCACTCTGCAGAGTGGAGCCTAAGAAAAGCAGAATTTTCCACCTGCATAAATATTTCCTTCCCATCAGAATCCCATTTTAGGTAGATCTGCGGCCAAAGTCAGACGTGCTGGCCTGACAGGGAAAGGATTTCTTTTTTACTGTCTTTATTGTGATTTGCAAAGCAGGTGAAGAACAGACTTGCTGTAAGACATGCTTGCAATTATATGTGCATTCTGAAATGTGAATCCTAAATGGGCTTTGAAGTTTCTGAGGGCATGGTCCTTCTGCTGTTCTCCTGCCTAGGGCGATCTACGGCGCATGTGGTCTGAGCCTTTCCACTCCAAGTCCAGCAGCTCCCGTTTCCTGGAAGTATGATGGAACAGATAGAAAGTGACCTGAACTTCTGCCTTGGTCCTTTTCACTTTAACTTGTGGCTTTGTCGTCTCCTGCCGTCTGGACTGGCTGGTACTTGGGAAGGTACCAATTATGGGACTTGTATGAACGGACTTTGTGTTAAAAGGAGGAAAAGAAAGAAAAGCTAAGGTCCTGGAGCTCCGTGTGACTCCCTGTCTCCCTGCAGATGTGGAACTGGGGACCCTTTGTGCAACTGCAGCCACTTTCCTCTTTTCCTCGCTCAGATGGATTAGTTCCAGACTGTTACTTTTGTGAGAGAGGAAGAGACAGACTTGAAACTGAAAACGGCTTGAAGTCGTTCAAAAACTTGTGAACACTAAAAAGAAAAAACGGTTTAAGCAAACTGAAGCTTCTTCAGAGAACCCCTCCTGTACATTGGGACCAGTTTCCTGCTGGACTTCGGTTTTGAAAAGAACTGAGACAGAAGGTCTTCTGTCACAACATTGGGGTTGTTTTGTTTTTTTTTTTGATTTATTAAATATTTCCTGTGGTGTGAGGTTACTTATTAAATCCACAGACATTGAGTGACTTCTTGCAGTATACATATAAAAATTTGTTGTAACAAGTTACATTTCCACCCAGATGTCATGTTGCAGTGAAAAAGGGCACGATTTTTATACATATATATATACACACATATAGATATATATATGAATAAATAAAAAGGAAAACCTGCTAAGATCATGCCATGTAGCAGACAGGGGCTTGCTGTAATTTTTAGCATGTAGAGCAGTTTACTCTGGCTTTCTTGTATATGGATCTACGATGAGCTGCTGTTTCCCCCCCTCCTACAACCGAACCTGCAGTTTAAAACCAAGTGTAGTATTTGTACTGACTGTACTCATGGACGTTAGGGGATATTTGATTTTGATCAATGTAGCAAACTAGGGAAGAAAAAAAGTTTGAACCCGACCCTGTTCGTTTGAGGGGGGAGGGGGTGGGGGGTGTATTTTTTTCTGTTTTTCTTTTTTTTTTTTTTTAATTTTCTTTTTTTACAAACAGCTCCCTTGCAGGTTTTTAGTAGTTCCTTCTTGACCCAGTGCATGTATTATAGCAGCAATTGTCTTTGTGCTTTCTGATCATAGTAATGTATCACTTGTAAATACATTTTTTCTATTTTCTATTTTTTTGTATTTTTTGCATTTTGTTTCATTAGTGTGCTGTATTTTTCCATGCCCCTGCCCCTTAAAGAAAAAAAAAAAAAGGAAAAAAGAAAAAGAAATCTGTCCTTTACTGTTGTGACTGGTTGGAGTTTGTGTGTTGAGTGCTTTGTACCTGTAGCCTGTTAAAATGTGGATTTTATTATTTTTGTTGAAACCTGCAGTTCCAGTTCTTTTATTTTATTGACAGAAAAGGCTTCTCTGAGGTAACTAGAACTTTTGTCCTTTAAAATACTCTCCCAAATTGGGTTTGGGGAACTCTCCCGAAAGCTCTTCAGTTTGATAGATGCTGATAACTGCGAGCTGACCGGAAGGGAAACAGGAATGTTTAAGAATGAACCTGACTCACCAGTAACGTTACTCTGGGTCCGGTTTCGTTACAACAGGTGAGGAAGCTTCAGTGAAAAGTCTGATCCTTTCTGCTCTGTCTGATGTTACGAGAGCGTGTTTAGCGCGGTAGAAAGTTTTGTCCAGTGACGTGCAGTGTCATTAACCTCTCCCTCTCTTCTCAGGCAGGTCTGTCACTGCTCGCGGGCGAGGGGCGGCCGGGGTGACGGCCTCTGAGCTGGCTGTAACACATCCGAGAGCGGGAAACACCTGAAGAAACAGTAAGAAGCGGCAAAGCCCTTCGGGGTGGGGGGGATGTGACAGGGGGGATGTCGTGACTTTATTTTTTATTAATTCCTCGCCCCTACCCAGTTCGTATCTTTCACTTAGTTCAAAGCCCTTCCTCTAGCGTGGGCCTGCAATGCTCATCATCAGGTAACTGTCACGTTTTAATGAAGTAAATAAATAGTTTTTAATTAAAAATCTGCTTTCGCTGTTCGTAGCAGGTGTTAGGCCCCAGACTTGCAGTCAGTTTAGGACGAAAGGCAGGCATCGGTTTTCAGCTAAACACCTCAAACTTATGGTGAATAAAATATCGATGAGGATATTCAGAGAGAGAAAAAAGACGCTTTTTTTGGTTTTTTTCCCCAAGAGGTTCCAAGCAGTGGAATAACATCTCTAGATCCAGCCTGCTGCTGCTTTATCCTCCCAGCCCTTCCACCCACCCGACAGTAACACGCATCTCGGCTGCTTTCAGCTTCTCAGCAGTTCCCTCCTGCCTTTGGAATTAAAAAAAAAAATGGTCTTTCTGTGTTTTGCAGAGACATTACTTAGTCCCTGCCAGGAAAGCATGCCTTTGAGTGATCTTCTACACTTAAAAAGGATTCTGGAAAAAGTTGTACAAGTGCTAATTGACAAATGCTTAATGAGAATTAATTTAGCGTTCCAGAAAAGTCTTGGCCGTCCTCTTCCAGCTGTGTTGTCCTCCTGCACACTGCGACCTTCTGACTTGCACCGAAGCGAGAGACAGAGCTGTAACTGCAGCACTTTGCTCACCCGAGCTGGCCGCGCCGCTGCTTTTACCTGCCAGGGAGCAAAACTGGACAGAAAAGTGTTTGCTGCCCCTTCCGTGTGGAACAGCAGCCGCCACCCGCAGGAAAAGGATTTTGGTGCTTTGCAGAGGTTAACTGGAGCCTAACTGTCCCAAATACAAAGCTATTACACTGGCAGAGGGAAGACCATTCTCCTGGGGTTTTTGAGTAAGTTAAAGCTGTAAAGCTTTGTCCCACCGCTCTCCCCTCCAGAACCCCCTCAGCATTCGGGGGATTAGAAACAGGATTCCTACCTCGCTGCTCAGCTGCTGGGCCCTCTCTGCAGACACAGCTTTTGTCCTTGTTTCTTCAGTCTGGACGACTACGGGTCGTCTGCTCAGCCTGAGGATTGAACCGTGCAAGCTGCTTTGGGTCCTTTGGATTTCCGGAGGCCGTGTAGGGTTCCCTGTCCCTGTGGCGTCTGGTACGGTTGTTCATGCCTTCTTGGTTTAACATTTTATTGAACTCCTTAATAAACTGCTAGAGACAAAGTCCTGCGGTGAGATCACCAAGCCCTTACTTATAAAAAGCTGTCAGATAAAAATATTTGAATAATTGTTTGACTAACATAAGCCTTTTTGTAGGAAGGTAAAAGGATACTGGCAAAAAAAAGTGATAGACTAGAGTGTGTTTGGAGCAAAGTTGTCTGGACACAGACCAGAACTGTAATGTACAAACCTGTTAACAGTTCTGGAGCCGGTTTTCTCCTACATTTTTGGGAATAGTCAGCTTAGAGCTTTTACTGTTTGTATTTTGAAGGTTCCCAAAGGTCACGCTTATTAGTCTTGCAAACGTGAGTTCAGAAATGAGGTGGGGTTGCTGGCCAGCCGGTGTGGGGAAAGTGCACTAGAGCTGCAAGGGGGTCGTTCTGTGTCGGTGCGGGCCCGCACCGCGCTGCCTGCCCAGGCTCAGGGCACACCAGGCTGGCCAGCGCGGCCCTTTCAGTCCTCTGACATTCAGAAACGTTTCCTGTCTTGAGCGTGAAGTACGGAAGTGCGAGAGAAGGGGAAGAAGTCATTGAGGCAATGAGGGAATCTGTACCGACGCCTGGGTGGCTTCCCCAGCTTAGTCCTGACCTCACTAGAAGGGGAAGTGGAGGGAAAGCTCCCAAGTATTTTGCTTTTTATACAAGCAGTGAACAACTCAAATTTGAAATTAATTTTTAGCTGAACAGTAGTAAACTGCATTTTCATTCACATTATAACACATTTCCTTACCTCTGTTTCACTTCTTCCTGTTACAGGTACTTTTGCTTTTTTACTTCAGGATGTCTTTCAAATTTGGTATTTTTGATGCTTTCCAAGATCCCCAACAAAACCCCAATGTGTGGTTTTTGCTAGGTCTGTGGGTGTGAGGGCTCTCAACTTAAGACAAAACAAAATTCAATTTAAAATCAAAAGTTTGTCCTATTTTTCTTATAGATAACACTGTCAGAAAAGACTAGTAGAGGAGACAGTAATCTGATGTGAAAACAATACTACAGCAATTCCGGCTGAGTCCCATAAGACATTTTATACGCTGCTTAAACTTGGAAGGTTGAGACTCTCACTTCCGTTTTGTTGTTTGGTTTGTTTTTTTTTTAAATTGTGTGAAATTGAGAGGTGAGCCCCGTCCCGCTGTGCTCCGAGAAAGGCAGATGCTTCAGAAGGGGAGCCGGACTCCAGGCTGCTCCTCGTTCCCGGTGCCACACACAGTTCCAGGGATGGGCCAAGAAGGATGTGGCTCGTGTCTGCGCTCCCCGGGAAGAGTTAAGTATTTCTCTCCTGTGTGTATTTAATTGTGACAGCCCGGAACAGCTTGGCTCTTCCTTTAGTCTGTTGGGAACTCACATGAAGATGTTGTGAGCTTTATGCATGATGTAAAATACATCAAATCTATGTGTGTGCGGGGGGGGGAAAGAAGTAACCCCTCATTACTGTGTTTCCTAAGAAAGGATTCACAGGAGCTCCTCGAGCAGGAAACCCGACAGAGCTGCTGCCTCCATGTCACCAGTCCTCCTGCCCTGGAAACTTCTTAAACTGGTGTTTTTCATCTCCAGCTGTAAAATTCCAGGACTCCCCCTGCCTTATTCCCAGTAGTCTGCCTCGTAACCAGTTTCATGTACGCTTAGAGCAATGTGGGGGCAAAACCCACAGTGTCCTTGAAAAGTGTAGCTGTGGCTTATCTCCACCTCTTTCTAATTTATGTATGACCTGATTTTCCCATTTCAGTGCCCTAACTTTGAAAACGGTGGCTGAGTTTGTAAACTGATGAAAACTTCAGGTTTCACCTGTACCTAGACCCTTTTCTCAAAGGAAGGCCAGGCCCTACCCACACCTGGCCAGGTTAGTGCAGTCTGGGGGTGGCTCTCGGCAAGAGCTCCCTATTTAATGCTGCAAAACTTGTTTGTGTTTTGCGCTTTCAGCAGTTCTCCTCTGTAACAGCCCTAAGGAGCAAACGCACACGCATTACAGCCAAAATTCTCTCAGCCAGCAGCAGCGAGGAGCGAGCTCTTAGTATCTTGCTCTGAGAAAAGCCAGCTCCCTGCTCTGGGAGCTGTGGGGCAGGCTTTGTGCAGAACCGTGCTGTTTACCCAAAGCAGTGCTGGGAACAGAGCTGCCTGACGGGGTACCGATCCCTCTCGGGACCTGTGGCCGCAAGGAGGGTATCGGAAAGCTTTTGTTTGAGAGACTTTTGCACCCTTAAAGCATGTTTTTAGGTAACAAAAAAAAAAAAAGGAACTCTAATAGAGTATCTTAAGAGGATCCAAGGCTCAGGAACCTGACTGGTGAGCTGTACCTCAACCAGTGCTTTTGGCCAGCTCCACCCTTTTTTGTAATCTGATGATGTGCAGTGTAACTCGGTACAGACTGTGCCAGAGGTGCAGCACTCAGCAAGTGAACATGGAGCTGTGAGCCAGGTCAGCTGCCGTACTGATGGCAGAGCGAGCAAGAAGCTTGTTAACAAGGCGCGTGGTGGATGATCCAGGCGTTCCCAAAAGCAGGCTCTGGTCTCAGGTGTGGCAGGGCTCCCCCAAGAGCAGTCACTTACTCGATGCTGCCCCTCATGTTCCTTGCAGAAGGTCCACATGGGATTTGGTACATGTAGTGTGTAGGTTCTTCAGGGGTCATCTCTGTCAGCTTTGTTCATTGCTGTTCTTGCCCTTAGGTCAGCCAGGGGTGCGTGTACCGGGGCACCTTCTCTCTGCTCTGGAGAAGCCGCAAGTTCAGAGTTGGTAAATGAAGGAAGCGGATGTTGAAGAGGAGCTGACGGTACGGCAATGCAGAGAGGCAGCTCGATGAAGAGAGGGGAAACAGAGCAGCAAGCGTGGCCTAAGAGTGACTGACTGCTCTGGCTCAGTGGGGATTCAGCTGGACCTCAGCACGCCAGCCCAGTGAAGGCCAGCACTGCACAGTAACTGCATTTCCAAAGGCCTCACTTTCTTGCAGCGAGCGGCCCTACAGCATCTATTGTGAGCGTAAAATAATATCACTTCCTCCTACATGATCATAGATACGAGCCTTCAGCAATCATCAAAGCAGTGATGCGGACTAAAAGCAAGCTAGAAAAGCGTCTCTCACTCCTAGAAGCTCTCCATAATCTACAACACGTTCACAGTCATTAGAATGGTTTTCCAGTAGAAATACTCCTGTCGAATGCACTGTTAATCATTAGGTTTGTGAAAGCAGCAAGGAGAAATTAAAGACTTTGCCCCGACGTGCAGTTGTCCTCTAGCGCCCTGCAAAGGGATTATTCATATTGCTGGGACACGAGCGAACACCCGCTGCGCCTCGCAGCGGTGTCTGACTGCTGTGTGCAGGCCCTGCTGGTTTATGCTCCTGTGCCTTGTGACTGGAAGAAAATACTCTAAGTGAATTCACATTTGCATTTAAAAAAAGAAAGTGGGGACTGGTGGTCCTTTAAAAATCAGGGTTTATTTGTCTTCTCTGCTCTCTTATGTGTAATAGAATCCTCCCATTTTTCTCTTCACACATATTAAATAAATGGCACCACAGGAAAATAACCATTTACTTCTAGTGTACCGGTCATTTGGACAAGAGGACCACACAGGCTGTAGTCTTAATCCTCTCCATCTTTTCCTGAGTTTAGAGCTTTTCTTTTGGCTGTCGAATCTTCTAAAAGTTAATTTCTTGCCAAAGATAACTGATTGAGGATATATGCTACTGCTAAAGCTTCCCGTCAAGGTTTTCTATGTCATCTGTTCACTTTCTCGTTGTTGCCCAAAACACGTAGCGATTAAAGGCTGTTGCTGCCACTTCACGCACTTTCTTTCCTGCTGGGTAGTTGTTGGTACAGTAACAGCAGCTTTGGGAGCAGAGGGGTTTTGGTGTTTTAGTTTGTGGTTTGTTTTTTTTTTTTTTTAAATCAGCCTCAGGCATTGCAGCTTTTCTGTCCTTTGCTTTTACACCTACATCCGTAAGTGGCCAAGCAAGGCGGCTGTTGGGCAAGATCACGGGAGATTTTCTGACCTTTGTTTTGACATCTACACGGACAGCCACCACAGGCTGTACGAAGAGCCCTTTGTGCGTAGGCAGTACCGCTGTCCTCCCATCTGGCTCCTCTCCTGCTGAAAGTAGGGAGAAGTGCACTGCTGCGAGGGTTACCTCAGCACAGCCTCTAGCCAATTAGGAGCTCACACGTAGCTGCATCCCACACCTGAAAGTCATCGAAGTCTGATCAGAAGAGGCAGTGCAACCCACAGCCTGGAGCAGGGCACAGGGGTCACATCTCTCAGTGCCTCTAACCTTGGCGCTGGTTATCGAGTATCACACAGTGACAAATCCTTGCAAAACAGGCAGTGGTGGGGAAGCGCACAGGGAGAGCTGCTGCCCTTACTGAACAGCAAAGACGTTTTGCCACTATCACACCAAAACAAGGCTCCGGTTTAGGAAAAGACCTATGCCCCCCTACAAGGACAGGCTGCCTCCCCCCTCCTGCACTCATAACCATCACTTACAAACCTAGATATGGCCTTCCATGCACCATGCTCTGTCCAAAGAAGAATCAGCACATTTTAACAAGAGGGTCAGTTACTCATTGGTGGGGAAAACTTCCATCATTAGCCTCATTCAAGAGGGCCAAGACTCGATCACTGTTCTGCATCGTTACGAGGCACTTTGGGGCAGCGTCTTGCTCTCGTTGGCTCCTTCAGCTACGGTAAGCCTTCAGCAATTGACCTGCTATCACCAGCCTTTGGATCTCACTGGTCCCCTCATAGATCTCGGTGATACGAGCATCACGATAATGGCGTTCTGCTGGCATGTCTGTCACGTAGCCCATCCCGCCCAAGATCTGGATAGCCTGAAACAAAGGTAACAGGTTAGAAAGGAAGCAGGGTCAAGAAATTTGTTTTTCTACAGAACACAGCCACCTTAAAAGGAGCTAAGCCCACTGCAAGCATAACTGGGGCGGTGGTACATAGGGATGCCTGCTGCCCATTTGCAGAGGAATAAACAAGCTTTGAGACAGGTAAGAGCAATACTGGTGTCCCAAAGAATGAACCACTTCAGAGGTAGTTGTTAGTGATCCATGTTCAGCCAAGACACTTTATAATTATAAAGGATGGGGGAAATAAATGCAAACACCAGAGGTCCCGCTCCATTTGCTCACTATGTTGCAGACTTACTCCTGCTCCTGACTGGCGCACCCACGCTCCCTCCCACACCGCTGAGCCCCGCTCAGAACTTCGGCACTGCCCTGGACAGCAGCAGGGACAAGACTGTAACCGTACAGCTGCCACGGGACAGCATAAACCCCTGCACGCTCTCCACCCCAAATCCAGCAAGATGGCTGTGCTAAACAAACACATATGGCTGAAGCTGGCTGTTTGGGGTTTTTTTAAATAAAAATAATAAATTCCAGCCCACCTTCCCCAAGCACCTGTTGGTGTGACAACACACTCTCCCTTTCAGCACGCTGTATATTAGAGATGTCAATTGAAGTAATTACCTGATGAGCGATGGCTGTTGCAGCTTCTGACGCAGCCAGCTTGGCCATTGCCGCTTCCTTTGGGGAAGGAAAACATCACTGAGGGTGAAGCTATCACAAAAAGGAACAATTCCCTTGCACGAGGAGCTTGAACGCTCACAGACCGGCTGTGGAGCGAGACAGGCCTGACCGTTGGTGCCAGCTGACAGTGGACACCCCTCTCCCCTTGGCTAAAGCCGGGACTCGGCTCTGCAGGCTGCCTGAGGATAGACAGCAGAGTCCAGTATCTGCTAACACCGACAGTGCGGGCTGGGCAAGCGCTGAATGCAGTGATGCTGTAGGTAGCGCCGTTTCTTTGCCTTGAGCCTGTGCCCAGCACTGTCACTGCTAGACAAATGCAAGGTTGGCAGTACCTTTGTGAAGGGCTTCCCGTTGTCTTTCAGCATAGCGGCTCTCCAGGTCAGCAAGCGCGCACCCTCCAATGCCACAGCCATATCGGCCAGCTTAAACTGCAATGACAAACACTGCCTTTGTAACAGGCAGCAGCCTCTTCCCGCACAAGAACATACAGCAGAACTCTCCCATCACTGAGGCCAATATTGCTAGAAACGGAGCGCCTCCATCCCAACAGTTCTAGCAGTGTTTGAAAACAGACATTATTACCTTGTTTATCCCAGCCAGTGCAAAGTGCACGGCCTTGCCTGAAGCCACGTCTGAGAGCCCACACGAACTTTCCACCAGCACCAGGACTGTTTGGAACTGCCCTGTGCACCCAGCTCGTACCTGCACTGCCTGTAGCTTTGTGATGGGCGACCCAAAGGCCATTCTCTTTTCAGCATAATCCACAGCACAATCCAGAGCTGCCTGTGCTATTCCAAGGGCCTGTGAGGCAATACCAATCCTTCCTGCATCCAGTGTTTGCTGCGAAAGACACAAAAATGCATGTGTTAAGTCAAGTTGTACTTGATCAAAAATAGTACACTCACATTTCTGCTCTTGCTAGGAAGCTGCTGTAGCCTTAGTATCCTCTGGTCAGACCTCCTTGATTCAGAATATTCCCAATTATGCAGGAATGAAGAGCTATAAAATGTACTGGGCACTGCAGAGAGAAGCCAGAGGCACAAGAAGGAAAGCAGAAAAGAGGTACTGCTTCTTAGTAGCTGG
>VYZM01000608.1:208472-218602 GCA_013398915.1 Dromas ardeola
AAAAAGAGAAGCTTCTTCAAATAGACTTTTATTCAAAGCCTAAGACAAAGGCACAAAAAAGAGAAGTGAATTCATTTGGCTTTCTGCTCACTGCCACCTGGGGAACTCCAAAGGGTCAGAGCTGTTGTTTCAGTCACACACACAGAAGGGGAGATGGCCTGGCTTAAAGGTACGAAAGGAGGAGCTGATGGCGGGGGGCTGGTAATTAAAACAGGCTTTGGAATCACTATCCTGAGGCTGGATCCAGGCCCAAAACACAATCGACGGTGTTGTCTCCCCTATAAGTGGAAACTTTATTAAAATTGCCTTATCTGTCCCTCTCTACACAACTGCTCCACCAATCAAGCCAGGGTCTCTTCTGACCCAGTTCCCCACGCTGCTGCCAAGGGACATGCGCTTCATCTGCCTGGGGACAATAAAGCACAAACTGGCTTGTCCCTAACTGGTCTCAGTTAAACACTGTCTTGGATAGTCTCACGCTGGACATCTACAGCTAACTCAAACTTTTTCTTTGCCTGGTCAGGACCAGGTACCTCATTATGTCCATCTGGCCGGCTTGCAGGTGCCAGACAGAAGCAGCAAGGGGAACCAGCCTGAGCATGCGATTCCCAGCGAGATGCTGACTGGTTATCCCCTACCATCCTCCCATGTTCCCACACGCTTTGTTTGAAGGCTCCTTCAGAGGCAAACCTGTCAGGAAAGGATGGGCCAACAAGGAAAACTGCTCATAGCACCATAGCAGGGTCAGGAACCACCCCCAACGACCAGCTTTGTAGTGACAAAAATGCATAAAACCAGCGCAACTACACAACAAAAGTGAAGCCATGAAGGATGAGCTATTCCTCCTCCCTATTCTTATTCAAATAAGACAAATTCATTTGAACTGAGCAACTAGAACACAACAGATCACACACCCTGCTCGGCTTTGCCTCAGGGCGGCTGCTGGCACCAGATGGGTGCCCTGACTGTCAGGAGAGGCAGGGATAAACTATCCTAGAAGACTTGTCTCCGACTCTTGCACACCTAAATGCACACCCCTTTTCTCATGCCAGGCAAGGTGCAGAGATTACTGGGTGAGCCCCAAGAACCTGAGTGATTCCTTGCTTCAAGGATGCTCAAATAAAGTGTAACCTAAAAGGTCTGGAGGAGAACAGCTCCTTACAGAGAAGCCTGCTTTCAAGCACAGGTTTTTTGTTTAACAAATCAGCACAGTTCATGCTTCTCAAAACTGATAAAGATCTAAATGTCTCTGCACTCTAGTTAAGAGCAATCCCAAAAATGCTGGAGAATCTCTGCAGGCACTGTCACCAAACAAAACAAAGCTCTCATTTTGTAAGAGTTTTGTAAGTACTAGGATTTTAACAGCAGCTAAAAGATGAAGCAGACAACTTCAAGCTTACCTATCGCCTTTTCATCATGCGATTTGTTCTTAAGATCTAACCTGTCTAAAACCTGTCTTGTCCTGGTGTGGCAGGGACCCTCTTGCGTCTCCCAAACTGGTTGTTACCACGCGGGCAATTGGAGAGAAGGTAATTAGGGTCCTACTGCTTGCTTTTTAGCTCACAGACACAGAATCAGGGTCAGGCCTATAGCAGTGATGTATGCAATCAGAAAGGCAAGGTTCAGTGCCACCACTGCACAGAGCAGTGCTTTGACACCTCCCCTAGCTCCTGTTCTGTAGCCCGTGAGCTGGCAGCTCGTATCACAGCTTGAGGGTTTGGAGGAAGAGAGGGCTTCAGCTGCTTGGGCTCAGCAGAGCAGAAAGGCTGCTCCTCTGGTATCCTTTCCAGAAAACAGGGAATTCAGCTGATCATTTTCAGCTCAAAGAAAGGCTGAGCCACTACAGAGGATCAAACCCAAGAACAACCGCTAGGAAAACGCAGGCCCCAGGAGAAGCAGCAGCAAGGAGTACACTGCTCAGTGCAGCTGCTCTGGGTAAAGAGAGAGCGCTTCTGAGAACAACACAGACAGCACGAGGCAAAGCGTTCTGCAAGCCCAGAGCTCACCAGGATGGCAGCTGACCCAACCATGCCTGGGCCAGATCCTGCTCTGGCATACAGAACATCTCCCTCCCGCCTGCCCGAAGACCTCAGCACATCAGAGGCCAAGACCATCAGAAGGCAGCTCCTCGGGGCCTGCAGCTCTGGATCAGCAGGCGCAGCCATGGCTTTCGTTCTGCTCAGCCTCTGCCAGGCAGGAACAAGCCCTGTGTACGGAAACAGAAGCCTCTTGCAGAAATATCCCCGGGGGAAGCGGGTGACCTTGTCTCCAGTGTTCTGCTCGCTTCCAGATCTCTGGAGAGCAACAAACCACCTTGCTCTACAGTACTGAAATGTTGGACGTCTGCACCTTCACCACAGTGCCCTGATATGCAAAAGGCTGAGCTAACTGAAGACGCTACCCAACCC
This sequence comes from Dromas ardeola, assembly GCA_013398915.1. NCBI lineage: Eukaryota > Metazoa > Chordata > Aves > Charadriiformes > Dromadidae > Dromas > Dromas ardeola. Next base: position 210,881 of record VYZM01000608.1, read on the forward strand.
CACTGCACTTCTCACCGCTGCAGGCAGGCCTGGTCCCTACGGCAGGGGACGAGAGCTCACAGGGAGCATCCGTGAGATTGCTCTGCTCTGTCCTACGGCACAGGCTGTTCACAGTCATTGGGTGGGGAGCTAACCGTTAGGAAGATCAAGGAACAAGTCCAGAACCTCGTCTCTAGGTCACCTGATTCTCAGCTTCTTCCAAAGGAGAGGTCACTTGCTAGTGAGGGCAAAACAAGGAACTGGGCTTAAAATGAAACCTTTGAAAAGAAAAGGATATTAAAGGAAACAAAAGCCATAATCAATACAGAAAACAAGTGCATCTGATCGACGCGAACAACATCAGCCTCTTGCAGGCTACAGCAGAATCCCTCTGCAATGGATCTAACATTACAATTGTCAGACTAGGAAAGTCTCTCCCAACTGGTGCAGCATATCAGGCCAGACAAATCCCTCTGCTCCTGGCGCAGCTTGCACTCTTAGGAGGGGAACATCTCCACAGAGGCTGAGCGGCTGGCTGGAGTCTTGGTATCTTTATGCAGGCGAGTACCATGCATCGTGTTGCACATATTCAGAGAGATGCTGAGCCAGGCTCCATCCTCCATAGTCGTTAGTCACCCAACAGCACCACAACACTTCCACGCTCCCGGACAAAACGTGTACCCAGGCCTGGTTTTAAGAGCTGCTTCCCTGCTTAAGGAACCGTATTCCACCCATCAAAGGCAGAGATCTTGCAGCACATGGCTTTCCCTCAGTGTGGGACATGGCCCAGGACTGCTAGCATCAGCTTCCAACAGCCCAATACACAGACAGCCAGGACTCAGTTTACTCTTGGATGCCCCAGGGAGGATTGGAGGCTGCACATGGTGCGAAGGGGAAGGCGAGGGCCTCGCTGCTTGCTGGCAGGAGGAAGGTAAGCTCCCTCTTACCTGGACCTGCTATTCATTCCAAATGAATCATCTTTTTTTTTTTTCTTTTTTTTTTTTCCTTAAATTATGAACAATATGGAGAAATTGAAAGCAACCGTGTTTGGTCCAACTCCTTCCCTCCCAGCCCCTTGGCTGATGCTCTGTGGGGCTTGCTCTCACAATCGGCAGAGGCAGAAGAGGGTAGGAATGAAGACACCGAAGGCCACCAATATAGGAAACATGAGGCTGCTGTTGTCCGAGGCATAGGGGTTTGGTGTGCGTGGGCCTGACTGAACCCGGTTCTTATTTGCCTGCTTTTTAACACTGGAGCCATCATCATATTCATCTTCATCATCATCATCATCTTTCTTCTCCAGGCCTGGATGCGGCTGCAGCTTTGGAACATCTGTTGGACAAGACAAAAGGTTGCAAGGAGGCAGGATGTAACCTAGGAAATCACTCAAGTCACTCTCTTCTCCTCTCCCCGATCCAGCATGAACACAGGCAATGGGGGACCTGATGCCACATCAACACCATGGCCAGAGCACCCAGGAAATAGGAGCACCCTCCCTCACAGAGGGTCACACCACTATTTCTTTCCTCCATGATGCAAGAGCATCTAAAGACCCAGTTTGCAAAGAAAATGACATCCCTCCACCCCATCTGCCTGTGACACTAAAGAATTTACACACACAAAAGCACACTTAGAGCATACACAGTCAGATACTGCAGCTGCTCAGTGAGATTTAGTCAAGAACAAGCAGCTGCTGCCTGCAGGACCAGCAGATAGAGGTGCGAACAGGAAGGGGAACAACCCGTTCCTTAAATGGTCCTACTTCACATCACTGCACCCCGCCAACCCCAGACCTATCAGAGCAGCATGGCCTCAACGCCACTGAAATCCAGTCCTCCGAGCCTGGGGCCTGAGCTGCAGGTCACACACACAGCAAGGTGCCGCCTGGCCACAAGGTTACACACCAAATCTTCAGCAGCAGTTGGCAATCCCTGACCAATAGTAAAGCAAACTGATGCTCTGGTCGCAAAGGGGTCCTAAACCTCCCGTGTTCAGGAGCTAGAGGGACTCCAACTCCAGCACAGACCTACAAAGAGGGTGATGAAAAAGCAAGGATTTTACTAGCGTTCCCCACTGCTATCCAGAGGAACTGATATCTGGGAAAAAAAACACTGCCTTGTCCTCGAGCTGAGGAGGCAAAACAAAGCTCCAGGTAAGAAACACATAACTACTAGCTAAAAGATCTCCCATAAATTACTTGTCTGCAGGGCTGCTGCTGACATCCAAGGCTAGAGGGAATTTATCTGTGGCTATAAGCTAAGACTGACCAGACGTGTTCCTTTCTCCTCTAGCCCATATGCAGGAAGTCCCAAACCAAACTGCTTTTTCTTCTTCCAAAAATGACACAGCTATGTGCACTTGGAGGAGCAGGAGGACAACACACACCTACTTCACCCTGCAACTGCACTCTGTGGGAACTCGCTGAGAGAGAAACAGTTTTGGCAGAGGTGGGTGAGCGAGAGCGATGATCTCACGGTCTGAGAAGCAACAGGCTGCTCTCCAAGAGGGAAGAGCCTTCTGGCTCAAAAACGATGCTTACCTTCCACTGTTCCTTGCAGGATGTATAGGGCACAGATTTTCGGATTGTCATAGTAGCCCTAGAGAAAGCAATGAAGGAAGTCAGTGCTGCAGCTTTGAGGCAAGAAATATTCCCCCCACCACTATCACCTCTCCTCCCCCAGCACACCGCTGCATCACATGGCTGGGGAAGCAGGGGAAAACGAAGACCAGGGCTCTGCCTAGCAAAGCTAATTACCTTTACAAACTCAATGTGGAGCTTCCCCGTGAATGTGGAAACCTCTCCCTGGACACTCAGTTTCCCCTTTTTGATACTCATGGGAATGATCTCATCATGAGCTGTGCTGTGTCCAACTCTGTCAAAAATGTCCAAGTCCTTCACCACCACATGGCCATTCAAGCGAACATCAAATACCTTCAGGGTGGAAGAAATGACAGTGTGTCAGAACAGATTCAGGCACACGACAGTTGAAAGGGGAACAAAACAGGAAAGGTCTCTGCTTGTTATGCACCCAGGACCAGAAAGCACTGCAGCACGCTGGAACACCTCTCTTATGAGGAAAGACTGAGGGAATTGGGTCTGTTTAGTCTGGAAAAAAGACGGCTGAGGGGTGACCTTATTAATGCTTACAAATACTGAAAGTGTGGGTGTCAGGAGGATGGGGCCAGGCTCTTTTCAATGGTGCCCGGCAACAGGACAAGAGGTAATGGGTACAAACTTCAGTATACGAAGTTCCACCTAAACGCGAGGAGGAACTTCTTTACTTTGAGGGTGGCAGAGCACTGGAACAGGCTGCCCAGAGAGGTGGTGGAGTCTCCATCTCTGGAGACATTCAAAACCCACCTGGACGCGTTCCTGTGCAACCTGCTCTAAGGTGACCCTGCTCTGGCAGGGGGGTTGGACTAGATGATCTCCAGAGGGCCCTTCCAACCCTATGATTCTATGCACTGTCCCACCACACGTTCCACTCCCTTGAGAAGGATTGAGAGCCCAAAAGCAGCCAGGTAAAGACACCAAAGCATTAAAGCTGCTTTCAAATCCCCTGAAATATGCCTCCTTTTAAAACAACCCCTATGCCTGCTGTTCAGAACTGAGGACAGCACAATTTTATTCTGGTTTATTCAGACTTTTCTTCTACAACTTTCCACCTACTGGCTGAAGACTTGCTCCTACCACCCCAGGGTGGCTGCTGCACACCACACCCTAGTGAGTTAAGCCATTTCTAACAAACAGCCTGCAGCAGAGCAGAGAAAAGGAAACAAGCTGGTGAACGACATAGGGTTTGAAGGAGGTAAAATGTTGAACTGCTAACCACATCTGTGAATTCAGAGTGAAAGTCCTCCTCAGGGCCGTAATGACTCAAACTTCACTCAGAACCTGGGGAATCCCAGCAGAACCACATGAAGGAAGAGGAACCAAAGATGCCTCAGCACTTCAGTTTAATCTGAGGCTGCTTTTTGCATCCATTCTGTAAGCCAGCCCCACCAGTTCTGTTCCCTGAAATACTTCTCTGGCAGGAAGGCAGCACAGTGCTTAAGGAGCAGGGCTCTACAGAAGCTGATGGAGCTGGGGAAAGCCAGACTAAAACACACATCACCTCTCTCCCCATTTATCACAGGGCTTTGAGTTCTTTGTGCTTGTTTCCACATCTGTACATGAGGGATTTCAAAAGTGGGCAAGGATTATTCTTTTCTAAAGAGCAATAAAGAGGGTTGAATTTAACTCTGTGCTTTCGGGATCAGTTTGAACCAGTATCAAGTCTTATTATATTCGTAACAATTGCTCTGAGTAATTTATTTAACACAGATCAGTTCCCCAATTCGATCTGTGCGATACTTCCTGCAGCAGAAGCATGCTGTCAGGTCAGGAACAAGTGTTCAGGAAAAAGGCAAAAATACTTTTTCTCAGACCCAGCACAGCCTAAACAGATCATAAAACTCTAGTGCTAGTTATGTTTAGTTGCACGTGTTTGTTTGAATACTTTGTAATGCAATTTTCCAGGCCAACAGTGTATCTGGAATGTGGAAGAGAGCTCGAAGTTTCAGAGCCCATGAGAGCTCTAGGGACCAAGCTAACCACTAGTGCCTTACTTCACTCCTTTCTCCAGCATGCAAAGCAACAGAGGCAACCTGGACACGCACAGTCTTAGCCAGGAACTCAGCCAGGAACTCACATCAAAGAGACGTGCAAGGAGCTGTTGCTTACCTTCTGTTGAGACTGTGCAAAATAGACCTCTGCAAACTTCAACACCAGCACGTAGTCACCCTCCTCTTTGATGGGAACTTCATAGCCAAATGTTTCCTCGTTGTAACGCTCAGTCTGGTACAGAATCTGATCTTCCGCATTTGACCGCAAGATTGGCAGCTTCATACCATAGTCAGAAGCTGGGTTTCAAGCACAAAACAGTGAGAGGAAGGGTTAATTTCTGAGGCACACGGAAGAGACACTTTATATACTCTTGAAGTGCTTAACTGCCTAAGTGGCCTTAGCACTTACTCCTTGTCAGACCTGTCTCCCCTCCTTGCTCTGACCAGGAGGCGGCACTACTGGAGCAGAAGCTGAGGTAGCCAAAGCCCCAGAACCCGGGTCCTGTAGAAAAACAGGTCTGGGCCTGCTGCAGTCTAAGACACAGTAAAGTCACTCGCACCGTTTCAGAAAGAAGAGTCAGTTTCACAAATGGGGCACAGGGCCAAAGGACTTGGCCATTGACTCCTGCCTGAAAGAAGGAAAGCACCTAGAATATTTTTACAAGGTTTTCAAATTACAAACTCTGAGTACAAAACCGAAACGGTCAGCACAGGACTGACTCGACTCATTCGTTCAACAGATGAAAGTTAGCAGTCGATGGCATCAGGTTTTAGAGACTCACCCTCCTCAAGTGAAAACCCGGGGAATGGCAGAAGGGTGAAAAGCACTAGACATCTTACAAAACCCTTTCTTCTCACCACAACCATGCAATACCTGCTAGCTTGAAGACAGTAAGAAGGAAGCAAGAAAGATACACACAGGTTTCAAGAGCTCCATCAGCTGCTCTTCTCACAGCCACCCAGCTGAAATGGGCACTGCCTGGTGGCATCTGAACAGCCCCCTGAGAAAGGCCTAAACAACATTCCCAAACGGGACATACCTGAGAAAACAACTGAAATCTTAAAATTTGCCTCTTGTCAGTCATTATTTCACCACCTCTGGAGCAGCCCTCAAAAGATCTTAACCTGACTTGACATTTTATTGTGTCAGGGTTACTGTACAAATGCAAACTGATGCGTGCCTTGAGACCTCAGCATCAAGGAATTCCCCAGCAAAGCAGGGGCAGGAGGGAAGACTCTGGACACCACCTGCCCACTGGCACTTCAGTCAGGAGAAGCTGATCCAGACAAAGTTCTCTGCTGACACTTGCCACTTCCACCCCCATTTCCATGGGAACAGACACTGCATTGGCCAAGACAAAGCAAGAACTACTAACCTGGTGCACGCTGCCAAAGATGGAGCCAATGCAAACGAGGGAGAAGAAATTAATGCCAGTTCTGAGTCTCCAGTTTCACACACAGCTACTCAGACAGCCTCCTGCTTCTCTTTACCACTCAAACACAGGTGCAAAGGCTGAAGACTCTCATCACCAGAAATACAGAGGGTGAAAAGTTTGACCTCTCCTCCCACACAGACATTTCTGGCCAGCCACAGGTTACAGCAATAGCGAACCAAGGACTCCACAAAAGTCAGCTCCTATTAGAGGAAAGCCTGCATAGGAAGAAAGTCCTTTAATAACCAAGAAGGTAACTGGAGAGGAAGAGCTGTCACCTGCATATCAGAGGTCTGTTGACATAGCTGTGGAAGCGAACTTGATTTCACAGTGCGCTGAGAGGTAGCTCACCAAGAGACGAGCAGTACTCATTAATCCGCGACTCAACTATGTTTGGCACCTGGCTATTCTGTAATTGCCATCAGCACATTTTGTCCTTTAGGGCACTGCATCTGAGCTGAGGCTTGGGAGGGGGAAAAAAAAAAAAAAAAGGGGTTTTTATTTGCCCAGAGGCAATACAGCGCAGAAACACTGTCCCTAGGTCATTTTCATCCAGTCAGCCACATATTTCTGCTGTAGCCATTACACGCCTATCAACACAGAGAGAAGCCCAAAGTAAACTGAAACAATAGTGCAATAAAAAGCCATTGAGGAAAAAGCAGCTGAGAGCTCAAAGGGGTAAACTCTCCTCCACTGTGCCTGGCACCACTGGCTGAAGCAGGATTACTGGAACAGCCTGCTGTTCAGAGACACCACAGGCTTTCCCCAAAGGAAAAGCATGTCACAGTGTGCATGAAAAAGACCTTTTTTTCTCCTCAACTCAAAAATAAATTGTTCAAGTCAACGAAGATGTTCTCCTTCAAGTCACACATGTGAGAGGTCTGTGAAGGGAAGATGACCTACAACAATCAGGGCACCTTGTGTGGCTGGGGCGCCAGCTTCCACTGGGGTGAAAAACTCCTAACAAACCGTAGTAATATTTAAATGTAACCTCCTCCTTATATGTTGTGCCCAAACAGGTTTCCGTTCGGGATGGCACTCATGCAGGGTAAGCAACGGCAGTCCTACTGCAAAGCACAGGACAATCCTCACCGTCCTACACAGAAATGGTGAAGGTTAGACTTAAACAGATAGCTCATCTTCTCTGCACTCCACCACTCACCTGTAACTGACAGCAGGAACAGCTCAGCACAGCTAACTTTTCGATGCATTTGTGAATCAACTAAGTTTTGGTGCACCAATTATCGGAAACATGCAAAATTCATATAACCTGAGCAGTTTCAGGGGAAGTGGGCAAGTGTAAAAGCAATATTAGTTCTCCATCCCGCCCTTACTGCTAGATAGAAGCTTTTACTGATTCAGAAGTTAGAGGAGCTGATCACATCCCACCTGCCTCCACTTCTGCTTCTGTCCCTGCCCTGCTCTTGAACTCCCACCCTGCCAGAAGCGGCGCGTCGGAGCAGACCAGCCACCTGCCCCTTCCTCCTGCCCGGCGCCAGCACCGGGGCCCCAGCCACCAGCCTGTGTCGCCCCCCGGGGGGACCAGGCTGCTGGTGGCCCGCATCACCCCGCACCGCGAGCCATTCCTCTGCGCAGAGCGGGCAACGCGCGTTCTCAGGCTGCGGAGCGCGCCGCAGGCTGGGCTGCAAACTGGCAGATCTTGCTGTGGAAACTGGGGTCTTCCAGTGGAAAAATGGGAAGGAAA
>VYZM01000608.1:220216-246022 GCA_013398915.1 Dromas ardeola
GCAGCTCCCAGTACCGATTCCCTGCCTCAGCGAAGCGCGCTGGTTCGCCCCTGCCGTGGAGTACGGGCACAGGCAGCTCCCGGCCCGCCCGGTGAGGAGTGAGGCTGCTGGGTGGCGGGCAACCACTTTGGACCACAATAATCTGCTTGAAAAATAAAACAGCCAATAAACGAGGGAGGGGGGGGGGCAGGTAACGTTTGCACTGCCAGGGATTTTTCTCCCTGTGTTGCATTTTACAGGAGAACTTAAGATTTGTCTGGAGGATGTTAGCGAGGTCTTGGGAGGGCTGGAGTGAGACATCACTGATGGAAATTGAATGAAACTCAATCACTGCGCGGTGGGGGGGAGCAAATAACTTAATGTTTGCCTCCATGTTTGCCCTTCTGTCTGGTCTGAACAGGCTGCCCAGGGAAGTGGTTGAGTCACCATCCCTGGAGGTTTTTAAAAGACGGGTAGACATACTGCTTAGAGATATGGTTTAGTGATGGTTTTTGTCAGAGTTTGGTTGATGGTTGGACCGGATGATCTGAAAAGTCCCTTCCGACCAAGACAATCCTATGATTCTATCTTAGTGTTCCTCGAAGCTTCGGATGCCAGCCAAACCTTGCGTCTACACTTTGGTCACTAACCACATTAGCAGCGGCTGCTCCTAAATCCTAATGACGTTATATTAATTTGGGTCTTCCACAATGTGTTTGATTTTAGAAATAAAGACTACGTGCTGGAGATTGTGAATTAAATGGGCTTGTTGCTTTTGTAATGTACCTCAGAGGCCTCTTAAGCAGGACGCAGCCTTGGAAAAATGAAGTCAGTTTGGTGAGGGGAGAGGAACCATCCACCCTCTGCTCTGCCCAGGTTGGAGCGGGCCCCAGAACGTGTCCCTGCTGCTGTCACATCGTCTTCTGGGCTCGTGGTATAACTGGGCCGGGGCAGACATGGCACTGCTACCAGGAAGGGGTTCCTGAAACTGCAAGGTGGATCAGGAAACCGCATCCAGAAAAGCAGTGTCAAAACACACACGCTTAGCACCTTTCCAGATTAAGCCACCTCATGCTGGTTCCTGGCAAATCGTCTCAGTGTTACAGACCCCAGCCCTGGCAGCAGCTGATCAAATCCAGACTAATCTCCCGTATCCCTGCTGTGTTTGTGACCTGTTGGGTGTCCCCCAAGTTCAGTTAGCAAAGGAGTGCGAGCAGCCGTGGCCAGAACAATGCTGTCCAGTTGGCGAGGCTGAGGGAGGCCTCGTTAGAGCTCATTTGTACTGATTACAAGCAATCCTCCCTAATCGCTCAAGGTCTCTCAGTTTAAACTGCGACGCACTTGGGTCAGGAGCACAACTTCAAAGCACATAAACACTTCGTGTGTCAGCAGGTTACTGCCATGGGCTGCGAAAGTGAAGTGAGAAGAGGGACGGTGTGAATCGTCAGCAGGCTGAGGAGACAGCCGGGGCTGAGGTTACAAACAGCAACGTCCACGGGTGCGAGTCCTCACATTTCCACTCCTGAGACCCACCAGGGCAGCGAAGGTGGGTCTTGCATGGCCTGGGTGGGCTTAGGCAGCTGTCCCCATTGGCCCCCAGGTCAGCAGGGCTTCCGCAGGCCTCACACACACAAAATGGCAGCGAGGCCCAAGCATTGGCTGGGCAGAGCCTGGCCAAACGCTGTTGTGCCTCTTGGTGGGCTGGGGAGCGTGAGGCTCATGGTTGGACCTTCGCTGCCTCGGTGGGCACTGGGGCTGTGCCACCAGTGACTAGGGCTTCATTACAAACCCAGCATCAAACTGCTCGGCCCAGAGCGAACATGCCCATGAGCAGGAATTCAGACATGAAGGGATTTACTAGCTAATGTTTAGGATGACTCGGACAGGTCCCTCAGCTGAAGGGGTCTCTTTGGCCCCAGACTGTACAGCTGGGAGCTAACCCAGCTCATCTCCTGCCTTGGAAGCATCACCAGGGGTTTTTGTGGCTGTGCCAAGCCCTGGTGTCCCCATTGAGGGCTCCTGGGGCTCCTACACATCTCTCAGTGAACATATCAGCAACTCTTCGTTCAAAAGAGAAGAGTTTCCTTGAAAAGGAAAGAGTTCCCTTCCTTGAACAGAGGAGAAAACTCCTCTCTCTCCCTTCCATCTGAGGACTCAGCCTTTATAGAGGGCAAGGCACTGAGCAGTGCCGTACCTCCTGTGCCTCCCCAGTCAGAGCATCTTCTAGTAACTAGCCTGGGTGATTATTTCCCAAGAATCAGCAGCCTGTCATGAAGCAAGAGGGATTAACTGAGCATCAGCGGGTGAGGAGGGACAGTGGCTGTGCTCATCCGGGTGCAGGAGGAGCACTTGCCCTGGCTCACACTGGCAGAGGACGGCGGACGTGCCGCGATGGCCTGCATCCACGATGCCCTATACTGCTGCCCCTGAATCATTACTTGCGGTCACAACAACTTGATGCCAGCTTGTGTCCCAGATGTCAAAGGCTCTGTATCCTGTTACTAATCCACTGAGCCATCAGTCCCTTGATGCAGGCTGGATTTACACCAGTAACCTACAAGTGAAAGGCTCAGGGTTTTCTTCCCAATCCCTTGATCTCTCCCTGTCCCCTGGCAGCTGTGCCAAAATGACTCTCAGTCTTGAATCAGTCCTGCCTGGTCTACAGCCCTGATCATTCGCAAGTGGTGTGGGACACCTGTTTTGAGTATTAGCCATTTACTGCAGGAAAAAGGGATCGGGATTCCGGGTGTCCAAAAAGAGTAATGGAGATGTGTGGGTCAGAAGCAGGTCTCGTAGCTAATGAGACACCTAAGAAGCCAACGTGAGCCAGCCCCACTGCCTGGGCCAGCTCCCAAACCACATGGAGCTATGGGGCTCAGGTGCATAGAGGGGACCAGCTCTGCCCTGCCATGTGGAGCTATTTGGAAGCCTCCCTGGTACCGGATTGGAAATGAGAGCAAAAGAATTATCTCTGGAATTAGATTATTGAGATTGGAGCTTTAATCTCTCACCCAGTCTGCACAAGAAAATAGTAAAACTCCCTGGGATTATTTGGTGTTTTTATGCAAGTAAAGCCAGGCTTGCAGCAAGAGCTTCTGCTGGAAGGAAAAAAAATGAATGCTTTGGAGACCTGCCCTGTCTGACCTGTTCACTGCATCATGGTAAGACCTGACAGAACAGAGCTATAGACAATTTGGCAGAGACCCAGCTTTCGTCAGAAGTAGCTGTGGCTCCAGGACTGCCTTTGCAATGACACAAAGGTGTCATTGCACCCTTCCCCCCTAGCACCAGTATCCCTGCATTTCTTGGGAAGACAAACACAGCTCTGCCATGATTGAAACACGGGGACCTGCCTAAGTGAAAACGGCAGTAGTTCGCAGCCACCATGATGCTGCGCTGTGGATCAGTGCAGCCTCTAGAAATGGGTTTACAATTTTAAATAAATTAAGACCATGTCCTGCCATCTGCTGCTGCAGGCAAAGGATGCGGCTGCTTGGTGCAGGACCCGGGAACAGGCAGGCAGAAGCAGCCACTGTGCCTGTTGCCACTGACTGTCCGTCAGGCTCGTACATGCTGGCTACCGCACGAGGCATGTGCCCTGAGTCGTCACCAGTTCCCGTGGGCAAGCACAGTCACTCTGCTGCATACAGGCAAGCAGCACAGCTGTCCTCTCGCTCTGCATACACACACACACTTCTTCCTCAACAGGCTCCATTGTAAGTGAAGCACATTTGCGTACCAACATTCCCTATAGCAGACACAAGCCTGCACAGGTCTCTCCCTCCCCAGTATTATCCTAAGTACATATATAACTTACCAGGACTCTGGACTCTGTTCAGTTTATCACCCTCATCTCCTAACCACAATGCAGCTCAGCTGCTGTACCAGTAAATACGGAGATCTGTAAATATCCCTTTTCCAATTTCTTGGCTCACACCCACATTTCTAAGACTGGGCCAGCTCCATAGATACACACACATAGTTTGCATACACCCACTTGCAAACAAACTCTTCTACTGCTGCACTCCCAGGTACCCATCTGCACTCCCTACTTTTATGCGCGCACACACAAACCTTTCCCAGTGCACACGCCTGTGCAAACACAAGTACACACACATACAAATATAAGGAGAAACATGGTTTTTCCATTGCTGGGATATCAGCCATTGCTGCAGCAATGCTGGTTGGCACAGCAACAGGAAAGCGGGAGAGAAAATCCTCCTTTGGGACACGGATTTGTGGACCCTAAGAATTTGAAAGGGAATCTGGGAAGTGAAAGATTTGAGATGGAGGAAGTAGGAAGATATTGGTCCCTAACCTCCCAGTTGGAGTTAAGGGGGCAACTGAGAGGAAAACAGCTCCCAGTCACACTGAGGAACACACAGCCGTAACGATGCCCTTTGAAGCTAAGCAGAAATTAGTACTGGCAACTTGTGACTGAGCCTCTGCACAGAGCAAGGGGTCAACTGTCGGTCTGGCAGAGTAGGGGAAGGGAGCAGGACGTTGGGAGCATCTTGGGGAAAGGGGAAGGAGGATGAGCATCTGATGTGTCTGTAAGCAGCTGGTAGGGCCTGGAGGCTGCTGTTGTCACCGCTGCAGGCATGTGCAGCATTTTTGAGCGTGAACAAGCTGGAGAGCCAGGCACTGCCACACAAGGAGGCTCCCGGCCAATCCCTGGCACCACCGGTGTTACAGCTCAGCTCACGCAGCACAGCCCCCGCTGTGCACATGCTCACAGTTGTGTTGGTCTGGAAAGGAGGGGGTTTGCTATTGCCGCCTATCGCCCTCCCACCCAGCTCCCCTCTCTGCCCTTTCTCCCACTGCTCCTTGCCACGCCGCCGCAGGGGCTCTCACCTGCACTCTTGTGGACCCTCCACACTGCCCTCCCCGAGAGGCACCTCCAGGCCCCTTCACCATGAAGACAGCAGGACAGAGGGCAAAGCCCTGCCACAGGCTTAGTGGCCAGCAGTGGCTCCCCTTCCTGCAAGCAAGGACTTGCCTCTGGAACCCGGTGCAGATGCCACAGTGTGCATCTGCTGCAGTCCTTCCCCCCCCAGCCCAGCCACCACCTCTCGCAAGGGACATCCAGGCTCCACATTGTTTCAGCGTGCATATTTATCGCTTTCCCCCCACAAGACATGTATTTGAATTTACTCTTGGTAAACATAACCACAGGAGATGCGAATATATGCCGGGGAAGCATAAATAACTCCACACATATAGACACACACACACAGACAGCAAACACAGACACGGTTCACCAAGGGAAACCAAGAAGTGCAGAGCACGCCCTGAGGCTGCCACCAGTCCCAATGGCTTTGCTCTCATCCACCGAGCCAAAAGGATTTCTCCTGCTTTTGCTTTGCAGCAGCTGGTGGGAGAATAAAGCTGGGGAGGAGGAGTCTAAAGTTGCAAATATGCCATGAAAGTATCATGGCAAGTCCTGGCTCTGCAGTTTCCTGCAATCATCTTCAAGGAATGGTTCCAGTTGTAGGAAGATGCAAGTCTTTCACAGTGTGAAAGGGTGGAGGGGCATGGGGACCACCATGAGGGAGGAGCAGCAGGTCATCTTGCAACGTCCCAATTGCAGCCAGCCGATAAACCTTCATGTGGGAACATCGGGGCTAGATGCTCCACCTAGGTCCTCTTCTGCCCTCTCTAAGGTGCTGATTCTTCTTTAGCTGAGAATTGTCTTCAACGGGACATCATGCGAACAAACTCTGCAACCAACAAGAAAAGACAGCCCTGAAGCAGAAGGCATCCGTGGTCCCCAACCCAGCATTCCCTGGAGATGGCATGCAGCCAGGGAGAAACTGAGAGTCCACACACTGCCAGCAGGTCTGTGCTGCTCCGTGACCGGCCCTGGAGAGCTCACACAAAACAGGCTTTAATCCTTGCATTAGATACAGTGATATGATCCCATCAGCAGGTCAATTCATTGCCTCGGACTCCTTCCCAGTCAGTGTACAGTCTTGTTTGCACAAGCAACTCCTTGTGAGACACTACGGCAAGTGTTGTCTCCCTTCACTGTAACTTCAGGGAACCTTGATTTATAGTCTTGGGAACACAGTATGATTTCTTAGTAAGCTTGTCACTTCACAGAGACACCAGTGTGGGAAAGCACTAGTGTTTTGGGAGGTACCAGAATTTTTGTAGAGAAAAGTTTACTTCGATGGACGTCTTGTTTTTAAAGATACAGGTTAACTGTAAGGATACCCTGGATCTATTTCTTCACCACTCTGCAGCTTGTGAAGTCAATTACAATCGTTCAAATTGAGTGTAAATGCCATCAAATATAAATGTGTTTTCATTCTGCACTTGAATTGCCAAAGAACTAATAACTCTGCAAAGAGGAGGGCAGTGGAAATTACCCCCTTGACTTCTCCTTTTCCATTGATGGAGCTGTCCTTTGACAACTAAAGCAGTAACTCACAGAGAAAATGATACTGGGATAGCATTTCATGTATTTTAGCTGTCTAACATAATCTAGCTGTAGGAAACAAGAAGAGTTACTGTCATGTAATCAGCCAGTGCATTAGAACAACTGCAGCTACCAGATACTTTCTAAGGAGACACTTCTAGTTTTTTCACATTTTCAAAGCCCTCAGAAGCTTCAGTAATACTGAGGACTGAGACTCCTTGTCATGCAGGATACCCAGGAATGCCTCTGAGCCAAAAAAATTACATCAATTTTATTTTAATTCTGTAGCTCCTGTGCTTCACCCCTACTGCAAAGGGACATCTGGATTTGCACTAGGAAAACAAGCAGCCTGCCATGCTCTCACACCTTCCAGTTCTTATACCCGCTTAGCTGTCTGATATCAACTGCTTCCCTTGCCAGAAACCCTGAGCTCTATTAATATTGCTCCTGCCATGGCTAATGGCTAGGATAGTAGCCTAACCACTCTTATTTTTCTGAGTCCTTCTGGCATCAAAAGTGTGAGAAGAAATGAGTTATCTCTAGGATTTAACATGACACTTCTAGATCTGCATCTGCATAGATATCTGCAGCCCTAGTGAGCACATCTGGCACATGACTGTCTTCTGGCATAAAGGCACAGAAACAAATTCTCTATAAACTCAGATAACAAGGTGAGCCAGTGGAAATGGAAGGTGCAATGTATTCTCCAAAGCAATCCAGCCTCCTCAAAGCTCTTGCAATAAATTTAATAGAAAGGAAACTGCCCCATAAAAAGAGGGCTGGCATAGCAAGTGTGCACCAGGATCTGCTTCTCTGTGACATGACATATTTCTTACCATGCTAGAGTTATGGAGAGAGACTCAAATGAAACTGAGATGCAGCAAGAGATGATACACAAATGAAAACTTCAGCTGAGGAATTTCCCATGTGGGCCAATATTCTCCATTTTCCTCAGCTGACTAGGAAATAAAACCCACGTCCTGTTTGCTTTTTTCTCCATACTTCAGATACTCGGTCCCCGAGGATGCAAATCTTCCCCTCCGCGCCCACCTCTGAGCTGAAGCTCTGACTCATACCAGAGCAGATGGACAGGGAGCGTTCATCCCCTCTCACCTTCAAAATCAACACGCCCATCTCCATTCAGATCCACATCCCGGATGATCTCTTCAATATCCCGATGGCCCACCTGCTGCCCTAGAAGCTTCTTCATGGCTTCTCGCAGCTCACTGGTGCTGATCTCCCCATCACCATTGGTGTCAAACTGCAAGTACATGAAAAATACCAGCAGGGGAAATACAGTTAATGGAAATGGATCTTGCTCTGGGTTGGATTTTTTATTGTCCTGCTCCTGAGTGCCTGTATTTTCCTGTATTCCTTTTGAGTCCCTGCTTTTTCTCCTCTGGGTGCCTTTTAGATCCAGTCTGTCTTTTCTCCTCAGAAACCCTTCATAACTGCTGTGTCTGCATCAGCTTTCCTCTTCCTTGCCACAAGGGTTCCCTTATCTTAGTGACTTTCTCTGCTCCTCCCTTGTTTCATGCCTGGCTTCTGTGTCTTCCACTGCGCTGCTCTCTCCTCCTCCTCTTCTCTTCCCCAATGGGTCTTCTCTATTTCCTGTCTCCTGTTGCTCACCTCTCTGGGGGGCACGCGGTAGGGACCACTCACCTCTCTGAAAGCATCACGGAGCTCTTTAACACCAATCATGTCTGCAGTTTCTGCTAGCAGCTTTGGTCCCATCAGCTCAACAAAATCTTCAAAATCCACATGGCCACCCACTTAGGACAAGATGAAAGATCATGTGTAAGAACTCCATGTGTTAGCCAAGCCCAACACTCACTTTGCACTTCTGTGTGCCCCAGAGAGGGCTTGGTTCTCCAGGAAGCAAAGCACAGAAGGTGCAGGACAGTGGAAGGAAAAGCAGAGGTAGTTTTACACTGTCTTTGTATTTTCTGGATTGTGGACTAGGTGGAATGAGCCCAAGCTATTCCATCCTAGGCTGCCATCCTTATGGCATCATGTACTAGGCATTAGAGACTTGATCATTCTAGTGCTTATAGCAACCCTCTGCTGTGCCTGTGCAAAAGGGTATGGCAAGGGCACAGCATGATGTTCCTGCATGGCCTGGGCAGTGCCCTGCAGCAGTGGTGGAGTCTTGCTCCATGGGCAGTGGCTAATGTAAGTCCAACAGTTTATTCACCTTATTAGTCCTTTTTCTCATTTGTCCCCTATCTGAAAGCTGGCAGTAACGCTCGGAAATTCCTAAGCACTTGTGTGCCAGGGTTATCGGCTGCTTTTGTGTATGAGTGGTTCTGTATGTCACAACTGTTTTCCTTCCCTTGACCAAGTACTTGTCCTTTTTACATGATCACGTGTCAGAAATAACATGCACTAAATATCCTTTTTCCCGCCTGGCTGAGCGTAATACCCTGCACTGCCACAGACAAGAGGCAACAAAAAACGATGGTGAAAGACAAGGGGCACAAACACAGGTACAGTGAATCAGACGCGTTTGTCACATTTTTCCATGACTCCAGCAGATGCCCCCATCTGACACTGCCAGCACAGCTCGCTCGCAGTCCATCCCCAGGCATGCCTCAGATCCACGAACACACACCACAGAGTGAAGAGCCCATCCATCACCCATTCTGACCAAAGCACCTCCATCTTCCCAGGCTCTTTCTTCAGTCTGACACCATCTGACAACAGCTTCAACGTGAGAACACCCACAACCTGTGCACCAATGTCTAACTGCCCACATCAAGGGTAGTTTTATACCTGTCAGCATAAGCACGAAGGACAGCCCTTCCACACACTGTTCCCATACAGCACAGTCCACACAGTCCCTCTGATAAGCAAGAAACAAAGGCATCGACTGTTAAGGACCACAAACAGGAGAGATGATAGGGAGCAAAAACAAGAACAAAAAGAAGAGGGGGGAAAAATCCAAAGGAAAAGAGACATCAGTAGACTGAGAGAGCAGGAGGCAATGATGCAGGGCACAGCAGCAACAGCGAGACACAGCTGGGTGAACATTACTCACGGTTCATGTTGATCTGCTGGGAGAGCTCTATTAGCTCCATCTCAGTAGGCATGTAGCCCATGGTTCTCATGCAGTTCCCCAGGTCCCTGCAGTTAATAAACCCATCCTTGTCTTTATCAAACTCCTTAAAGGCTTCTCTTAATTCTGTGGGAGTGGATCCAAAAGAGAACAATATCGTCAGTGACAGCTCGAAATACCTTTTTCCGAGAAACCTCCCCAGAATCAGCAGCACTTTATGAGGCCAGACCCCCTAAGATACTCCCTATTTTCCTAGCAGATCTCCCTGCAAAGAGGCAATGACTGGAGCAATGTTAAGCTCTTCTATGAGCAGCACTGCTGACCCATTCCTTACAGGAGAGCTTGCTTGGACTACAAGTGCCATGAACTGATCGCTCCTAAACTGTGCTCCCTGAAGAAACTGGAAGCAGCACATTTTCCCAACTTTTACCCCTGCACTATATTATATAGCACTCATTGTAGGGATTAGCAGATAAAACAGCTTCCCTGGAGCCATACTATTGTATCATGCTCTATGACATTTTCTGTGGGAGCTGGGGTGGACAGTGGTTCCCTGACAGATAATATCCCGTTACTTTACTTATCCTCCCACCCTGAAGAAGCTGGAATGGATACAATTTCCTTCACAGTCAGCACTCCTGCAGTTTTACATATTATTTCTTTCTGCTGGGGTTGCCAGGAATTATTCCAGTAACTGTCTCCATTGATTTGCCCCAAATTATTTTACCCCACGGGGGCCAGCCTGGAAGGGCCAGCCAGTAGGTTTTCACTGGGCAGGGAGAAAGGTGACACAAAAGGAGCGACAAAATTTTACCTTCAATTTCTTCTGGACGCAGTTCTCTATCCTGCAAAAAGAGAACATACTATGTTCAAGCTTGCCACAGACATAGTTTCAGAACAGCACTTGTTGGTACAAACAGTTCTGGGACAAGGCAGAAAGTAAGAGAAGAAACAAGAAGGTGATGACATGTTTAATACCGTCTACCTAGCAAGGCTTCCTAGCAGTCCTCCCCAATGGGAGGCGTGTTAGCCTGTACACTTCCCTGTGGAAGCCCCTCTCCATCTCATCTGCTGGAAAGGGGGATGACAGGTGCTCCCCCAAAACAGAAGAGACCTGGGCCAGCACAACCATATGTGTGGCCTCCCCACCTGATGATTCTATGACCACCTTCATGAAGATCCTACATCATTTCCCAGCACTAAGTCCTGGAGCTGAGACTGGTCCTGCAGCAATTATGATCTCCTCTAGAGCTCTGATTGTGTTTCCTACCGCAGCTTCCACTGAAACAACCAGATCAAAACAGCTGGAAGCAGTCCCTGTAACCAGCAGGTCTATACCATCATGTGCTTGAATCGCTGCTTGATCCCTGTCCTTCTGGCAGGACAGGGACAGCCATGAGCTCTCTTACAGCCAACATCCCAGCGCCATCTCTTATAGTCAGTCCCCACAAAAAGGTAGGAGCTTCCCCCTTCCCCCCAGCCTCAACTCCATACACAAGCATTTTGAAACCAGGCATGAAGGCAGACACACAACGTTTACATCATCAAGGTCATCTACAAACAAAACAGGACAAGGATTCACCATGTTCAGGAAACACTGCAACTTCAAACATCCAATTTGAATTTCTTGGAAGAAGGGGGAGGATATAAAAGAGCATAGGAAAATTCCAACACTGCACCAGGAAGAAGAGATGAGCACGGAAATGCACTGCTTTCTGGTTTAAATGCCCTTTCTAATTCCTCTTATGGCTCCCAGGCAAATCCAAAACATCTGAGAATTTGGAAACACAGAAACGCCATCTCTTTTGTCGTCCCACTCTCGGCTTTTCCCCTCCACCGTGGGGACTCTCTCCTTGCCTTCCAGGTGTCCTCCAGCCTCACCACACCTCCCTGGAGACAGTGCCCTTGATCAGTTTGAGAAGGATGATCCTTTGCTATTTAACCACAGGCTCCTCTGGAAACTAATGGCGGCTGCTCAGAGTGCATAGCAAACTAGGACACACACTGGTTTACGTCTGT
Source organism: Dromas ardeola (assembly GCA_013398915.1). Taxonomy (NCBI): domain Eukaryota; kingdom Metazoa; phylum Chordata; class Aves; order Charadriiformes; family Dromadidae; genus Dromas; species Dromas ardeola. Next base: position 231,691 of record VYZM01000608.1, read on the forward strand.
GCAGAAGTGGGCTGTGCCAGAGAAATGACCAGCTTGCCACTCATAACCTTCCCAGAGGCATCTCTGTGCTGGATGGAACTGTCGGAGCACGCTGGCTCTGCCATTTCATCCTTCACAGACCTGGTATTTTCAAACATGTCATCCCATTTGTTCCGCTTTCATCAACACCAAGTAATAAAACAATTCAAACTCCTTAGACCGGATGCAGGAGACATTATTGCCCTCCCGCCTTAGATAAAATAGCAGATGAAAACCACCTATGATCAATACCAACACCTTGTGCACCTCATTCCAGAGTTCACAAACAGTAATGCCCAGAGACACTGCTGTGTGCCGACAGCCGGCTCGTCGCAGCAGCAGATGCAGAGGTTTGATTACCACTGCCACGGTGTGAAGGGTGCCGTGACTCACCCGCGGTAACCGCTGTCGTGTGAGAGTGGCTGGGGTAGGACCTAGGCCATCCTCCAGCGCAGTCGTCACAAGACCATCCTCCTCCTCACACACTGAAGACCATGTGGCAAACCGACATGACTGACACATGTCAGAAATGGGGGCTTCAGCACCGGCTCTAATTTTGCACACCGAGGCATTTGCGTTTGCAGGGCTCTGAGCATATCTTTGCACATGCAGATTCTACCATCAAAGAGCCACAGACTGCAAATGCAAAAGGAGGGGGAAGGTTTGTGTCCCTCCAAAAATCTGACTCAAGCGATAACTAACGTCATGAAGAGGTTTTCTGTTTTAAATTTGAAAGAAGATCCCTAAAATGATAAAGGAGGAAAATTGCTTGGGAAGAAATGGGCTGAATCACTCTAAAGCTTTTGGAGAACATATGGAAAGAGGAATAAAACTGTTCAGAGAGTTTGGATCCTAGATATGAGCTGAGGTGACCCTCAGAGAGTCCATTATATGTAATGGTCTTACCCTCATTTATGTCTGTTCTATGCACAATAAATCCTGTTGGTCTAGAGAGTCAGTAAAAGTAAAGCTTTTTATCAGATGCACTTATTCTACATCAGGGTAGTTAGAGACATCGCTAATCCTATTTTGTAGACTTCTTAGAGTACCGTGAGCTTCCAGGATCTAAACAGGATGGATACCTGTCCAGCTGTGAGCCTCGCACTAGGGAGCTGGACCTATCTCCTATGACAGGTAGCTCTGTGCATGCCAGCATGTGTGTGCTTCTGCGAGAAAATTATGTTTTGTGTCTTAGTGAACTGGCACAAGGAATACGTGATCACTTAGTGGCTGAAGGTGAGGAAGAACAAAAGCCCTTTGATCAGTAACAACAAATAATGGCTCTTTTTTGTGTTGTTGGTTGAAGAAGAGGTTTCAGAAATAAAGATCTAGGTGTCTCCTACAGCTGTAGATAACATATCAACGCGTAAGACAGAGATTTCTTGCAGAGGCAACAAAGCTCTGACTCTCAGGTAACTGGGGTGAACTTTCTTTCACCAGAAGAATATGGAATGCACTGGGTGAATATCAGACAATGCACATATTCACTCATACGTATCCATAAAAAGTGTGTTAATCGTATGTTTGTGTATCTCTTTAAATTCATGTTACTGTAGAAATCGAATGTTTATGTGCAAAAATATGTTTTACTTCTTGCAAAGATAAAATACCGGGGTGCATATTTATGTATATTTAACATGTCCAGGTGTATACATTTGAATTTACATACAAATATTTTTATTTTTTGTATATAAATTCATACATTAGACGCGTATGAACACATAGTTACAAATAGGTATGATTGAATGAATGGATGTGTTTTTGCTATTTATCTGTGTGTGTATGGGTAATAGCATTTGGTAGTCTGGCACTATTTGCAAATATGAGGACAGACTGATGTTCTTTGGCTTATTTGGCTGGGATTGCTGCAGTGTCAGGCTGTGTATGATAGTGTATAAGAGATTGTGTTTGGGTATCTGTGAGGAGGCAGATGCATGCTTATTTCTGCTGGTAATAGTGTGCCTACTGCGAGCTGATAGGAACAATATCAAATATGGGCATCTCTGTGGGACAGCTTGTTCCCAATACAGATGCCCTGATTTGCATTTAAGTGGCTATTTAGGCCTTAAATGCTAATCCGAGCCTCTGGGAATGAGATGTGGATGTCTTGCTGGAATAACACCTTTGAACACTGGACTCCTCCTGAGTCCATACGATTATGCCTACTTGAGTGCAGGCTTGGATCTATCTTCCATAGCTGCATTTTTAGAATCCTTCGTTCTTGGTGTTTAGGCACAGGGATATCTTTGCACATCCTTCGGGTTAGACATTTGCCTGTGATTGTATTTGCACTTGGAGCTGGAGCCGGGATGCTCGAGACCCAGGGCTGGGGGTTACAGGGCTGCACGCAGACGGAGCATGTGGGCAGCTCCGCATCCCCGGCTCGTGTCCACGTGCCTTTGTGCGTGTCTTGCCCGGCTGGGTATAACTTACGTACAGGCTGCCTGTTTTCTGCGAAGCCCTTCCTCAGGAAGATGCATGCTGGCCCCAGCAGGTTGTGCATGACGGCGCAGTTCTGGGCCAGCACCATGAGCGGACCCTGGTACTCGCAAGACGACGGCCCCTCTTCGCTCGTCTGGACAGCCTTATAGCACGTCTTCTCCTCATGGCGGATCTTCCCAGCCAACCAGCAGCAAGCAAACAACACAACAGAGGATGTTACCTCCCCGTCTCGCCCAGCCGTTCCTCTGAAGTTTTACTGAACCGCCTCGCAGAGACATTATTACTAAATTTCCTTCATCTGGTCCACACTGTGTCCCCCCCCACCGGTCTATTAGGATTTGTGTGGAAGCAGTAAGTCCGGGAGTACACTTTCAAAAGCTGATAGAAGTACAACCAACCAGGAGAATTTCACTTTGAAATGACATCAAACTCTCAGCACTGCTCACATCTACCCAGACACAGCCAAAAGGGCCACACTCCCACTATCAGCCCCACAGTTAACGATCCCTTGAATGATCTGCAAAGGACAAGCACACCCCAACCTAACAGTACGTGTGCCAGCCTGTGCCCAGGGCAAGCCTGCTGGCGGAGCCACGCGGCCAGGGCATCCCCAGGAGACCAGGCGGAGTCTGCACAAAGACCCTGTGTTAGGCTCTGCGTTACATTTCAGCGACACAGCATCACACGCTTTATAATATTATTAGAAGGCCATTTACAGCATCAGGTGGCTTTGCCAACTGCAGGCTCACACTCCCCGTGCCACTTCTAATTAGTTACATCCTCAGGGTCTCAGGCAGTTACTGCACTGCCCTCTTCTAATCACTGACAGTCCCAAAGTGGAGATCAGGCACAGGCACAACATTTTTGTCTGTTTGCATTTGCACATTTTCCTAAGTGCACACGTCCTGTTAAGCTCGGGCTCCAGAACAGAATCCAGCACTGGATTTTATAAGGAGGCACTGCTTTCCTTTTATAGAAATGCATTTCCCTGGCTCTGCAAGAAAACTCTTATCCTGATATTCCCATGCAGCTATAAAAAGCCAGCACAACCCACAGGACCCTTGGTTTTATAGAATAAACATTAATCATACATCAGATTCTTCTTCAGGAATGATTCTACTTTTACAGCCGGTGTTCCCAGGGGTGATCAGAGAAGCTCTGTCAATTGTCATTGTCTCTATTAACCCTTTCCTTAAAGCCTGAGGTGCTTTTTCAGGCTAAAAGACCAGATGCACACGCACGCCCCATTCACACTTGTCCGAGTCTACTGTATCTACTTTCTGTGTCTGCCATGTGCTATTATATTGCACACATGGTTTGTAGTTTGCATTTTTGTACAGTCTTACACCAATCTGCTCATGTATAATGCCATGTGAATATCAAGCACCAAAACAAAAACAACTCAAAGAGCAAGCCATGGAGAAAGAAAATGATGAAGCAGAAAAGCATTTTCGTTGCAGTCGTGGATGAGGAAAAAATCTGCCTCTGATTAAATCGGACACATAGGACACTTGTCCTTAAAAACCTGAAAGATGAGCATCTGTCCACAAATGGCATATTACTAGCTCAGCTAAATGTCAAGGCATCTGTGTTGAACTGCACAACTCCATGATATCAGTGCAATATATTTTCAAAATTATCAGCTTTATTTCTTGGCACATTTTTCAGTTTAATATACCAAATAATATGAATCACTCAAAATAGCCCTCATCAGTTCTGTGTTTAATTTCAGTGAAGCCACGTGAAAGATCGAAGGCCTCACAGCCCCTAACCCTTGTTTTCTGACCCTTCCGGTCAACAGAGTTTATTACCAAGCCACAGTGCAGTACCACAGAATGGCCATCCCATTATTTTCCTGTGCGGGTAGAGATTACCAGTTTGATGAAACAGTTGCCGAGAAGCACCAAGGATCCTGACCAGACAACCCGCTGCAGTGCCAGGATAACAAGGTGCACGGCTTAGCAATACCCCAACAGGGGATCCCTGCCCCGCTCAGTTACTGCAGGCAGGATTTATGGCATTCCATGTTCCCTCTGCCAGCAGCTCCCCAGGTTTCTCCTGCAAGTACCCCCACAAGTTCCCTCCATCACGTTCCTATGTCCTGGCAGAGCTGGGAAGGGAGTTGTGATATAGGTACAGGGCAAAGTGACATCAGTTGCCTGTTACAGGGGAAACAGCAGCGTGCACAATGAGAAAAATGCAAGGACAGGACTGGGGAGCTCAGGCTTTCTCTGTCCCTTCCCTTCCCTGAGCAAAGGACCACTACTCTTCCGGGCTGAGTCCAGCCCTTAACTGTGTCAAACCAGCAGATTGTGGAGAGGGAAGAGATCAGGATGATTTAGTGATGGTGAAGGGTGTCAAAGCAAGAGACCTGGACAACAAAGCTTTTCCTTTCTGCACAGCAGAAGCACAACAGGATACACCTCATTTTCCTGCCTGCGTGTCAGAGGGACTTTGAAGAGTGGCAAGCCCAGAGGGACCTCTTCGCCCCAACTGCAGTGTATCTCGGAGGGAAAGGCAGCCAGGCTGGCTGCTGGCATCACTGGGGGGACACTATGACAGTGGGAAAGTGAAGCTGCCAACAACAGCCGTTGTGCAAAGCCTGAGCATTGCCACCAAAACAGGCAACGTACCCCTGTGTCAGCCAGTCCCAGACCAAGCCAGCTGGTGCCCGGGAGAGAATCCCAAATTTCGTGTTGAAATCATGTATTCAAGAGATCGGTCTGTCACCCAAGAGTAGCTTTCACATATGTTGTCTACAGTCCCTCCTCTTTACCATTTCAGCAAAATGAGTTTGCCCAAGGTAAAATCTGAAGAAAAAAGACCAGGATCATAAGACAGTCAAGTGAACTTGTGCAATGTTAAGACTGATCTGCAATGTCTCCACTATAATCATGCGTGTTGTGAGCAAAAGAACAGCAGAGCCCCGGGACCTGTCAGGATGAGTGCCCGAGGCCTTAATTCATGGATAGCTGGAGCAACGTCTGAGAAATTCTCTAATTCAGCTTTGCAACTTTATTTAGTCCTGCCATCTCAGGCCCTCTAACTAGCCACAAAGTGCATTATTCGAAGCAGCTTTTAGGAATGAAAGCATAAATTACCTAAAAGACTGACGACACAGAGCTTATAAATTCTTGAATCCATTTTGATTCAAGCAGCCTGGCCACACGTCAGAATTTAATTGCAATCGCCTTGATCATGTTGAGCACAGCTGCAGCCTTTTATTGTAAGTTGGAGGCAACCTACAAGCAACCAAGTTGATTTTTCATATGTGCAACATTTGGGTAAACCTCAACTACTCCTGCCCCTCCCTGAAGGTCACCCTGACCTAGGGACTGGTCTCAGCACTGTCTAACCACTTGATGATGAATTCCCTCCTCATGTATCCCACCTCCCACGCAGCAGCACTGTGCCATTACTGGCTTTGTTTACAGCAGCCGAGATAACAAGCAAACTGTGTTTCTACACAGAAGAGGCAAATCTCTGGCCAGAAGAAACTCCCTGCTAGGGAGGTCCTCTCCCCAACAGCTCCCTCCCAGAGGAGCCTTCCCGGGTGGCAAAGTCTCCTGGGTGGAGCATCCTGATGGCAGTGGCATATCACTGTTGGCAAGGTATCCACAGAGGTAGCTCCTCATTGCAATACTTTGGATGCTTAGCGTAACTTTTTCATTTATGAGGAGTGAATTGCATAGCTTTTTGCTGAGTTATTAGGTTTGCAGCAATGCTAAGTGAGAACCGTGCGGCTGACAGGTACACAGTGCTCCAAGACACTGACATCAGTCAAACAAGAAATATTTTTGGGGCACGTCATTCCCATTTCAATCTAGTCCCTAGCAGCAGGATCGTTCCTGAATCTAATTCATCCTGGGATCACTGTAAAACCTCAGCACAGAGCAGACCGCGGGTTGAAGCCTAACAGATACACATGATAGCTTGCAGATGAAGTCCAGCTGGGCCCAAGCATATAGACACATGGGCTGTGCTGACGTGCGACATGATGCACAAACACGCAGCCAGGGCCCAGTGTGTCCACTCACAAACAGAGGCATGGACAAACAGATCACAGAGAAAAACATGCTTCTGTACCCAAACACATACCAACAAAACTAGATGGGTGCATACGCAAGGATGGATATACATAAAAACACATGCATGACTACATACAGACTTCTGTGAGGACATCCACTAGCAGGTATATGTGTGTCATGCACACAAATCCCCCCGCCTACACTCACAACAAACATTGCATGCCTGCTCATGCACCTCAGGATGCATACGTAGAGACATAAGGAGCTAAGAACACACACATACTTCAGATGGGCTCATCAGGTGTGCATATTCTTACACACCAACAGGAACATGTACAGACACATGCCCATTCACATGTACACAAATATATGTCCCTACAGAAATGACACACATGACTTAGATTCGTGCAGATACCTCTCAACTGAAGTGCACACACACGCACAAACTCACACATATACACAGACATTAAGATGCCCCTACAGAAGACGTGTGCCAGCATACTGAGCGCAAGCTTGCACGTACCCAGACAGCACACACACGGAGCAGGACACAAGCCTACTCCTGTGCATGCATATGCACACATTTATTTACACACATTATGGCTCTCAGCATCCCAGGCTCTAACGGCTGCACTTGCATGAGCAGCTCTTACAAAAAAAGTCTGGTGAAGTGAGCTGAACCCTTCATACACATCTCTGTGTTTCTCCCACCTCCCACTCCCATCTGCCCACGACGTCACCCGTCCCAAGAAGCAGGGCTGGAAATGCACAATGCACTTTGATTCAGGGAACATACCTTTTTTGAGAGGTTTCTCAGTGGAGACTTCACACAGTTGCCCATAATATGTTGAGTCTGCCTTTCCGGTGGACTTGATTATAAAGGAACTGAAGCAATTGATCCCATTAAAGGTATTCCTTGGGAACAAAGCAAGAAAGGCAGCGCCAGGCAAATCCAAACAGCTACTGGCTGCTGGGGCTTCCCTCTTCGGGGAGCTTTTCCTCTCTCTGCCTCTCTCTCTCCGTGTTTTTACTTTATGTTCACTTTCTTGAAGAGATGAAGCAGGAAGGAGAGGGAGGGGAGAGAAACAGACAGAAAGAGAGGGAGAGAGAGGGAGAGAGAGAGAGTGAGAAGGGGAGAGAGAGGGAGGCGGATGTATAATCTACATCAGATTAATGTTCAAATCCCTCCCACCCCCCTCAATCTGCAGGCAAGATTGTTTCACTCATGGGAGAGGGCTGATTCAGGGAGAATTAAAACAGAGAGGCACCGCAAGAAGTGATTTCGGTGATGAGTTCAGTGAATCCAGCTAGTTTGGGTCCACGCAGCCTCTGAACATCGCATCCCTACCCACCCCCCTTCTAACTCCTCTCGGCTTTTCAATCACCGAAGAGCTAGGCTGGCCAGAAGGCAATCCACTTAGGGGCTTGGAGCAGAGTCCAGAGCTCGTTTTGGAGCAGAAATGGACCATTTATCCGGGTGGGACCTGTTTCAGCTTATAAATACCAGCAGACCTAGAAGTCCCTCATTCTTTTCCTGCCATGGTGGAAGCAAGCCTGAAGGCAGCAGTCCAGGGACCCTAAAACACTCTCAGCCCCAGGATAGTAATTTTTAACCACAAGGGAGAGACCTTGAGCCAGTCTTGTGGTAAAGTTTTTCCAGCTTCCTGCAAGTAGAAATCAACTGGTGGTTTACCTGCACAAGTCTGCCAAAGATGGGCTCACACCTGAATCCTAAATCTGAACAGCTCCAGGCTAGATAATGTGAAGCAAAGAATTTGGATGTCAGATCTGTCCATTCCATTTGCAAGCACCCAAAGTCCTGAAATAAATGAGGCTCCCAAACCTAGAGCCAGCTCTGAACTCTGGACTTTAGGCATGTTGTGGTAACAGAATAATCTCCGAAAGAAAAGAGATGAGTCCCCAACACATTTTCCTCTGATCTCAGGCTGAGCATAAGAGCATTCAGTCTGAAAAGAGAATTAAATTGCATAAAAAACTCACCATCACACCCAGGCAACGGGATCTGAACAGGATAATGAATGTACCCTTAGATATTAAGCCACAACCGCTGCAGCTCCACAGTGATAAGAAGCCACGGCACGAAGAGCTACCTCCTTCTAGAACTGTAACGACCAAGATGACGCTGATCCTACACCCCGTCTATGCAGCAGGTTGGTTGGACACTCAGGTGCTCCACTGAAAGGTTTCACAACTTGCTTTGAGAGTGCAGTTCCAAACAAAAGGTTCTACAAAGACCTAACCCATGGGCTGAGTACTTGCACCACATGCTTTTTTGTGCAGGAGCCAAGGACTCACTCTCCTGGCAGCTCTAGGGCTGTAGGACAGAGAAGGATAAACTATCAATGTCACAACAAAGCAGGGATTTCTCTGCTTCCACCCTGATGATGCTGTAGCAAATTAAGTATGACTGTAAGGTGAATCAGCATTTGCTTTCGAGCTTAGAGGCTTCTTCCACCTGAGGAGATGAGTTTAGGAGTCCAATCATGACAAGAGTCAACAGCTTCACCAGTTCCAGTCACAGCCAGAAGTGCAAGGCCATGCAGGATGGTGTTTCTTGCTTTTCCTTGTACTAACTGCTTCCCAAGAGTGAAGGCAGGGAAACAGCTTCCTCTCAGATCCCCTCAATGCTTTCTTCACTGCATGGCCTGGGAAGGAGCTGCACAAAGGTCCACAGGCCCTCCAAAGAACGGCAGCAAGAAGCTGCAGGAGCAGATACTGGAAGACATCTTTTGTACCCAGCGCAGACTGAGAGATGGACAGAGGGGATGGGAAAGCTCTGGTCGGGAAGACCTCCATAGCAGAGCCCACCCATGGAGGGCTGGGAAGCAAAAATATTCCTCAGATGGGCCTGTCTCCTGCTGTCACAGTTTGAGGACCCCTGACGCTAGGGAAATAGACAGTCACTCCTCTGGGCCTGTGCCAGCCCTGGGCCTCGCAGAGGCGGACTTTGCAGGAGGATGCCAAAACTCCCAGCTCCTCTCAAGGCTGCCATCTTTAGCTCTATTTCTCTTCCCCTCTTAAAGCAGCTAATGGGAGGTTGATCTACCCTCAGCCAAAGTGCCGGTCGTTAATAATGTCCTCTGTCAGCTGGAGCCATTCCCCGGGCTCCTTGTTTATTGACGAAGTGCTTGTCTCCCTTGAGCAGAAGCTGCCACGCAGCGAGCAAGGCGCCTGGGCTCCTTCCCGAGACAAACGACTCCAATTCCAGAGCAGAAAGAAGAGAGAATCGCCTCCCTGCTGCTAATGAATCTTCCCCTGACAGACAGCATGGAGACCAGGAACACCCTGCAATTGAGAAGTGCCCGTCTCCTGCATCCTCCCAATGAGAAGGAGTGGAGCAAGGGAGTCAGGCATCTCCTGCGAGGAGAATCCATCACAGCCCCCAGACTGCCACAGGACAGCTTTGGAAGACAGGCATTGAGTGTGCCTTACTGAGCTTTAAAAGCCTCTCAACAGAAGTTGAGGTGGTCATCCTCTAAATACTAGCTTGTACCAGAGCATTCGGAGCCAGCCACCATGGCACGCTGCTGCGTTTGTCTGCTCTCCTGCTTTTCTTCCCCACAGTTGCAGGCAGCTGTAGGCAACGTGCAGGGCAGAGTGAGAGGGCTGAGACCTGCTGCCAGGCTTGGCAGGGAGTTCACAATCCCGGAAGGGAAGAGGCGATGGGAGCCCACTTGCACCAGATTTGCAGCACAATCACAGTCCCTCGACTCTGCAAGAACTCTGGCAGAGCAGCAAGGGGCCCAAGAAATGCAATTGTAAACAATTTTCTTATCTCCTTATTTACCCCGAAACTCTTAAGAGCAATTGGGCAGCACATCACAATCTAGCAGACAGACCCTGCTGACCTCTGAGGAGGAAAATCACTCTCTACATTGGGATCCTGTTCCCATCACCACCGCGAGCAGCTTAGAGACAGGCAGGAAAGTGGACTTGGCAGAAAGGTCATTAGAAGATTAGGTTAGAAGGAACATATTTTCTCCCTTCCTCCAACTGAGGCTGCTGTAAGAGAACAGGATGCTGAGAATAAGTGTGTCAAAAACATTTGTGTGTAGGTGCTGATCTGTGGGTATGCCTATATCTGGGGTAGTCAGGGTGCGTGTGGGAGGGCTGCACATGCATGTATACTGGTTTTCCCACACTGTTCTTTGTGGCAATCACACTGTTCTTTTAAGGTCTGGGGCTCTGTTGTAAACTTTCTAAAAATTGGTAGGAACTTTGTGAAATGCGAGTCTTGCCTATGTGCCCGCATCCCTTCCTCTCCCCTGAGGTCCAAGGTGGAGAGCAGAGACCTCAGTGGATGTGCTTTGGCACAGAGCGAGGTCTCAGCTCACAGGAAAGAAGCGTTTGGCACATTGACTGACCTGAGCACACAGCAGGGAGGGGGCTGGGTGACTTGGCATTGAACAGGGAGTGATTTAGGTGGTTTAATATGTCTGTATTCTTTAAAAAGCAGCAGTGCTGTGCTTTGGGCTGGCACCTTTGGCAGAAATGCTCATTCCATAGGAAAATGTTGGATCCCACCATAGCTAATCACTTGGTAGCTGCCAGAAACTTTATCCAGTGGCAGCAAATATCCAACAGACACAACAGGAAGAACAAAAGTCAACCCAAACTTGGAATTGCTTATCAGTCTGCAGCTTTGCTTCGCAAAAATTTCCAGTGGAAGTATGGATTTGTACAGGAAGACTGTTCAGATGCCAGGCCCATTTCAGTGCAGGGTCTGTCACTTGCTGGAACATTGTATCAGATGGTTGTTCTCAACACAACACAAACACTGCAACAAGGCAGGGGGTGAATCTCTGAGGGAAGTACATAGTAAAGCAGGGAAAACTCATTCCTAGCATCTTTTCTCTGAAGCCCATAATTTTACCTAAGAGCTCATTGCATGCTTTGAAGATTTAGTATTTTAAAATACACCACCTTATTTAATTTATCCTAAAAGGGCAAGAATTTTTGGTCTATTTTTTCCTATCACAGAGTGGAGAGTGCACTATTGATTAGTAGCTTTCAAATCCGCTCCCAACCACCCTTTAGCTGGTGGTTATAGATCTGTATTTTACAAGAAACAACCCAATCTTGTTTACTGGATGACCTCAGATGAGCCGAAGCGCTTGGAATTGTTAATATCTTCCCTTGCCAGCGCTGTCGAGGGCCTTGTTTTAAAGCTCCCAACCGCTGGAACATGCACTGGCACTCTGAACTTCTGCGACTGGCTTCACTCTCTTCTTCCGCGTTAGGCTCCCAAGTGCTTTTGCTGCACATCGAGTCGTGTCTTCTAACCTCGAATGAACCTTGGATGGTTCCATATTCCAGTCAGACAAGTACAGGTCCATCTCAAGGGGAGGCACCAGCAGGTACCGGTGGATGCAGTCCAGATCCTCATCTGGGGGGAGGAATATTTCTGCAGAGAGTTTGTGAACTTTCTTTGCTGTCAGCTGTTCCAGGAAGAAAGTGTTGCTGACTCATGCTGTGCATAATATTCTCCTCCATTAGAGCAATTGGATCATATTCAATCACAAACAACAGAAAGGTTATTAAAAAGACCAAGGATATTTTCCATCCCTCTCAAGGTAACAAAGCCTGGACTGTCAACTTCTGTTTAGAACAGCTTTGACTGTAATGATCTAGATTTATGCAGAGTTAGATGAAAAGAGATGGGACTGTGCCATCTCCTGACACCTTCCATGCAGATCTGGTCCACATATTTTGCACTAGCCCAACTTCCAAGTCCCTGCACAGGAGGTGTGTTGGCCAGAGCACAAGCCTTCTGCTTTCAAGATCATCAATGGGCTACAAAAAGACAAGTACAAGCTTGACAGCCCAGAAGCTGCTGTGACAATTTGCCACGTATACGCAGTACAAAGATTGTTTAAAACAAACCTTACGTGGTCCCTTCCCTTTGCTCAGGAATATGAGAATTGCGAATCACTCTCTGTTCGTCTGGGACTACAGCAAAAGCAGCTAATTCTGTCCTGGCTCCCTCCCCTCTTTCAAAGTAAAAGGGACAGAGGGTCAGTATTTGGCCAGCACACTGAGGTGCTACAAAAAGCATGGCTGATTATTAGGTGCGCAGAGGCCTGGGAACCAGTACTAACCAAATGCTCCAAACCAACCCTGCAGCATGGCATGAGACACGCCACCGTAAAACCAAGGTCTGCCTCACTCCTATTTTGAGTAAGGATCTGACAGCACCTTTAGAAAGGTCAAACTGTGTATCCCAGTATGAGATCTCTGGCTGTATCTCAACACAGCTGGTCACAAACTACCTAAACCCTTTTTGTGTCACTTCAGCAGAATGCAGGGGGGTTGCTGGTGGTTTTCTACTTCCTGCCTTCAGCCGTTGTGACATGATGCTTCACAAAGTTACACGGTTGCCTGTTTCCTTCCAAGAGCAGAGAATGTATTTCATCTGTGTGGGATGAAGCAATGCTGTATATTCTTTCCAAAGATGGTTGCAAGGTGCAAAGTACTCTAGGGGAGGAATGGGTGGAAGAAATATTCGAATATTGCTAATGACTTCATTCATAGGTAGTATTGAGTTCATGGTCTTATGCTGGTGCAGAAAGCTACTAAAGACCTAAATTTGACCATACGAGCTATGACAGCTGTTTGTCTTTATTTCTAAGCAGGGCATTTGATTGAAATTGGAGGATTATTCAAGTTCATGGGCACTGCTGTTGCTCTCTAAGGTCACAGGAATGTCAGAGGATTATTGAAAGGCAGCCCAAAGTTAGCTAGGCATCTTTTACTGGATGCACACCATATAGCTGCTTGTTATTGGAAATCAATACCACTCATGGACTCATCAGGGAAAAACAGTTACTGAAGCTGTGATGCTACAAAGAACCACAGCTAATTCAGCTGACAAACCTGCAGTCCAGCCACTACATCTAAAGCTAAACTCTTCCCTGACACTTTGTTCAAACCCAATATTGTATGAAACAAAAATCAAAGCAGTATAGGTTGATGGAATGCACAGTGGACTAATTTAAATTATGATTAATTTATTATTGAAAGATTTTCTTCTCTCAAAAGATAAGCTGAATCTAACCAGAAGGTTTGTGTATTTCAGTGCATTAGATCATGCTGCTGTATATTTCATGAACGGAATATTTAATGAATGTTCTTTTAGCTTGGTTTTATTTTGATGTCTTTCCATAGCCTTTTAAAACAGATTTGTTTAAAAAGTAAGTCACTGACAAAGATTAATGTTTGCTGGCAGACCCACTGCAGGCAGGAAGCTTATCCATTGCCCCTCAGTGATTCTGTTCGTCTGGCTCCCATCCCTCAAGCTCTTCACAAGCAATAAATGTGATAAATTTTCCTCCAAGCTGAGCTGAGTGGATGTGCTCAAGTGGAACAATGTTTATCTGTGTTTGTGCATTTATCCGTGTCTGTGTCCGTTACATATAGAAAACACATGAAACGTACCTTGGAAGGTATGGCGGGTGTCAGGGTGTCAGCAGGCAGAGACGTATGCGTACGTCGGTCATTTTAAGCACAGGAATGCATATGCATGTACAGAGGTGGTTGCATAGGCACACAGAAGATTTAGCAGAGGCTGTACGCGTACAGGCTGTGTGTATACAGACAAGACGTTTACACGAAGTCTCTTTATGTCAGGTTACATGCATGGACATGGGCTGTGCCAACACATGCAGGGATGGAAGCACGGAGGCCATATGAGCCCCACGCAGGTACCCAGACCCCTGCGAATACGAGCCTGGAAATCAGCGCAACGACTGGACCGGCTCTTCCCTACATCACGGCATCCACGGGGCTCTCCCCGGGTCTGACACACTCACGGGGCCGCCCGGGGA
>VYZM01000608.1:252515-288187 GCA_013398915.1 Dromas ardeola
CAGCCCCCCGGCGCGGCGGCGGGTCGGGGTCGCGGTAGCATCGCCCCCGGCGGCGGGGTCCCGGGGGAGAGGCCTGACCCCCGGGGCTTCCGCGTCTCCCAGGGAAGGAGGTGCGTGCCTGCGAGGGCAGAGCCGGGAAGACGAGCACCCCTGCCCCGCGGGGTGACCCCCACGCGTGTCCCTCGGAAGGTCCCTCGGTGCCGGCAGTAGGAGCCGGCCCGCTGTGGGCACCGGGGCCCACTGGAGCGCTCCGCCTGGGTGCTCAGCCTACCGAAACGGGACTGGGGTGGATACCGGCGCTGTAAGTCAGCACCTATAGGTCTCAGCTGTATAACTGAAAGGTTTCAAAGCCTTGATCCAAATCCCAGGTTTCCCAAAGTTCACGCGAGGAGGCTGGGTGCTCAGCCCCTGCCTGTCTGACACAGCCCACAGGGGAAGTTTTGATCCAGCCTTTGAAATGGACATAGAGGCTTTCTTAGGGCACATCATAAAAGGATACAAAAATGAAGGAGTTTGTACCTAAAAAGCCGATTACTTAGCGTCTTTGTAATCAAACACAGGTAATTAAGTGGCAACAGGTGGTTCAATAATGATGTTCTGTTTAAAAACAGTAAAAGATAGTGGTGTCAAATCAGACATATGTTCCCAATGAGGAAAGGACTTGGTTCCTTCTTGCTCATCTTCAGACAGTGATTGTGCCTCACTGCCAGACTTGGATACCTCAGCAGTTTATGTACCCAGAAAGATGAAGGTGTGATTATCGCATAATAAGCTTACTCATGCTAGCTCTGCTCTTGCTGGCACATGCACAGCAGTTACTATGTGATGACACAGTCTTCTCTGCAACAACCCAAGTGCAACTTCTCTCTGCAGCCTGGGGTCCCGTTGCAGCCTGTGCTGCTGTGCCCCCACCACGACAGTTGCGCGTGCTGCTCAGGGCAAAGCTGCCACGGAAAGAGAATTACGCTGTGGCCCTGGCACGGTGTGCCCTGTCCCCTCAGTCTGCTATCAGCACCAGATGCACAGCAGCCGTGTGCAATTCCTGCACAAGGTGCCCTCCATCCTTTCACAGGATGGCAGAGAGAACAGGCTGGTCCCTCTACCTCTTTCCTGCTTTGGACGCTTGGCAGCAGCCTTCGTGGTGGCTAAATGGGCCATTTGTGGTGGGGACATTTATCGAGCAGCAATTTCCCATACATACCTGCAGTTTCATTTCAGCTCCTAATTACAGCCAAGATACCTTTTTGGGGTTGGTTTTTGTGTTGTTTTTTTTTTCCAGAACTGGCTGCTCCTGTTTGATATCAGCAGAGCAGAACCACTACTCATGGCTGGATGAACACAAGCCCTGGCTTTCCCTACTGCAGCTGCATTGCTGGAGCCATAGCTGCTAAAGAGCTCCTTTTGCCAGGAAGCTCAGAGGTAGCAGGAGGCTGAAATGAACATTTCTCAATACCTCTCTGTCCCGGGGAAGTTAATTCTATCAGGCTGTAACATTGCTTCTAGAGAAGCTGCCATTTCTGGAGTTGCAGCTGGTGCTGACAAGGCATTGCTGTGAGGAAGTTCACACAGATAAGATTCCTGTCTAGCCTGACTAACACTGCCCTCACCCTCCTTGGGGTCTTTTGAGCTGTTCCTCAGGACTGTAGTGACACTGCTGTCTACAGGTGGGTTGTAGCTCCTTGCCTCAACCAACTGAGCACTGCAGAATTTGGAGCAGATGCCTCATTAGTGAGAAGGGACTCACTAGTGCAGGTGTGATTCATCGCTTTGGAGAGCACTTCAGGGACTGGGGCAAGAAACGGCTTGACTAACAGAGGTGATAACAATGCAGGCAGGGTCCATGTTACAGAACTGAGCAAAAAAGCATCATCAGCAGCTGAAAAAACTATGAAATAGGACAGAGTGAGAGCACAAATCAGAAACCTGTCTGTCCATATCACCTGTGTTTGGGTTTCAGCTAGGAACAAACCCTGGCTGTTCAGAGAATCTGGAGTGCATCCTCCTCACAAATTGATTTTGGAGGTTCTTCATGTATCTCCTTTTCTAGACAAATTAATCTTGGGATCACAGTGGCTGCATAGCATCCACTGCATACTAAAGAGCTAGCTATTCTGGAGCCAAATGCCAGGGAACAACAGTGCCCGGCTACAGAGAGAAGCACATAATTCCAGCACGGCTGAGCAGCGAGATGTGCAGGGACATCTCTCCAGAGAGAGCGTGGCTCCTCTTCCATCTGGCAGCACAAAAGAGGACAGGCCTGAATCCTCAAGACACAAAGATTATATTATGTAATGTGCATGCTCGCTGCTTCTGCAGACGGAGCTAAGTCAAAACTATCGCTGTGATTCCAGCAGAGACCGAGCCCAAGGGGAGCTGCGCTTCCCTCCCCAGACCAGGGGGATTCTGGAACGAGGGAGTAACCTGGGGCTAGCGGCGGAAGGTGGATCCAATTCCAGCGTGCAATGATAAATACAGAACTGCCTGCAAGTGTAAAATCCTGTCTTTCCTTAAAAGTGCTATCAAAAAGTATGCATGTGAGCAAATGCATGAGTGGTTTTGGGGGAAGGGTTCAGTCAATTCTTTTTGACTTCACTTGTGCAGAGAAAAGTTTTGAACAAAAAAAAGAGAATACTGTTCAAACAAACAGGGGCCGCATTGCCTGCCCCAAACTCAGAAGAGTGTATTTCAATTTCTGTTGAAGACCGCAGCCCATAAAAGGAGTTTGAGACTGAAATGAGTGAGAATTGCCCATGAAAAAAAGTCTCCCGCAAGCTGTTGACAGGAAGGCACAAGGAGTCTGTGATGTTTTGCAGTGATTCTCTTGGTACTAGTTTTTTAGTCTTTATTATTTCTCTCACCTGCATTTGCAAGAACATAATTGTCTAGCGTATGATATCATACAAACAATTTGCCAAAGCTTAGTAAAATCTAAGCTGTACTGGGGTGAGAATTGGGATACTAATCGGGAATCTGTCCTGCAACAGAAGATGAACTGTCTAACCCTCATTTGTGGCCTTTCCTTTCCCCATACTATCTCTCCATCCCCTTTAAAGGGTTTCAGAAATGTGGCATGTTTCAATAGTCATAAAGACGCCAAGTATTGGTCTTCCGGCATATTGTATTTGGACAGGCATGTGTCTGCCTCCAGAGGAAGCAAAAGCACTGACAGCTGGAGATTCTGTTTGCTTGAAGACTTGGTATTGCTCTTCAGGTTTTACTCCACGGGAGAGGAATAATCCCGACAGCATTACAAAGGCATTATTGTTCTGGCTGTAATCCCTGTGCTCAAATCCACCCTGGTTACTTGCATCCTGATTGCAAATGGAGAACTTCCCTTTGTATTTGTCAGGACAAGACTGGCAGATGGATTGGAAGTCACTGTTTTCTACGGTCAAATAGCATCGAAGGGGGAAAGGCCGCAGTGTGATCCTGTGATAAATCTATGGGAATGGGAAAGGAGGATGAAGGGCGATGGAACAAAAATAACAGTCCACAAGAGGAACGCATGAACTACAGGAAAAACACAGTTGGAGGAAATCAAGATGACAGAGAGATAAGGTGGAGAAGAAAATGGTGTAGGGACAAAGGTGATGCTCCCTATACATTATAATGTAAATACACAGGGCTCACCAGTGGGCCAGGCTGGGCCCAAGGAGCTGGCAGTGGGAAAAACAGGTAAGACCAATTGTCAGTGTGGAAGAGGGGATGGCTTCCAAAGGGAAGCAAGAAACCTTTTCACTATGATGCTCTATAAGGGCAAAGACCTCGGCTTGACTCTACACCTCCATGTTGTTGGCATGTGAGAGGCCAGTCAGAGAAGAAGACCACACTTCACGTGGAGATGATGCCTCAACCCTTTTTTAGCTTTTTAAACCAAATAACATGAAAGAAGATACAACGGAAACTCTGCTGCTCAGCGGGACAGATATGGCTGAGCTCCCTGGGCTAGCACGTGTGGCTTAACTTCAGCCAGACTCCCGAGAAGAGACACAACTGTCCCTACTCCAGGTTGTGTAAAAAAAAAAAGTAAATCATTTTCCTGGAATTTCTCCTCACCCTACCTCCTTCCCACACACCCTTTTTGAGACTCTCAGTCTTCCAGTTCACACAGCTAGGACTGCAATTAATTAAGCTGATATAGCTGTCTCAGCTTTGCGGTTTTAGAGCCCATGGCTGGCAAATGTCACCTCTTTTGTATCAGACATCTCTGTTGCCAAACTACAATCAACTTCACAGTCACATCTATGTAGAAGGCACTGCTGTACAAGTGGAGGTGAACTACAAGGCAGGCAGGAAGCACGTTAAAGTGGAGGTCCAAGTACAGGTTCTAGGAAAAGAAATACTTTGAAAATCACCAAAGCAAGACTCAATGCGGTTTTAACAGTGACAGTGGTGCCTCTCTCCATTTGACACAGTCTCAAGGCACAAAATGATAACCTGCCAAAGAGTAAATAGCAAAGGAATGCTCAATTGCATGGCTTGTCTTTGGCTTACATTGAGAGCAGCAATTAATATAGGAAGGGAAAAATTAAATCACTTCATAATTTTCCATTTTCAGATGACCTGAGCTCTCCTAGATAAGAGCAAATCTTTTCATGAGCCCGTGCAGATGTTTTACAGTCACAATAAACTACGTATGTGATGGAGTGATCTCTTTCTGAAATATGATCTGGACCACAGGATTATGGCTGCTTTTCTGAGACAAGTGGACTCTTCAGCCGCATTAAAAAGGATCCCTGATTATCAGGTAAAAAGCCTGCATTTTTTTTCTGACTAGGAACATTTAATCTTTGCCATTAAAAAAAAAAAAGGTTATTTATCAACTGCCTAAATAATTAGTTTTGGGGAATGGGAAGGAAAAAGAGCAGCACTGAAGGCCAGATACTTGCAGTCTGGGTTGGAAGTAGTGTGGGGACAAGGCTGAGTAAAATGCTATTGCTTGCTCAGTGCTTGGCAGCCTGATCTCTGGCCAGTCTCCTGGCAAAGAAAACCTCCCGTGTCTATTTTGGGAGAGGGTTACTTTCCAATGGGAAGGGTATTAAGGTGTATCAAGATTATGATACATCAGTCCTCATATGTTATTCTGTCACTATTGATGCACCTGGGAAATCAGAATAAAAGTCGCTGCTGCTTTTCATCCTTTGACTCTTTCACCACCAACAACTAAAATACGAGCTACCATCATGTGACAACTCAGTTATACAACATAAACTCAGTTATACAACAAACAGGCAAGAGTATGAAATAACTACAGTGAGTTCAAATTCATTTGGGATCATCTGGAGTGAATCACTCGTTATCTCCAGGGCAGCTGTTCTCTCTCCATAGAGCTGCTCTCTCTCAAATACTTTATTTAATGAACACAGATACTGGTGTATAACCAGAACAGTTCTGGTAAAAGGTGGCTCCAAAGAGAGATAGGGTTTGCCATGTCTGGCTTGTAACCAGAAAGGAAACTGTATGAGTTGCAAAATGTGGTCAGGTTTCTGTTAGCAGCTGTAGTCCCTTTCAGATGAAAAATTATAGCCCTAGTACCGACACAAGAGAAGAGGGTCAGGAACACATGGCTAGTGGAGGAAGGACACCTTGTCTCAGTAGCAGAGCTGCTCAAAACTCCTGTGCAAGCATGCCCACCTCACTGCTGAGTCGGCAGAGAGAGAGGGGACAAGATGCTGCTACCAGTATCATTGGCACAAGAAACTAAACAAAGGCACTGAGGATTCGTCATCTTGGAGCTCTAATTTTTTTTTTCAATAATTTAATAAAAGACCTGATATCCTGAACAAATTACAGCTTAGGTACGTACGTTCTGCCTAAATTATCCCTCAATTTCAGATTAAGGAATTTGCCAATTCGACAAATAAGTTATTTGCAAAATGCTTTTTATGCCTCGTTTCAGAGGGGTGCTACATTTTGGTAGTTGATCTAACAACATCCCATTAGTACAATTATCAAGTTATATTGAATAATGTACGTTTTTAGTAATTTCCAACAAATTCTGTTAAACATCCAGAGAAGCATTTCTATTTCGTAGTTATTAAAGGATCAAATTAACTCATACAGAATGAGTAGGTCTATCTCGTGCAGTAGCAAAAATCAGCTTTGCAGTTTTCAGACAGGCAGCATACACTACTGTATAAGCAGGGAGCTGGGTGTCAAAATGAAAGCTAATGACCACTCTGACTGCCTGTGATTTCGTTTAAATCGCTGAATGCTAAATTCTGACATCTTCTCCCACAGTGAAGAATACCTACGGGGATTTGAGCTTTTTGCACTTAGTTTCTTTCCATGTGAAGCACAGACAGGAATGCCTGCTTTCCAAAGATGTTCTCAGCTCTTTGGATTTAAGAATTTCTGTTCAGATACCAAGTAGAAAGAGTAGTGGGCTTCTGAAAATTATTTAACACAGAAAGTACAGAAGCTGGAGAAAATAGAAATCTGCTTCTGGATGTGACTTCTAAATGCAAACTGCAGACATGTGCTGGCACGTTCTTTATCTTCTGAAGTAGGATTTAAGGAGAGGTTCATATTTGCTGTCTGAAGCTCAAGTTCACATCTCCCCTTTATTTGCTTAATAACATCGAACTCGATTAAAACTGTTTTTTTTCTTGCATTAGTTTACCAGGAAGGCTCCCTGTTTACTCTCTGGGCTTCGTTCAGCCTGAACAGTATGTGTCTGAGTTGAATCAATCTCCCGAAGAAAATCTCCTTAAGACAAAAACCTTCCTTAAAACATGAAGGATCATATTCTAAACATGCCAGTTTGTTAGTTTTAAGGCTCACTCCTAGTCTTTACTAAAATATATAAACATTGGGAAAAGCTGGCAATTGCCTGAAATAGCTGAAGCAGTACAAGGTGAAAAGGGATGATCATCTGCAATTAATTAAAATCTTAAGAACTATACTTCATAAAGTCTAAAACTAAAGTCATAAACTGCCTAGTTTAAAGTCATAAACTGCCTCTCCTTTCTTCAATTTTGGTGACTTTCTGTGATATTCACAGTGAGGAAACAAGTAGTTCCCAGTTTCCAAGTGCTCTCATCTATTTACCCAGCTCAAAGAAAGCTAATGCGTAGTAGGATCTTATGAGCACTGGCACTTTATGAAATATTTCAGTTCTCTCAATTTCCTATAGCTTCTTTCACTTTCCAGATGATTTAGAGCTGCAAACGAGGCTCCTAGAAGACTTTATAGAGACTTTGCTAACTGCATCACTTAAATCTGTACATGACAGCAAGTCTTACTCTTTCTAATAATATCAAATATATAAAAATATGCATCGACTGAGCTGGGACATTTGAAACATATTGTTAATTTCTAATGGGTTTGTGCATTAAAGGCATGAGGACTAGTGACAAACTAGGTAGATCAAACAGAGGTTTTTCCTGACACTCCAGCTCTGAAGGATTCAAGTGTGGATAAGGCTGTTATGTAAGGCAGGCTTTTCGATATCACTGAAGTGCTTTACAATTAAGATGGAATATTAATAAAAGACTTAAACTGAAAACCTCCAGCTATTAGAAGGATTAGGACTTTGCAGTGGGCTAGGGGAATACATACAGTGTCAAAGCCGTCTTCTTGGCTGTCATCAAAGGCTCTGGCAGAAACAGCATCTTGGAGGGAGGGGAATAGATCTGCAGCGCCACATAATAGTAATAATAAATTATGATGATGATGATGATAATAATAGCAGCAACAACAACTCCTGCAGAGATTGCAATCTGCAGCAGCAAAAGACAACGAACTAGGGTGCAGCCTAGAGCTTCTCTCACCAGCCATGTGCCCTCTAACAGTGGTTTCCCCACAAATGGGGAAAAACATCTGCTCATTTACACGCATGTGGCTGTTCTGGCTTTCCTGGGAAGAGCATGTGAGAACAGAATTTGCACTGGATGAGTTTGTCACTCAGCGGTGATGTCAGCTCCTTATACCTGTGCACTGGCCAAGAGGAATTAGCACCAAAACCCACAGGGCTCAATGCTACGTAAACAAACTGGGTTTTATTAGATTTATTTTCTGGAGCTTGATTCTTTTTTTCAAAAACAATCTCTTCAAGGAAGTGCCCTAAAGGGCATTTCCTTTAAAAGCCCCGGCCATTTCCCTGTGATTCTCATGGGAACAATTACTTTAACAGTTTAACTCTGTTCTACAGAAATATCATTTTGTAATCTACTGTAACCAGGCAAATACTATTGACTGCATTCTGGATACGCTTTTTATGAGGTATCATCCTTTTGGAAAAACCTGAGGACTGACCCCCTCTGTAAATATACCATTCCCACACCATACGTTCTACTGCAGGGACTGTGCCTGGAGCATGTTCCCTCCCAAGCCATAGCCCTGGCAACTGTAACTATCTAAAAGTGGTTTAGTAGCCCAGGCTCAGGAACAGGGATATGGCAAAAGCCTTCATTCTTGGTAGAGACAGCTGGAAATGTATCATTAATAAGGAATAACTTCTAAAGGAGCTTGGGTGTAGAGGGATTAGGGAGTGCCATATGGTATCAGGAGTAAAAAGATGCCAAAGAGTGTAACTTGAATGAAAAAGAAGAAGCTACCAAGATGCCCAGAAGAGCTGAAAGTCTGGAAATACAGAAGGCAATTGGGAAAATACTAAATTGCATGTGTATGTGCTAGAAATCT
The DNA here is from genome assembly GCA_013398915.1 of Dromas ardeola. Taxonomy (NCBI): domain Eukaryota; kingdom Metazoa; phylum Chordata; class Aves; order Charadriiformes; family Dromadidae; genus Dromas; species Dromas ardeola. The sequence continues at coordinate 261,159 of VYZM01000608.1, forward strand.
TTGTTTATTTAAAAGCCATATATGTCAGTAAAAAGGAAGACAATCAAAAGCTTTATTTTTCTTAATACTCAATTTTGATGCATTTGAAATGTTTAAGAGGTTCCACTCAATTCTGGCAGTGAAAACCCCTTAAAAATCTGTATACATTATGAGATACTGCACTTCACGTAAAAACGAAGTGTAAAAGATTTTTTTTTAGATAAATATAAAAAAGGAAAGTGAAACTAAAGAAATGCATGCGTCTGGCTGATTCTTACCTTTTCAAAGATTAGTAAGGGGTGTCTCTCCTGAGATTTTTGCTGAAAATTCAAATTATGGTCTGGCCTCTTATTAGGGAATTGGTTTTCCCTCAAAACTTTCAAGACTGATAGAAGGTCAAAGAACAAATCTATGGCAATCACCCAGTCCGGAATTAAGTGCAAGTCAGATTTAAACACAATGAAAACATAAAATACACCAGGCAACAGATCTGAGAGAGAAAAATTCAAAGAAAAAATCATGTAGACTCACACGCGCACTATGACAACGAAGACAGGCCAAGAAAATATTTGGCATATGGGAGAAGATGCAAGAAACGTCATGGATCAGACAGCTTCGCCAATTTTGCAAGCAGCAGCAAAGCATTGCTACCTCAGGTAAACTGTTCATAAGAGGAAAGTTCAGTGTTGCAGTAATAAATGAATATGCTGTCAGCTTGAAAGGAAATGAAACATTTATTAAATTGGACAATGGCACACAAGCGACTATGACGCTAGAAGCAGTCTTATGTCCAATAAAAAAAACCACAGAGAGCGCAAGGGATATCCAGGTAAAATTCAGAGATTACACTCATAAGCCTGTCACCATTAAAGGATTATAGAGACTAGATACATGAGTAAATAGGAAACTGAAAAACATTTAAGGGTAGGGGCTAAGAGCATTGTTTACTGTGCCAAATGCATGGCAAGCCCTAGACTTGAGCAACTGGCAGAACACAACTGGGGAGGTTAGTACAACATGGAATGTAAAGAAAAGCTTGATAATGATTTTCCAGCTGAAAGACGCCAGCCATATCTATAAGCCTTTCCAATGCAGGAAAGGCTTATTGGTCTCAGAGCCACCAACTAAGTAAAAGAGACAAAAAGTGAAACAAAAACGCCAACACAATGCTTTCCCAGTGGTACTGATGCTGTATTCCGTCACTATAAATAACTTCTAGTTTCCGTTATCCTCACTCCAACAACATCGTGGAAACCACTATTAAAACAAGTTAACAGTTATTGGCAAATGCTATTGATAAAACTAGTGCAGTCAGATGCTAATATGTATTTAACATTAGATAATTTGATCTGCCGCAAGTAAATTCAATGGGTATCCAGCTAGATTCACAACTCATGCCTTTGGCAAAAGGAACACTGGTGACTTAGGAAAATGTTCAACCAAAATATTAATAAACATTATTAATAGCACACAAGCAATCCACAACATTGGCTGAAACAAGAGAGTATTTAAAAAACATATTTTCCAGATATCTGTCTACTTCCTTTCTGTGGTGACAAAGCACAAGCTTAATGAATCAGTTACTTCTGCAGTAAAATCTCCACATTTTACAGCAGAAAGACAAGATAGAAATTTAAGAACTCCCTTTTTTACTCACATTTAATTCACTTTCTTATTGATCCTTCAGAAAATGTCAATTAGATATAATTTTTTACAATCTGAAGGTATGTAAAGAGACTTGCCTATACTGTTGCTGTAATAAGTAGCTGAAGCTTTCAGGCTAGACAGTATCTACTGGCTTATAAATTAGCGTCCTCTTCTACCGAACAGATTTAGCATGATTTTATTAATGAAGTTACAAAGTTCATTAACACTTCAATTTACTGTCCCTGGCTCAAAAGCTTGGGGATTATTGACAATGTTGAAATAAACATACAATTACAAGCAAGAATATATTAACTAGATAAAAGTAAATAATTCCTGAAATGCTATTACTGTATTTACAACTAAACCTTAAACATATGCTTTATGTGTAATTTTGAGTATTTATAATGCAGGCTAACAGTCTCTGAGGCAATATATGAGAAATCCACATCAATAAAATAGGGCTTCTCACCTGTAGACTATACATTTAACAAAACAAAAAATAAGAATTAGAACACTTATACTGAAAAAAGCTGAAGTTAGAGGAACTGAGGTTTTGCAATAATATAGAGAGATAGATAATACCAGTAATACCAGACACTCCAGATAGTAAGTCAGCTTCATCGGGGGCCCAATTTAAACAAAGAAGGACCCCAACATAAGAAGGACACGGACCTGTTGGAGCGAGTCCAGAGGAGGCCATGAAGATGATCAGAGGGCTGGAGCCCCTCTGCTGTGAGGACAGGCTGAGAGAGTTGGGGGTGTTCAGCCTGGAGAAGGTTCTGGGGAGACCTTAGAGCCCCTTCCAGTCCCTAAAGGGGCTACAGGAAAGACGAGGAGGGACTCTTTTTCAGGGACTGTAGTGTTAGGACGAGGGTTAATGGTTTTAAACAGAAAGAGGGCAGATTTAGATGTGATTTTGGGAAGAAATTCTTTAAAGTGAGGGTGGTGAGCCCCTGGCCCAGGTTGCCCAGAGAAGCTGTGGCTGCCCCATCCCTGGAGGGGTTCAAGGCCAGGTTGGACGGGGCTTGGAGCAACCTGGTCTCGCGGGAGGTGTCCCTGCCCAGGGCAGGGGGTGGCACTGGATCTTTAAGGTCCCTTCCAACTCTAACCATTGTATGACTCTGTAAAACAGGACAAACTTGCAGGCTACATCTTGTAGTCCCTGGATCCACCAGCTTTATAAACATGACACAGTACACATTTAGGATGCAAATCAATAGCTCTAAACAAGTATTCACAGAAGACTGTGGACACAGGAGGTTGTCCTAGAAGATAGGCATATACTGAAGAGGAACCACAATACATTTCCAAGATTTTTTCTTGCCTGAGCAAGTGACAGCTTGGTAGCAGTTATAATAAGTTGAAACAACTTAATCTAGATATGGTATCACCAAGTGGGCTTAGCACACCCTAACAACAGTAGTTTTATACATTGAGAAATATCGTCAACTTCATGCAACGCTCTAAATCCTTCAGAGAATAATGAGGATCTTTAGCATGCTGGTTATAAGTATTTATTACAGCCATGTACCATAGAATGATTGCTTTGTTAATTTTTATTATGATGAAGATTTGGCTTGGATAAAAGGGTGAGATATCGAGCATTTAAATAGTTTAGCCTCCCAGACACAGGAACTCTGTGGAAGAAGCCCAGCAGAAACACATGGTGGCTGAGCAGCTGAAATTCTGACTGATTACTAAATATTATGCAAGCAGAACCCTTGCACAATTCCCTACAGTGTTTTCTGCCGGCAGAAGAGGCTGGAAATTGTAATAAAAAGCAATACTTGTCCATTACAATAGCAGTATGGTGAATTGTACACATGTTCAAACAAGACATCTATGGTAAAGACTGCTGATTACCCAGACAATGCTTCAGTCGTTAACCCCATCTCTCAGCCTGTGGCGTTGTCTCATTCACAGCTAGAGCTGGGGAATAGGAAAGTTTTTCCACAGTTATTCACCCCAATCCAGTGCTATTCCTGGAAGCACAGTCTGGTCCTATTATTTGAATCCCCACTTGCAGCAGAAACACTGATCTGGAACATTGCATCCTGTACCCCTTGGAACAAGAAATCTTTTACGGGTCCTCCTGTGACCCAAAAGCCAGGAGGACAGCATGGTAGGAATCATCAGCAAGAAAGCCTAAATGAAGAAATGAAATACATTTCCCTTGGAGAGGAGGTTTACTGGAGTGTAACGAAAACAAGCCCCATCCCTCCTCCCCTGCGTGCACACACACACACCCTAGAGGCTTTTGCAAAGCCACAGGAACGGAAATAATTTCGTTTGAATCCATCAAGCATTAAAATCCGTTCGCTGAGGGATTGAAGTGAAAAATGAGCCGGAGACAGGAATTAGAAGCTCACCGCCTGGGCTGTCAAAAGGGATTTTCCCCAGATAGAAAACAAGCAATTGGAAATGCAGGGAGGTAAATCCTTTCAGTCTCTGACATGTATGCACACTCTTGGGTTTCCCCTCCTGGCCCTCTCAGTTCTGGGTTCGAGGCGCCAAACCTGGACATCTCCTTGTGCGCTCTCTGGCCATAGCACCCATCCTTGGGATCCCCTTCCAGGAGTTTGCTCAAGAATGTCACAAGCCTTGGGCAAAGGGGAGGTGGTGAGACACATAGGGAATCTGGCTGCACTATGTACAATGTACTCACGGGTGCCTAAGGTGCCAAAGGGAAGACAAGGCAGCTGCCGAAAGGATAAACCAACAGCTCTAAGAACCATTTTATCTACTGTGTAAAGTTTGCTAAAGAAACAGACAAGGAGCAAAGTTGACATAGTTATAATCACTGCACATCTTAGTTTACCACTCAAAAAAAAAAAACCCATAACACTCCATGCCCCTGGAATATGGTTTCTTTCTCTCAAGACCAATACAAATATCTCTGCACCAGGTACATTTTATTGATGTTTCAGAGGCTTACTTGCAACCATAAGAGCCAGAGGTCTACTTTTTCCAAAACAAAACTGAGATTCAGGAAAATAATGTGGCAGCTAGGGAGACCTGAGGTCACTGTGCAGAGGCCACCTCCAGTCCAGATTATGATCTGAAGCATATAAGGTACATCTCACATTCACAAATCTGTACAGTCTTGTAACTGGGCTTTGAGAAAAAAAATGTTCATCACAGCACTGTTTGGTTTATGCAGGGTAGGCTTCCCCTTTAGCTGCCTGCCAAAACTGAAGGCAAGAATTATTTATATTACAGCTTCTGTATGAAGATAATAAACACTGTAAAAAAAGGCCAGTATACCTCTGGATCCATAGCACAGTGATGCAGGACAGCCACAAGAGAGAATATAAAAAAATCCTATGGATCTACCAAACGGCCTTAACAATGTGCTGAGACTTTATACTCATCTAAGTGTACACCAGTTGTATACTGTTGAGCCAGTTGTCTCTTTAGTGAAGAAGAGGTAGGAAGAGAGAAGTAGAGAGAAGAAAAGGAGAAGATGAATAGCCAAATATGAAGCATTTAAGCTATGGAAAGAAGTCTACAGAATGACAGGAGCCAAAGAGCCGTCTAACCGCAGCCCAGTTCCAGATGCGCAAATTGGTTTAAGAACCGGGCAGAGGCAGAACAAGAACAAGGTAAGCATTCACGCAACAGGAACCCTGGTGATGTGTGGCTTTGAATTCAAAATCCAGTTAAGAGAACAGACAACTCGAAGAAGTTCTACATAAAACTCAGTAATTTTAATGTATGCTAATATGCTTCAAGATAAAGGCCACAGTTACCTAGATACAAAGATGTATGTGTTTGTAGTAAATATTTTCTTTAACACATGCTGTCCCCTACTGTTGTGTAATATGCTTTCCTATTGTTCTGTGACTCTCTCTGGTAATAATAGTACTGCTTAGGTGGTGTTTCATAGCCATAGATCACACTGTGCTTAACCCAGGGGGTATCATTATCTCTGTTTCACATATGGAGTCATGGAAGCACCTAAAGATGAAATGAGTCCATGGCAAAATCGGAAAAACAACTACAGTTTTATAAATTACAGTGTTAACTTGTATATAGGAGAAACCTCAGGAGGTTTACATGGCATTTTCTGGCAGCATAAAGACTGTTGGAAAACACCCATGAAAAGAGCTCATCTTTATGGCAAGCCAGGGATAAACATGGATGGAGACAAAGGAAAGGTGATAATGCTATGGCCATGGGTCAGAAAGAATCAATAAAAGCCAGCTTAGCAGCTACAGTAGAAAGAGTTTGTGTTTCGTTCACACTGATGTTATTCAGAGTTGTCTCCCTGCTCTTTGAGGAGCTGATGAGTTATCAGCAGAATCTTACACCAGGATCAGAGCACCCAGACAGTGGAGCAAAAGGCTTGGGAAAAAGGGCTGGCTGAAGTCAGCTGGGGGCTACAACATTGGTGTGGGGGTTGATCTATATCTGAAAAGTTTTATGTGCCATCCCCATTCTGTCCCCCTCCTCTTGCTGAAGATGCTGCTGCACTGAACCTGAAAGGTCTGGTTATAAATAGCTTCTCCCTGCAGCTCCTCAATGAGCCACTGAGGCGGAATGAGTCATCTCTGTCGGCTCTGTGGCCCCCCCAAACTGACTGCGTCAGGTTGGGAGCGTGGCTGCCAAAAGCAGTGGTACACACTGTTCTCTCTCAAAGGGCAGTGGCCTTGGGGGACAGGGACACTAAACAAACTAGCTCTACTCATTACTCATAAGCACCCAAAAGCCACATCACTTTGTGAATAAGAATAATGTGAAATCCATCAAGAGCGCTTAGAAACCGACACTGGCATTTCAGCCCCCTCTGTCCACACCATTATCCATGCCATCCTGGTTTTCAACTGGAGCTTCTAATCCCTTAAATTGTTTTCTTACGGAAACAATTGAGCAGATCTCTGAAAGTGAGCCTCTCATTGTACTTACAAAGAACTTCTTACCAAGATTTGGTGACATTGTTCAGTGAATGGACACAGCAACAAGTAGGTGAGCTGATAAAGCCTCACCTCTAGGTGAGGTGTGCTACTAGGCACACCTCTGTATTTCCTTTGAGGAAAGAACATGAGAATTTTAACAAGAAAAGTCAGACTTATATTTGCTTATTCCAGTGTGAGAGAAACTCACCTGGGACCACATCCTCTCCTAAACCACACAATGCACGAACAGCTGCAGACAGCTGTATCTCTTCTAGTCCCGTTGCAGGAAAGCAGAGTGTTCCCCTGTGTGATTTCCTGCACTTGCATAGGACCTCAGGTGCCCAGAGTAAAAGAATTCTAGCAATTATTTGCTTTGTTCATGTGGGCTTTATTCAGAGGCAAATGCAGCTCTCCTGAAAGATGTCCTTTCTCAAGCCTAAGACAATAAAGATAGATGTTTCATGAGCTTTAGGATAAACACCTAACTAAGTAAGTAAAGCACAAGTCCTAGCCAAGATAAACATACCAAATTTGCTGTGATTAGCAGAGATTGGAGGGGTTGGGAGTGAGTACTTATGGTAGGGGAAATAATTTAAACCAATACTGCGTTAAAAAGAAGGCAAAGAATACCAGGTGGGGATGATAATACAAAGTGGATGCCAAAGAAGAACATCAGCAGGGTCTGGAAACCAGTATTAGTGCTATAAAAAAAGAAAGATTTGGAGCTAGGAAGCGAGGAAGTCTCCTAGTGCTACATTTCTTTCAAATGGAGAATTTAAGATAATGTGATCAAAGTGATTCTGGTATGTTTTCCATAAACTAATTTTAATGGCTGTGACCCGTAGCTCACTCAAGTATTGTGTGCGAAAGCAAGCTCAGGGCAACAGCGAGCAAGGACAACAGGACAGGCAATCAAGAATATCTTACGGTTCAGTTGAAGCCAAACCTTTGCAAGTAGAATCTTAAAAAATAAAATTCACACATAGCTGTTATTGGAGCTGAAAACTGGTAAGGCTGATGAAGATCCACACAATATATTCCAGTTCCCTTGGTTTGTCAGCATTCAGTAATGCTGACAAGGGCAATATTCCCCACCTATATGGCCACTGTAGTTCTGCAAGCGATCCCCACCACTGTACTGTGTGATGGCAGAGAGTATGTTTGCTTTCGGGTCATGCTGTGACGCAAAACAGTGACAAAGTCTGGCAGAATTTTTGCTACCGGCAGAGGTGATACAGTGTTGTCTCAATGGAGGCAGAGGATGATGCAGCTTTACATGAGCTGCCTTTTCATTTTTCCTCCAGTTTTTAATTCATCATGACATCAACAAAGTACATTCTGTTAAAAGTTAATGACTTTGTTCTGATAGAGTTTTTAAAACAATCTACTTCAGAATTTTGTAAGTTCATCATGTGCAGCCTCATCTTTTCTATATCCACGTGTCTGGGAACATTTTATCTTTGATGATTTTTTTTTTCTAAACAGAAGGGACTTACTCCATAGAAGAACCTAAACCTTGAAAAGACCTCTGGCCTGCTTTCTACCTTCTTATCAGCACTTAGAAAGTTATTTACTGGGACCTGGCACCCATAAAAGGAGAATTCTGCTTTCTGCTATCACCTCTAACCTCTCTGTCTTTTCCTCATTATTACGTCTTCTCCATCTCCTAACAAGGATACCAAGAAGAATATCTGTTTTCTCTTGTGATGTTCCCATATCAGTTCACAGTGTGTAACAACAGAAGATCGTCACCTCCTTACTTTTCACTGTGCAGAAGGGACATGCGCATCGCCTCTTCTCTCATCTCTAAATTTTGCAGTTAGAAAAGATCTAGCCACATTGCTATTGATCGCTATATTCCTTAGCCTCTCTGTGGAATCCAAGCTTTACAAAGGTTGTACATCTGCAGACTAATTGCGTCTCAAGGATGTATCTGGGCTGTACCTGAGTGCTGTCCCCAGCTCCTGTGTTGTATGATGGCTAAGAAAATCGCAAAGGTCAATCCCTTGGTAACAATGTCAAACCCTTATCCTCCTTCAGTGATGGAAGAAGGACAGAATAAGTGAACTCCTGGAATTTCATTCATTTCTTAGCACTCTAGGATTTTTTTGTCTCACTAATAAATGTATTTATCAATTCAGAAACTTAACACTTTGGTCCTTTGTTCTATTTGAACCTCAATGCAGGTTATTTTAACCATAGCTGTAGTCCTGTTACTTGCCACTTGGATACAGTCATAGTAGCCAGTACAAGACACAGGACACAGAGAGATATCTCAATACATGAGAAAGCAAATTCTTCGCTCATTTGCAAAGATACAATTCCAATTACTTCAAGAGATATGGCCAGTGTACCCAGATGGAGCATCTGTCCTAACAATGACAGGGAATGCCAATGGCAAAGGCTACAGTGAATGCTCCACAACAGATGGTGGTTCCCATACTTAAGAAGTAAAACATATACTTTTATTAATGAGCAATAAAATAGTTAGTAAAAAGAAAATGAGGTATATGGGAGACAAGAGCCTTAGTGAGGGTTGAGGTTCTGCTAGGAGCAGGGGAAATACTGATGAAATACAATTTCTTCCTTTAAATATTTGTAAAGGCCAACGCATCCCAAAACAGCCTTTCAGGACATGAAAAAAACCCAACAAAACAATTCCACCAACAGGTGTCCTAATTGACGCAAGACTGTAAGGCATCCTCTTACCGCACACAGCAAACTTGGAAATTGAAGATACTGAAACCAATGCAAATGAAACAGCTACTGCTAGGAAAGGATTAGAACTCTGACTGAGCAGCTGAAGCTATATAGATGCTACTACCTGGGAAGACCTGACATTTGCAATCATCAAACAAGAAATGAGAGAAAGTATCTCTGAAAGTAGTTCCTTCTGTTGAACTGGTTTTTGCAGAATCTTATCTATATCCTTTCTCACCTCAGAACAGGTACCTCCCCAACGTCCAGGTCTGTTTCATCCTCATCTACGTCATTCTTTGGTTACTCTGAGCATGGGGAATTCTAGCTCCTAAAGACAAAAAGTGAAGAAGCAATTAGTCCAAATGCATCCGTGGGATCAACTACAACTGCAGATGGGTCCTCTGTCTTTTAGACTAGTAATATTCAAAGTATGGTACTCATTCCCTAGAAAATCAGGCCTTTTTAAGGCACTAGAGGCTGCCTGCCAAACTCTCCAGAAATTTATATAGACTTTCCTTAAACATCCCAAGGGAGAAAGTTTTCTGTGGGGCTTACACATATTTCTCAGGTTGTGTAGTTTCCCAGGTCATCCCACGAAGAGCATAGTATACAGAAGTGAACAGACATAATCAGATGTTTTTCACAAGCAACATCCTCTTGCGACAAATTGGACACCACACTTGAAAACTGACAAAGGAAATACTTTAACTGAAAACTTCAAGGAATAGGGAAAGCAGTTCAAAAAAAGCCAAATCAACCCAAAGCAGATTCATTCAGGTAAGAATAATGCAGGACCCATAATTCAACTCTGCTCTCTTTCCTGCATCCTTCCATCATCATTTTTTTTCTCCTTTCAGATCCACTGGATCCACTTCATTTTCCCTTCTGCCTATTGTGCTGCATGGAGGAGAGATGTAGTGATTATGCAATGAGATTTTTCTTAAATTGCAAAGTGGCATGATTAAATCGTGTATTTGAATAGAAGAAAAATTCTCCTGATGGAACTAAAAACTCAAGCACAGGTAGTCAGCTGCTAATGCTCAATGGCATGTCCAGTCACTTGGCCATGCTGTACAGGAAAAGCCATGGTTGAGGTGCACTGTCATCCTACCCAGTTACAAGCAGGATTTTAGATAACAACAGGGACACAAGCATTCATATTTGCTGTCATGGTTGCTTAGCAGAAAAAATTTATTCCTTTTAGGCTGTCCAGAAATTTCAGTTTATCTTAGGACCCAGTTTAAAAAAAAAGTGAAAAAAACTGATTATTCCACTGTCGATAGGAATATGGAGGAGGTCACCATATGCGTAGGATAAATATCCTCCTGTTGCAAACTTGTATCAGTCAGTCACCATCATCTGGTCTGTGGGATAAAAACATCTCAGATACTGTGCACTCAAACATCAGAACTGCCCATCTCAATTACAGTGCTTCCTGCTGTTCAGCAGGATCAGCCATGAAGTATAAGGTGATTTCTTGTTCAGCCAATTGTCCTTTCCTTTCTTTTTTTTTTTCTTCCCCCTTTTTTTTTTTGGTATCGAACCTTCACCTGCTCCCTTTCCCCAATGTTAAAGGTAAAAAAAGCTGAAGAGACAACAACAACACAGTCATGAGAATCACAGAAGAACTAGTTGTGCTTGTGTTAGGAAATTGTATTGCTCTGCAGAACTTTCAGCAGATCTTCTCCAATACTGCTTTTATACCTGTGTTTCACTGATTTTGTTATACAGTATCAAAAAGACACTGTAGACCCACATCTGAATCTAGTGCCAATACACTGAACAAAAAGTCACTCTGTTCCAAGGCAGAGGAGGAGGAGTGGGTAAAGAAGAGCAATGAGAGAAAGGGAGAGGCGCACAGGGAAGAAAAGAAAGGCCAAGCAATAGCTGTAAAGAAACAAATCCTTTCCTTTTGCTCTGCATACCTTCTGTTTCTTTCTCATACTTAAGTTACCCTCCACCTCCTCCCCTGGGCAGTGGGATAAAGAGGTCTGCAGTATTGTGCATAACTATGGCTTTAAACTGAAACTGACTCCAAACCTGACTTTTCAATTTCTACAGCTCTGGAAGGGAACAGGCAGGAGGTAAGAGCATCCCTGAGGAAGCAAGGCTTCTCTGGCAGAGCTGCTGCAGCAGCAAAGCTATTAATAAATGTTTGCAATCTTTTAATCGTTCTGCTAAATTGCCATCATGTTCTTGCAAACCCCATAGTGTGTCAGTGCAGCTGCCTCCTCCCGCCTGCCTCCCCGTGTTCGTGCATGTGAGTGAGGGGGAACATCAGGAACATGCTCAGATCTGAGGGCTGCTGCAGCGTTAGAGGGAAAATGATTTTGACAAGTGACTTTTTAAATCTTCCTTATTCCAAAGAAAGCAGCCCTATTAGTTACATCTATAAACCCTATTTTCACCTGGTTTTCCTTCTCCAGAAAATCCTACCTGCTTGATACAGACACTAAATTTTTCTTCATGAAAATATCACATCTGATGTCTTGGCTTGGGACCTGCTACCTGAGAGGCCACATCTCTTGCAATGTGGTAACACTGTAGTCGCAATCAGCTAGCAGTCACTGCCTTAAACAGAGATATTCTCAGTAACAGAACATTTGTGTCTGCTTTATCCAACCCACTATGGAGTTGATAGTCATCAGGATACAACACAAACTTCAATTGCTTTTCAGGCTTTTTCTGCAGGGTCAGTTAGTCAGAATATAAGTGGACTGGAAAGCTGTGATCCTATTTATGGCAAGAGATAACATTTCAGGATGAAAAGGATTAATACTTTTAAATATATTGTCTATTTGCCTTTTCATGTGCCTAAAGCGTGTCCATTATTGTCCAAACTAGGATATAACAGACAAAGCCACCTTCTAACGTCATGGTGGAGATCAGTTTAATCCTTTGTCTGTTCCCTCCCCCAGCTCAAACTCTCATCTTCGTCCTAATTATAATAGCATTTGAAATTATCATGGTTTAAAAAAAGATACCAGCTTATATAATATTCTTATTGCTTATTAATGATTTCAGAAGGGAGAGCAAGTTGCCTTGCATTCTGGGAATTATGCAAACTAAGGCTGAGCCATACCTTGCTGGGCTCCACCAGTTTCTTATTTGGAAGCCTGATGCGTGAGGATTACCATGTAATAACAGATGTTAAGGCTTTTAGTGAATGACAGGCCTGCCGCACATACTTGAACAAGAAGACATGACAGGCGTCACATTTCACAGTGATTAGCCTTGGGCACTTTTCAGAGGCAGAAGACTCGAGGCGAAGTGACTTTAACCGCCCTGCAAGTGTGATAATCCCCAAGACGGCACAGCCTGAAGAGTTTGATTGCTGTTCAGCATGGGAGCTTATGAATAATAATAATGAAAACATCAGACTGGATATCGGTGACACAGTTACACGGCACTGACAGCCAGAAAGACAGTCTGCTTGGATATGAAGTCCTTAAGTCCATTACTTAATCTAAAGTTACTTATACCCTGTGCTCTAACCATCACCTCCCCTATAAAGCTATAATGTGTGAAAGACACTAAAGAACTGAACCTGAGATTTAGTATGTGTCCTTCAATTTTCTGTGTTTGTCAGCGTGGTATCTTTCTGTTGGAGGATACAGGGCAGAGTAGGAGGGAACATGAATGGAACCAGGAGCTTTATATACATGTTATAAACTGCTGCAGTTTTATTGAAAAATGAGCTGCAATGTAAGGTGACACCATCAGCCTCTGATACTAAGAGACTATGAAAAGACTAATGAAGTTGCTTGCCCCCACGCTTACAGAGAAACACCTGCACCCTGCAAGTTCCAAAAATAAAAGAGCTCAGTATGTACAATTTAAGTAAATTAATTAAATAAAATTATTTTTAAATTATTTTGTTAATGTCTGTGATCTGACTCACAGATGTTGGTCTTACAGTACTGAGTAACATTATAATAATAGAGAAATAATAGAGAGTATGCCTTTTCAAGCAATAGGTTCATCTTTGTAGCAATATACATTAAAATGTTGAGAGCTGAAGTTGAATGTGTGTTTTAGGGGAATCTAATAAAAACTCAAAATCACTATCTTACAATTTTTTAAAATCCTACATCTTACAAAAAAGAACGTCATAATTATTGCTTAAATAGCTGTCCCTCTGTGTGCCACAAACAAAGCTGAGGGAATTTTGTTTTGGCCAAATGGTTGGGGTGGGGACAGGGAAGGCGAAGAGGTGGAACAAATTAAAAGAATCAATCCATCTCCTGGAGACAAACCATCACATGTAGAAAATTACCCATGTCAGCATATTTGGAAATAAATGGGGATGTCACGAGGCAGTGCTGGACATCAATCTACGATGCTGGGAGTACCATGTCGTCTGCTAGCCCTGCTATTTGGTCAGCAGTGACCCACCCTGTTATTTATCCCGAGAAGTCCCTTAGACACCCGTTACAGTATCAATGAAGAGAAACCATGCCGTGCAAAACCACTGGCTCCTGTGACACTACAGGATGAAAATCTTGCTACCTCTACACAGCCTACGCAGAGGAAAAAAAAACAAACCACACTTAACTGTCTCGAGCTTAGTTTCTTGACCCATTAGCAGGTACTAGTTTTAAGCTACGCACAGTCCAGAAGACAAATTCTTCATGCGTCTCATGTTCTGTCTCTACACCAACTTGTACCTTGCTGGCTGGAAGAGTAGTACTTGGCTTGGCACTGAGACACAGGCAGCCCGGGGTGCTGACATACAACAGGCATATGCTGAAATGTGGGGAAAAGTGAGCTCCCTTAGGAAAGATGGAAAATGAAACCAGATGCCACCAGTACTGAGAGAGAGAAGAAACCAGATCTGATCCTTTAGATGACTTGATGGAAGCTGCTCATGTTCAGAGGCAGTAGGACCAAATTCAGCTCTAATTAAGTCACTAATGTTACAGCAGGATAAACATGATCTTTTAAGCATCACAGGTATGAAACAGGGACAGCGAAGGTCACATAGCAACAACTGCTTGAGTTCCAGCACGAGCACTATGGAATTTTACTGAGGTGGCCTGAGGGACATGCCCTCGGTCACTTGCCCCCACATCATCTCACTGTGGCAAACACCATCAAGCACTGCAAGAAGGTTGCTATGTGTATCACCAGGCACTTTAGCTTGGGACCAACCACCAGCAGGCAGAATTAATCTCAAGCGCCAGCTCAAACCCCTCTGCCCTCAGGGCAACTGGTGGAATCAGCCTAGCAAATGCAGCAAGATATTTTTTAGTTGGCTTCTGTCTTCACAATGCACGTACTCAGGAAAAGTGACAAATATTTACAGTCTCTTGGACTCAGGTAGAAGCATATCTTTAGAAAAAAAAAATTAAATTGAATAAAATAAAAGCAAAAAGCCCCAGCAAGCTTCCCAAAATAGGTCAAATGCTTCCAGTGCATTTTGTGTTCTTCGATCTATAACAACCATTGCCTCTGGAAATCTGTTTCCACTTATTGGCCTTTGTGAGCACCCCCAGTCAGCACAGCAGAAATAGAGAGAGTCGCTGTTGATTCTCCCCACCCAAATCCGCACTCGTACACTGCAACCTGCTCTGCTTTCAAGAGGCTTTCACTTACTGTGCTGGGCAGTGGGATGCTGCAGCTAAAACTGGATCTAGGCAAGAACAGACGGGTGGGGAGGTCTCTGTCAGAGTGGGTCAGACAATGAGTTGAGACCCGCGTGCCCCAACTAGTCAGTGACTGACATAGTCTTTGCACCAAGCTGACACCAGCACAAGCTGAGACCCTGAAGCTGCCCAGGGGAGCCCCTGCTGTACCCCACCGAGCAGCTCCACGGCTGCCCCAGTCCTCCCCTGCATGCCTTGCTGCTGCCCTGCTGAAGGCAGGCGACAAGCTTGGATTATAGAAGGTTGCTCCAGGATGCCTGTGCTCTTGCCTCAGTGCCACAGCAGCTGAGTGATGGATGCACTGGAAAATCTTTTTCATTGCCTCCCTCATTAGGCAGACGAGTGCTCTGCAGAAGACATCACTGATCCTGTGCTGCTCTAGGCTGCTGGAGTTAAACATAGAGACATGTAGAAAAAGGACTGTTCAGTATATGGGAACATGAGCAGATCTATCTTACTGCAAAATAGGACCCTGGCTTAAGTTTCACGTGGGAATTCAAAGGAAGGAAAAAGCAGAGAGCAAAGATTTACAGGACAAGCAACATAGACACATCATTTTTGTTTCAAAGCAGCCTCTACACCAACTCATATCTGAAAGTGGCTCAGATTAGGCTATGTTTATGTCGTAAGAACTTCTATTATCTCAATTATTACATTATTTAAGTGTGTAACAACAACTCATTAATTTATTTGTAGCACGCCCTGAAGTAGAAAAATGTTGCCATCCTCATTTTGCCAATGTGAAACTGAGGTCTAGAGAGCTTCAGGGCCAGACTTTCATGCATGTGAAGGTGCCCAACTCCCACTAAAGTCGAAGGAAGTTATGTACCTAAATATTTTGAGGATTTTTAGTTAAAAACAGAAATCAGCAGGGCAGTTAGGAATTTCAGGTCTCAGGCTAACCAATCTACTAAACTTACATAATTGAAAGTGCTCCGCCCTTGTAAAAAAAATTTTTTTTTTCTTTTTCACCTTAATTCAAATATCTCAACACAGTCTCCACTCCTTGTCAAATACCTCTACTGTCTGTGCTGTGGTGATGTACTGGTTACCAAAGAGTGATGGGCTGTTTTTTTTCTTTTTCAAAATCTTCCTTCCCAGATAAGCAAGCTCAAGGGTTTGTTTTGTTATTGTTGTTTGTTTGTTTCTAATACTTTCCCTTTGTTTTACCTGTGGTTGTTCCACGGGTTTCTGGAAATTTACTGAGGAAAATTCTTGCAGCAGCATCAATGACAACCAACCTTAAGTGCTATTCAGCACAGAAGAAAACACCAAGTCCAGCACGCTCTCAGATCTGTCTCTGAAAATACTGGTCTCAAGTGCGGGCTGGAAAGTGAGTAAGATTCTCTGAGGCGATTCTGAAGTTTATGGCAGTCTTTGCCATAACATGGAATGTTGTACGCCTCCCTATAGGTAGCAAGAAGTTAAAATCCCACTAATGCTATTGGCTTCTTTGTGAAGGAGCAATTTTTCAATTACACATAATTAATAGTAATTACCCTTTATCTTCAGAGACCAGAACAAAGAATAATTAATTCATCTTAAGATCCCCATTAAGGAGGTATTAAATATGGATTTTTTACACAGCAGATTACATAGTAATTTACGTGGCCTACTGTTCAGTCTGCATTCCCTAATGCAGAAAGGAAAGAGGAAAGTGAATTCTGAACAATCTGAACCAATATTCTAGTTTTTGCTGTAATTTAATTAACTAGTTCGGAAACAGCTGTTTGCTTCTTGCAGCAGCTTGCTGCAAATGAAAAGTGTGCTGCCTACAGATCTCTCATATATAGAAGCAGTTTTACTATATTTGATAATTAGCAACATTCAAGTGGACATTTTACTAATTTTTAACATGTATCTATGAATAAAGCCTTTGCAGTTATTCCCATTGCAGAACTAGAGAAAATGAAGCTCGGAAGTTTAGGGCCAGCTTCTCACTTGGCACAAAGCCTTTTCGCACTGCTCTTCTCTCACACTGTTTTTGGCTGCACAGGAAGAGAAGACTCCCGATTCTGTGTTCATTCTAGACAGCATGTGCCAAACTCATAGACGCTTATGCCCTTTATCAGATCTTAAACTTTAGCCTCAATCTTCCAAAGTGGCTTCCAATCTTTGATATCTTAATGGAAGCTCACCTTTCAACACTTGGGATGTCTCCCAGGGCACGCAGTCACTATTAATCTGAACTGAAATTTTCTGTTCCTGACTATTAAAAAAAAAATAATCAAGGAAAAGTGAATTCACTATTTTGATCTTAAGCGAGTAGTCCCAGATCACACTGCAAGCCACTAAAAGATTTTAGGCAGAAACAGAATTTGCTTCAAACACATGGTTTTGCAAGACAAATATTCTATGTGACAGGATGACAGCAAAGATGAGGGCAGCGCTGCAGGCAGCACGTGTGGCAGACAGACCAGCAGTCTCTGGACTGTGACAGCCTGGGTGCCCAGAAAGCTTATGATTAGTGATTACATGCTAAGGTGATAAAAAAAGGATAGCTTCTATTCCTACATGTATTGCTCTGAGGGTTCCTAAGCTCAAAAGTGGAGAGTAGAGAAACATAGAAAATGGCGGAGTAAAAAGGAAGGGATGGAAGGGAAAAGGAGAACGTCCCAAATGTTAAATGAAAGCATCCACATGAAAGGCTCCAGGCCAACACGCTCAGAGAGTGCACTCTTCTGTCTCAGTGACCTTGTGAAGATAAACTGAACAAAAAGCTTCAGGCAACATCAGACAGAGAATTTAAGAAGCAGTTTTAATTTTAGCCAGATTGCTTTGTATTTTCAACTGCAGGGTTATCTGGGGATGCAATGTGCATACAGCGGAACAAAATGTAGTTGTCACCCCCAACTCTGCTAACACACCTGATGGCAAATTCAGTTCAGTGCTTCCAGAGGGAAGCAAAAAATCATGTTTTTTGGCTACGTAGGGAAGATGCAATTGTGGTATTGCAAAGACGGAATACCAGCGCATCCTAATTTTACTCCAGAATGTAATTACTTAGCTACCTTATGCATGAGCAATATACAAGACCTATAGTCCAACACAATATGCACTAATATGTTGGTTCCCTCTACTCACATTATGTCTTTGCTCTATCTCCAGACTGACAGCTATTTACTCTGAACAAATTGTTTAATCCCCCTGTACCTCAGTTTCCTCATCTATAAAATGGAAACACCCTACCTAAAAAGACTGCGAGGATCCACTAACTGATACAGGCTTTTTCAGTGAACACATTTGCCAGTATTTTAATTACAGCAAATACATACAAACTCTAAGAGCTGGCTGCGTACAATAAAACGTACATGTTAATCACAATGTCTATTGCAGCTTATTAGCACAGAATCACAGAATGGTAGGGGTTGAAAGGGACCTCTGGAGCACAGTTAATTCTATACAATACAAATGTGATCTAACCTGCAATTTTGAGATTACAAATGTCATATAAATCCAAAATGAGGGCCTAGATCTTCAAGCCTGTAGTAAGATGTCAAATCATGGTAATAAAATGGTAATAAAAACACCTGGACTGATTGGGAATAACCCCTCCACATACACGCTACCACATGTAACAAACACGAGCTGGGAAAATGAGACCTCAGTATTGCTCCTGCACCTCCTTAGCATCACCACTTCATTGGACAATCATTGATGAACACTTACGCTGATAAAGAATCTTCTATGCAAAGTTCTCAAACTGCTTTACAAATTGTCTCTAACGTGTATGGACAGTGCAGGTTATTTCGCCCTGTCCTCGTATACTCTGTCCTCCATAATTTCTATTTGATAAGCTATCCCGAGGCCACATTGTCTCTCCAAGTCTGCAGGAGAGACATCCATCCTCTCTCTTTGCAGGTCTCTTGACCCGCTCTTCAATTTAAATAGCACTTTCTGAATTTTTCTCTCTCAGATCTTTTTTTTAGGAGACAGTTCATTCCCACCTTGACTGTATAACTCACCATCACTTGCGACAGTTTCTTGAATCACTGATGCTGGAATCAATACAGCAAAGCTGGCAGAGGATGGGAGTGAGGAGGTGGGAAAACAAATGTGAAGATGTTGTAACCTTTCAGTCCTGTGCCGTCAGCTCAGCACACCATGACGCCTGACTGGACTCACACGGCTTGTACTAACACAGTCAGCAACTGTACAGGGAGCTGTGGTGGCTCAGAGCCGCTCTGTGCATCCTCCAAACCAACAACAGGGAAATAAAGGCAATATACTACGTGAAATGAAGCAGGACAAGGCGCTCTCACAACACTGCTCTCCCTTTGCACCATGTCTCTCCTAATCAGCCTTTGGACCGAAAACAGAGGTCTTCGCTACACATAGGGCCCAGCCTGTAGCATGCACAGTGCACATGTCCTATTGGATTACAGGGCAGAGTGCACTCACATGGCCTGCTTGTCAGGGACCCAGTTGTGCCTCTGCAAAGAGAAGGAAATGAGGCAGGGCACGAGTGAAAGCAACCCGAGCAGCACAGGACAACCCGAGCCCAGTCAGAATGCAGGACGGGGGATGCCACCAGAAAGACAGGGGCAGCAGGCAAATATACCTTGGCAAGCAGGTTGGGAGGCTAAGCCAGGACCTCACTCCACAAAGAAAACACATGGGAACATGTTCAATATTGCTTAAAAATGTGAGAATAGCTTATCACCTAGGAGCTCACCGTATTGACAAGTGGAACAGATGACAGATCCCAGTTTGGATATTAAAACACAAAGCAATACAGCAAAGATCAATGCAATGCAGTCTCTCTCATCAAGAAAACGCTTCTATCTGCATCAGCTTCAGAAGCTGACAAACTTCCCCCAGACCCTTTGATCATGGCCCAAAAGAAAAGGTCTCTTGGCAAGTCCGTATTAGACTACGTGCTTTTTTCTCCCCAGGCAACTCATATTCTGCAGTTCTCAAAAAAACATGACTCAAAAACGTGACCATAGGCCAAGGAGAGAAGAGTTAATAGAGAAAGGCAGAGTGCAACAGAACAGGTGTCTGTTTCAGAGGGCAAAAGTTTATCACCCACGACAGGATTTCCACTGGGTTTATCATTGTTTTCTTTGTCTAGAATTAAGGTCATTAAAGAAGATGTTTCCACTCTGAATTAGCAATGAGTTCCCACTTACAGTGCCTTAGCTCTCCTGTGCGATTTGGCTCCAGGGACCTCAGTGAAACTGCGTCTTCCATGAATTATACGCTGCCACAACTGGCTCTCACTCCCTCCTCACATTCAGGTGCCCACCTCATGTCTTTTCCCCTACCCCCCCCTCCCCAGTTTCCTCTGATACCAGAAGAGCACTCATTGCTGCCTCAGATAACCTGTCAGAGATAAGAGCTTTGAAAACGACTACAGAACTAATTATGAGAAGTAGCTCTGTTCTGCAATTTTCTCAGCTGTTTTCATTCATCAGACAGTACATACCCCAAAACACCCCATACCCGAGCCTGAGGAGCTATAGACACTGGAGTAAAGTTCTGTGAGGCGGCGCAGGCAGAGAGCCCTCCCAGGAGCACAGGGACGGCACTGGGCACTCCGCTAATGCCCTCAGGGCAGATGGCGGCTCCGCCGCTTGCCACAGCCTGAGAGGGCGACTGTCCTCATCCTCATCATCCTCCTCCCCGAGGCCTTCCCGCGCCTCCGGTCAGACGGAGCAAGGCTGTGAGGGCAAGACATCCTGCCTCCATCTAAACAACGACTGAGCTGTAGACGGAGCGGGCTGGGGTCGCCTCAGCCGAGACAGATCGAAAAAGCAGCAGCGAAAAGGGCTAAAAAATAAATGAATTCACCTGCCGCAGGCCCGGCCCCTCAGCCGCCCCCTCAGCCGCCCCCTCAGCCACCCCCTCAGCCGCGCGCCGCGCGCGCCCCCGCGCGGAGGGTGCGGGACGGCGGCGGGAAGGCGGGGGAGGGGGGAAGCGCATGCGCACGGCCCGCTGCCGGGCGAGGGAGGGACGAGGGACCACGCGGCCTGTTGGGGCCGGGAAGTCCTTCCTCTGTCCCCGCCCCTGCGCGACGGCGATTGGCTATGATGCGCGGAGGCGCCTCGCCCATTGGCTAGGCGCAGCGTCCGTCCGGATCGAGCGCCGCCGCCGCCGCCATGGTTCGCTTCAAGAACAGGTGAGGCGGGAGGCGCTGCCGCGGGCCGGGAGTGGGGTTACGTCCGTCCCGGTTCCGCTGAGGCCGCGCTGTCCCGCAGGTACGTGCTGTGCGAGGTGGTGTCGGAGGACCCGCGGTGCCGGCAGTGCATCGAGGACCGCGCGGTGGGCCTCGCCGTCAGGGACGCCATCGGGCGGGTGCACGGGGACTACGGCCTGGCCTGCTGCTCCATCTCCTTCACAGGTGCCGGCGGGACGCGCCGCCCCGGGGCGGGGGGGGTGGGTGTGAGGGGGCTCCTCCGGGCTGACCGGTGCGTGTCCCCGCAGTGAAGTACCTGAACGCCTACACAGGGACCGTGCTCCTGCGGTGCCGCAAGGACTTCTACAGGCTGCTGTGCTCCGCGCTCCCCTTCGTCCGGCAGCTGGAGAGCCGGAACCAGCGCTACCCCTGCGCGCTCCGCACCCTGCACGTCGGAGGTCAGCCGGTGCCCGGGGGCGGGGGGCCGCGGGGCACAATCGAACCTTCCCGGCCCGCTGAAATGGACGAACCCCGCGTTCCTGCTGTGGGTGCAATAGACCCAGCCTGCGGGCCGCTAACTTAACTGCTTCCAGCGGATCTAAGTAAGAAACAGGCACCGGCAGCTCTTTGTTGAAACCCTCGTTAATTCTGCTGGAATCTTCATTACACAAAACCAGAGCAGTAAATATTGTATTACATTGTTTTCTTGTAAAAATATATTTTCAAAGTATAGTATCACCTAGGTCCTGAAAATTCACCACCCGGGGTAAATAATAGGCACACGTCAGAAATTAGCGTTCCACTGCTTAACCGCAAGGGTACGGAAATGAAGTTTACAGCCCCTTCTTAGCACTTGTATTAATAAAGTTATTACCTGGGGCATTTATTACTTGATGCAATGATCATTAGAAAATATATTAGCAGCTCCAAAACACTTGGTTATGTAGACTGTTACATGTTGTTCTTGTGACTCCTACAGGTACTATAAGAACATGTCAGAAATTTCTAATTCAGTATAACAGAAGACAGCTGCTGATGTTGTTGCAAAACTGTACAAATGAAGGTGAGTTCCTCCAGCCACTTTCTAAAAGACAGCCTTAATTCCTGGGGGTTTTGTAGGATGTGCTGGGCTACTTCTGAATTCTTGAACTGAGAAATGTTCCTTTCTTTAGAAGTTGAGGATATTCCAGCATATGTGAAGAGATCAAGTAATGACCCTCTGTTGCTCTCTTTATCGCAGAGGAAAGACGGTGTATACAGAAGTCCTTGTTGAGCTGTTCCCTTACAGAAGAGCAGCCTCAAAGTGGAAACGAGGAAGATGATGATGGCACCGAGACAGACTGAACGTTACTAGTTACTGTTCACCTCTGTCCTGTACTTGCGTAATCAAGATGTTACCAGTGATCTCCAATGTTGAGCAAAGTAGGGGACAGAAAAAGCATTTGTTTATATTTAGACTTCACTCCCCTATTCCAAGTATTCTTGAATAAATTGTTTTTTAAAAAAATTGCACGGTTTTACTGAAGTAGGTTACTTGCCTGTTTCACTCCAGGAGTCGAAACCACCAGCACTCCTAAGGAGTGCAGCAGCTCAATGTGATCTTCATGTGGAGGTAGAAGTGAGCTTTAGGCAGTTGGCATGGACAAGGAATGTAGTTATTCTCCTTCGGTACAGAAAAAGCATTAACATCTTACTGTTTTTTACCTTATCATCAAGCATACCTGTTATCCATAGGGCTAGCCATTGTTTTGAGTCACAAGAGCACCGGTTGTGTACACAGGAGCAGAGATTACACGGAATGCAAGGTAGAGCTGTAAGGCTCAACTCCATCTGACCCATTATAAAACTCATAGGTACAAGTACTGCTTAGATATTTATTAAGTTTACACCAATCAGTTACAGGAAAGTAGCATTGCTGGTATTATCTCTTGAATCCATAGGAAAACAAGATACAACTTTAAGATGCTGTCCTGTGGAGACTGCCCCTGTGGAAGGGACAGTCCTTGCCCACATCACTTCCCGTGTTCTAGTGCCTGTGAGATGTGGAGGTGAGTTACACCAGCTCCAGCTATTCCGCCTCTCTTCCCAAAGCAAAGAAAAATTGACTATAAATGTGTAGAGATAATAGAACACAACAGATATCGGTTAGACACTAAGCAGTTACTCCTGTTCCATGGCTTAAAATGACTGTTACAAATAGGAAACAATAGTACTGTGAATGCAGTTAACTGCATACTTGAATCGTAGTTGCTTTCTCTACCCTCACCGATAATTTTCCACTGTGCATGTAAAGCATTAACAGCAAGATGTGTTTCCACTTTCAGGCATCTTTGTCTTAGTTTCTTTGCCCTCTCTCGACAAGCTGTACTGTCTTTCCACCAAGTGTAGTTAATTAATTGTGACCAAGCGTGAAGTCAAGCTGCTTTCAAAGAATGTTATGCAAGTGTTTCCTCTATCCTCCTGTAGCAGTTAAAGTATTCTTTACCTCCTCCCTTTCCCCCTTCTTTCTGGTTTACAGCCGCACACAGCTTTGTGAAGTACACTCTTTGGTACCGGCTTCCCATGTGCACACGCTTAATGCCTCAAGGAAGCACTTGCATAATATGGAGCCTACTGCTTTGGAATCAAACATCAGTGTATTGATATAAACTTTTTAAGTAGGGACAGAGCCAATGACTTTACCAGTGGTGTTAGAATACCTGACTCTGGGAGTCTCAAACACAGGGCTCCCTTGCTCAGCCCAGCCAGAGTGCACATCAGCTTTCTAAAGCCTGGGCAAATGCAGGCAGACCACTAGTGTGAGTGGGGCCAAAGATAACAGAAGAGACCTGTCAGTTTTGCACTGTAAATTAGGGGGTGCTTTATACCAGCTCCCTGGCATGAAATCTGTCAGGAGGAAGGTAAGATTTGAATCTGTGCAACTAAATGGTGGTGTGCTCCACGTTGATATGACAGTTCAGTTACGGCTCAGGAAGTGTGCAGTACTGGAAGTGCGTGTGCGTATGATTTATTGCAACTGTTGGCCTTGACTGGTACATTACACCTACAGTTCATTTTATTCAACAAAATCCACACCACTTAACTCATTAGCTCAAATCAAACCACAAGCAGTGCAGAATGAGACCACCCAAAGAAAGAGCGGGGAGGGGTCCAGAAGAGGCATGTTTATAGCCTGAGGTGCTTAGTGCAGACCAACTTACATCCCAGAACCAAGCGGATACAGGCCCTTATCCCAGTACAAGAGACCTCAGCTTCTTGCTGGGGGATAGAAGTTATCTAAAGACTCCAGCTATCAGTTGTTCTTCCAATTCAAGAGCAGCCAGTGTCAAAAACATCATTCAGGTAGTTACCAAGAGCCCTAGGGTGGAGTGTTTATTCTAGATGATCAGGTTACAAAGAATGCGTAGCCCATGGTTGGCGAAAAAAAAAAAATTAGCAGCCTCACTCACCCACATTAAACAGAATTGAACAACTGAGAGAAGCCAGGAGGTTCCTTCTACCGCTAGTACCAGTATGCGCTTTAAAATACACAAATTCATCAAGAGTCACTTCAAAACCAAGTAGCCAAATTCTGCTTCACACTCACCTCAGCTTTAAATCTTTCCAAGCCAGGAGAACAGGAGGAATTCTTGCTCTTTAGAAAAAGAACAGATATAGCAGCTAACACTCTAAAGCCAGGAAGCTTTTTTGCCTGTTTCCAGTGCAGTGGAAACCAGTTTCTCAAGAGAGCAGTTTGACAGCTTTACTGGAACAGCACTGCTGTCACAGTCAGATGGATTTCTGCCCATGAATACTTCTAGGGAAATAAAGGCGCTCTGCCTCTTCACTTAGGTGATATTGCAGTATTCTGGCAGTAACACACAGCTGTAAAGACTTTCATACTGCTTATTAGGCCAAAAGAACTGACTTGGCCTAGACTAGAAGCCTTAGCTCATTTGTCTCTGGGTTATTTCTTTCAAAACTTTGTTTCAGTATAAACTAATTAGGCAGTTGGAATCAAAACACCTTCCTTCAACATATACTGTCATGGTTTCCTCCTGAACCCCCTAGAAGCCCTGGAAACACAAGTTTAGTCTGTTCAAATTTAAATACTTAAACTATAGCAGCAAAACAAAGCAAAATGAAAAGAAAACCAGGAGAGGAAACTTCTCTTGAATAGCAGAATCACTTTGTGTGAACAACAGAGGTGCTGAACAGTAGCTTCTGCTTCTGTTTCTTTCTTTTCTTGCCTCCCTTTTCCTCTGTGAAGGATTAAAACGATACTGTCATTCTTCTCATGGAACAGGAATGTCACACAGAAATGACTTCTACAGGCCCGCAATACTTCTTATCAACTCACTAAGCACTAGGGAGCTTAAATTTAACAAAAAAATTACTGAAGCCAAACTAAGGGACACCCCATCACACCTAAAACACACCTAATGCTATTGCAACAGAAGATCTTAGGACTGCAAATGTGCAGCAGTTTGCCCTTCAGACAGGTACCGCTTTCATCCATGCCCAAAAACCACAACAATTTCACTGAAACTCCCAGGCCCTCCTGTCCAATTCTCCAGCCTCCAAACAGAAGCCAAAGCTAAACATCACAACTGAGCATTATAAATGAGTTCTTATCAGCCAGCACCAGGCTTAGAGGTTTAAGTTCATCTCAGTTTGTTTCAGAGTCCCTAATTTGAAATCTCAGCTAGCAGTTACCTTGACATTCTGGTCAAACTTAAGTGGTAGTTCAGCAGCTCACATATTTTTATTTTAAAAGTACATAACCTGAACTTCCTTGAGATAAAGCTTAAATTCAGTTTCAGTAGAGACATGTCAAACTTGATCGTCAAAAGCCATCTTTGTCCTAACAGGATTCTTTGCTAGTTAGAGATCTCAGCTCCCACTAAGAGAGTTGCTTTAAGCTAAGAGAAGCCCTAGTCGAGCTGTTCAGAAACCACAACCTAATAATTTTCAGAACTGTTCTAGGGCCAATATTTGGTCCCCAAAATTGCTGCTCTCGCTTCTCCCAGAGGAAGAAGAGGAAATACTCTATTTTTTTTCACTTCAGAAATTTTTCATGCCTTGTCCCCCCCCCGGACCTTTTACCTGATAAATGATCAGCTGTGGACGGTTTGTCCAGTTTCAGGAGGGCTGCCTCAATAGCTTGGCTGAAGGAATTCTGGAAGCTGGGCACAGGTATGCGGTCAGAGCTGTCACTTTCTCCATCACTGTCCGCTGGCACAGGGAGTGCCAGAGTGTTCTCATCTGAAAGAAGGAAAGAGGCAGAAGGCTGTATAAAACTTTCACAGTGCATATGCCCCTACGCATTCCAGATGTTTCTTGTGAAGTTACAAGATTGAAGTTACAAGATGCATGGTAAAGAACCTGAAAGTAGTAATACCAAATTTTCTTACCTCTTGTCTTTGGAGCAGGTTTGGGCCATGTTTCTGGTTTTGCCTTTCCAACTCTCAACATCTATCAAAAAAGTTGTAAGATATGATTAAATCCCATGTACCAGAACAACCCAGCGTATCCCGTAAGTGGCAAGAAATCTAGGAACCCCTTGAAGCGATCCAGCGCTGTTGTCTCTGTAAGATTTATCCCACGTTGGTTTTGTGGGGGAAGCAATTGTGTTCTCAGACTAATCCCCAACTAAGACAACAAGCAATTCTGACCAGATTTACTCTGCTACGTGGCTTACCTGGGCAAAGGAAGGGAAGGGAGACTCTTCTTCTAAACTCCCACAGAGCAACGGGCTGACCTGGCTGGCAGCAGGTGACAGTGGAGTTGGAATAGACTCTACAGAGAAGGCAGCAGATAATTAAAGCCAGTTGCATTTGGCAAAGACACTCATTAGGCTGCTTATCAGGATGAAACAGAAATAAAGTTTTATTATCTTATGTAATTAACCATTTTTATCTCATCAATTCCATCCATTAGTCACACAGTGGGACCTCTCAAATTTCCTCAATCTTTTTGCTTAAGGAAGATTTAAGTTTGGGTTGTTTTTTCGGGGGGAGCTGTTTCCTTATTTTGGGGTGTTGTGTGGGTTTTTTGTTTTGGGGG
>VYZM01000608.1:288215-304602 GCA_013398915.1 Dromas ardeola
TTTAAGAATAGTTTCTATTTAATGTTTTTTTATGAACTGCAAGATAAAACATTTGGTAACGCATCACTGGACAACAACCTAACTGAGTGCTCATCAGCTACGTTTTATTTTAGTATAACGTGGTGGGGTAGACTGAGAGGGTAGAAAGAAAAAATGCCAGTAGCGTTTTTCTGGCATACACACTTTTCTTCCACTTTTGGGGAATTTTTTTTCCTTTCTTTTCATCTGCCTCAGCAAAGATTTAAATGTTGGAGCAACTACAGTGCAGATCTCATACTGCCACTGAAGCAGAGATAGTAAAAAGCAGACAAAGGACCAGAATGTTTCTTAGCCATGTCAGCCTTTTGTGTATGATCTCACAGGCAATCTAGGAAAGACGCAGTCTTTTGATCAGTATTAAGGAAGTTTAGTGTGATAACCTGAGCAGTAGATCCCAAAAGAATGATCAAGAACTGGATGTGATGTGTTTTTCCAGATGCTCACCTGTCTGAAACACAGGGCTTCTGCCAAGAGGAGACAGACAGAAGCTCTGATGATCAGTGCTGGTAGTTTCTCCGGGGCAAGAGGTAAAAGCAGGGAACTGCTGCAGATTCTCTAAAGCAATATGGACCTCTGGATCTAGAAAGAGGTTTTAAATTAAAGCACTACACAATGTGGGGGAGGACTGTCAGTATGCAAGTTGTTTCAGGAGTCTAGGAGGTGCCAACTCAATTTTCTTTCCACCCTCTATTTTAGAGACCAGTACAAGCCCTGCTGCTGGATGGACGCAGTTCCTAAGCATTTTTTTCCTTCTTCACTTTTCACTCTATATCATGATTACTATAAAAACAGAAACCAAGAATCCTGAGAGCTATATACACCACGGAGGCAGCTGTGCCCTCGAATGCCCTCTGTCTCTCCCGTAACGGGCAAGTATGCAGAAATTGCATAACATCATTTAACATCCTGGCTAAAACAGCTTATATTTTTTGCTCTACAGATGTTGTTTCCAATACCTTGTAATCTTGTTCTAAGTACACACTACAAACTAAAGGCCTTAGAGCTCATCCTATAGCTCAAGAAATCAGCTCAGCAACTAAAGATGACTGGAAATCCACCAGTTATGCTCAATCACTACTTACATTTGCCCTGTTTCTTGTTTTCTTCTATCTCAATTCTGCGTTCACGTCGTCTTTCATCACGAGCTTTCTTCTGCCGTAGACGTTTCCTCTTTTCAAGGTCATCTAGGAGCAATGCACAGCATTGGATATCAAAAAAGCACACCAATATTTTGGCAATGTTTTCTCCAGCTTTGAGAACAACTTATTCAGTTATACCACATTAGTAACAAAATATGCTTACAAACAACATATGCTCTTACAAGCAGTCAGGCTTTTTTATTCTTTGTATAACTGTTGTCTATAAAACAGTGAACTGGGGTTGTTCTGTTTAGTAGTCATCAGACAGTTGGTGCAAGAGGAGTAAAGCTGCTATGAATGTTCTTTTTTTCTGCCATTAAGGGATAAGAACAACTTCCCCTTCACCCTCACGGATACATGACAGAGCCTACGAGAAAGGTAGTACCAACCTGAAAACAACTCTAAAGTCTCCTTAGAGATGATGGGTGGCTTCAGAGCCAGTTCACAAATGCTGAACTCACAGGTAAGGGGCAAGTGACAGAGGTAGCGATGACGCTGTCTTATATCCTGGTAAAAAAAAAAAAGAGCAGATACATCATCACAACAAGGTCTAGAGGCTGCCATAGTGATGAATAGCTTATGGACCTAGAACACCCACTGTTCATCAAATCAAATGGAAAAAAAAATAGCAGGAGCGACACAATAATCACTTTATAAACTACAAACACGTGAAGGATGCCCTGGGTCCGAACCAAATGCTCTACATCAGATTTGGATGCAGTTACTCCAGCTTGCTTACAGATTTTCTTGTTATTCCTCCCTTCTCACTCACATTGACTGGAATAAAATTCTATGACACCAGTCTTCTAATGCAATTATTTTTGCACCAGACCAAATTTGCCTTTTACTCTTAAATTATTTGGACCAATGGCCACCACTTTGCTAGACTGAAACACTTTAGAGAGATGCCCTTCACAGATGAGCATGCCTACCCATTTACAGTTATTATTTCTTATTACTGAAGAGAAACAAGTCTCATCTGTCTGCTACAATGATCAATCTGCTAATAGGAGGGCCCTTAATTAATAAGAAGACAAAATAACTACCTCTGTCATTGAGTAGCCAGTTATCTCCACTACAGCTGCAGTTATCTTCTCTGGACTCTTCTCCAGGCTGCCGTATTCACGAACAAGACATCGAACATTCACAGGGTGAAGATACATACACTGTCCGTCCTCCGCTATAAGATAAGATATCGTCACTTGTTCTTTGCCTGTTAATTTTCAATACCCTTCTCCCCACCTCAGTGCATTCCCCAGTAATAAAATTAAAGCTCCTTTCTGAGTTTCTGTCGGACTTTTATTTCACAGGGGTTAGCTGCACCTAATGAACTGACAAACATCTTCCTCAAGAGGATACCAAAGGTGGCATCTCTGCCCCATGATTCCAGGATTTCATTGTACTGACCTTGATAGAAATAGTAAAAAGGAGAGTTGCTAAGATGTCCACTGCTAATTGTATCTTTAGGTTCTTGGCATCTTGTTTCAGCTGGATTTGGTTCTTCTGTAGTGTTTGTATCAGGTTCCCCTACAGTGTCCACCTCAGGTGCCTCCTCTTCATCCAGCACTGCCTCTTCTGCTTCCACAGGAGGCGAAAAGGAACTTGCCAGATCAGAGCAAGGCTCCACAAGCTCCTCATCAAATGCAGAGAGATATTCCACACCACACTACCACAGCAGAGAGCATACAGTGAGTACCACATCACTGCCTTCCAAAGATTATCATTTCTGCAAAAATCTTTGGCACCAGTTCACCATACACTGCAGTGTAAACTGGCAGAATTAAGTATTAGCAAGATCTGCCAGAGCAGAGTTGTCACTCACCTTTTTCTCTTGGGAAACTGCAGGCTCCACAGCCTTGGAGCTTTCTAGGACCAATTCTTCCATAGCTGCACCGATTCCAGCAATGCCATTGTTTTTATCCTGGTCAGCAGAAAGTGCCGTTTCTCGCTCCTACAGGTCATCCAAAGAGAACAAGTTTCAATTTCCTATTTAAGCCATGAGCCATTTATTGTCCAGTTCTGGGCTCCCCAGTTCAAGAGAGACAGGGAACTACTGGAGAGAGTCCAGCGTAGGGCAACAAAGATGATTGGGGGATTGGAGCACCTCCCTTACGAGGAAAGGCTGAGAGAGCTGGGACTCTTCAGCCTGGAGAAGAAATGGCTGAGGGGAGACCTTATTAATGTTTACAAGTATCTAAAGGGTGGGTTTAAGGAGGATGGAGCCAGGCTCTTTTCAGTGGTTCCCAGTAACAGGACGAGGGGTAACGGGCACAAGCTGGAACATAGGAAGTTCCGATCAAATATGAGGAAAAACTTCTTTACGGTGAGGGTGACAGAGCACTGGAATAGGCTGCCCAGGGAGGGTGTGGAGTTCCCTTCTCTGGAGACTTTCAAGACCTGTCTGGATGCAGTCCTGAGTACTGTGCTCTGGGCAATCCTGCTCTAGCAGGGGAGTTGGACTAGATGATCTCTAGAGGTCCCTTCCAACTCCGAAATCCCGTGATTCCGTGACTATCACCACAGTTATTTTTAGCCTTGTCCTATACTTCAGGTTTTCATAGATCTATAAATCATCTGTGACAAAGAGTGACTCTTGAAGAGAGATCCTCTCCTTCGTGTTACCAGAAAGCACACCCTTTGTAGGATGCCCAAATGCTCTGAAAAGGAGTATTCTACAGGTTCGCTCATGTCTGCCCGATAAAAGTTATCCCAGAAATTGCTGGGTCTGAAAGGGAAACATATCTTCCTTTGAAAGCATAACTCCTTTACATTTACGGAAGAAATACCATTCAGTAAAAATCATTGTTTGGTTATCTTGAACATCATGCCAGACACCTGGGGTCGAAAGGCAATAGTCTCCTCCAAGATTTATAATGCTGTTCTAGCAGCAAACCTTGCTAGTATGTTCATCATGGAGACCAGAATCATCACACACAACCACTTGTCAGCGGAACATAGATGCTCAGCACTCAGCATACTCTTAAAAATAAAGTTACTCCAAAGAGGTTCTCACCTTCAGTTCCTGGATAGCCGCTTCAATAAAGCAAGCCTCTGGGGTGTGTTTTTCTTCCTCATACTGTTTTAGCAATGCCGCTTTCTCCTCCAGAATCACCAGCTGCAAGACCTGCTCCCTGGATGCCAGAAGCAGCTTTGAATACTGACTGTGCTGGTCATCTGAACAGAAGGAGCACCAAATCATTAATATCCGCACACAGAGGCGCCAGTTTGGACTGCTGTTTCTTCTGAAGTTTTGTTACTGCTCAATTTTGTGAGTTAATCCACCCCAGGGCAGACAATGCTTAGCGCAGACTGTGCATATTACCATTGTATCATTGATGACACAAGCTGGTGCCACATACCTGCTCTGCTACACACATCTCCCCCACACAGCCATTAATCTGCCACTTTCAACCTGTCACTTCACCACTCAGTTACTACAGATCAAAAAAAAATCAAGTCAAACTTCTGTGCTGTGCAAGCACCACCTTTGAGAAGCCTTGGGTAGTCAAAACTTCCTGAAACAATGCAGCCTGCAGCTTATTCCTATTCTCTACATCCTCAAAAATACTGCAACAGGAAAGCTCTGCAAAAGTGACCGCTGTTTTGGCTCAAACTAGTTCATAAACCCATAAGTACTCAAAATTCATACAAAATATTATTATGAGGGTTTTTTTTTTTACAAGAAGCACAGCAGAAATAGTAAACTACAGAATTGGAAGTTTAACAAAAGGTAGTCGTCTTTGTTACTGGAGAGTTTATCTTAACTCTAAAGCTTAGAGCAACCATAGCATCACTTACTAGCAGAGTCCCTATGCTCACTGCTCCCCAAGGGTCCAACCTTGTCTATAGAACACCAAGTTAATGCTGAATTTCCTGGGTTTAGAATGATCTCAAATCCCGCGTTTGTTCTTTTGTTTGTTTTATGAAAGGATTTAAGGATTTAAAGTCCTTTACTTTCAAATACTGAGGAACATGTAAGCACGCATCCTGCCTGCTGGATACCCGTCATGCATTAGGAGACTTGACTTTTTACAGAGAGCTTAAATGCACGCAGCCTTTCACAAGTGTGACTGCAAAATGAAGCGAGCCAAGACAGCCCACAACAGCAATGTTAAGTAAAATTATTTCTTTAGTCACAAAATTTTTGTGATACCAACAGATAAGATGACGATGTGTTAGTCACATTACTTGACTGGAGAAAACCGAAGAAGTCAGGCAACAGATGTTTGGAATAGGTTTGCAATAATTTTGATTATTTTCCCATACCATTCTCAGATTTTAGTTGGTAAGTGAAGATGATGATGAAAACCATGTTGAAGATCACATCCTTGAAATAGTTTAGACAGAGACAGTTATTTTTGCTAAGCTGTATAATGAGGAGCCAGGAGGGAAAAGGAGCTAAGGATACTGAAGAGCCAACAAAAGCGGCAAGAGTCACACCAATGACGCTACGATACACAACACACATCAAACTAACACCAATGACTGAGAAGGCAGGAGCTGCAGTGCCGTAACTTGAAAGGAAACAGCACACAAGTTAAAGCCTTATAAAAAACAAAGCGTAGGTAGAAAGCTTATTACTAATATGTGGTCATTAAGGTTTTCAGCTGCTAAACCCCATGTTTTGTAGTCTGGTCTATTTTAAGGTGAAAGCATGGCATTGCCATGGTAAATCCTCTCTACACGAGTCCCAGTCACAGTTAGGAGCAGGACGCCAACCACCAGGACTCTGACAGACTCACCTCTGATGTAAACAGGCTGCACCACATTCATCCACTGAGATTTGGGCAGTGCTATCAGAACACCTTTCTCTCTTCTCATAAGTTGCATCGTAATGGTATCACCAATTGCGTATTGACGTGTTTCCATAGCAACAACACTGCAACGTAAGGAGGAGGTTAGTAGGGTAAAAATAACATTTCAAAAAGATGCATCATTTAATAAATATAAAGCCTCACCTCTTGAGATCCTTCTTGTGAACAGAGCCGTAACAAATAGGACATTTACTCCAGGTCTTTTCACTCAAGGAGAGATAGTGAAGGATACATGCCCAACAAAAGATATGCCCACAGCGGGTGATCTTTGCTGCGGTTGGTGGGTACAGACATATTGGGCAAGAGGGCACTTCATGGCTACAAATTCGCTGAAATGGCACATGAGAAGAATAGTACAAGTTTTAGACTTGGAAATCAGTCCCTGTGCTACAGAATAAGCCACCTGTAAGATCTACTCTAACATATTAATCTTCCAGCTCTTTACGCTATGCTTATTTACCAATAAATTAAGCACACCGTGAACTAAGTAACACCTTTAGAATGCACACGGAATAACCTTCAAAGCCACCCATCTGGTATTTCTACTCTAATGACATTAAAAAAGTGACTTTCTCATGTGTTCATCATCTGTAAGAGTCAGCAGCATCTTCATTATCCAAATTGAGACGCTAAGACGACAGCAAATGAGCCCTGTCGCTTCACTTACACAAGCAGATTTGTGCAGCCCTGTTTAGCTGTGAGACTGAACTTACCTATTTCCATGAACATGCTAGTTTAGTCAGACACTTTATGAGCATCTCTATGTTGCAGAGACATAAATGCCAAGCAAGCACCTAGATTCTTCAGCACTCTTGTAGCATCAAGTAACAGCAAGCCTACCTCCTCTCCAGCTACTCTGTACACCAAGACTAGTCTTGGCAGATAATAAGCTTCTACTTGAGGCAACCCAAAGTTCTGACCACAATTCTCAAGAGATTTTCCATTTTGTTGCTAGGCAAGATGGGCCACCTATGCACAGAATAATTCTTCAAAATTCTACGCTCTAGTCCTCTTCCATGGACTCATGCCCAAGTTTTCTGTTAATATCTCGATCACAAGGACTCTGTCTACAGAATGTCAGATACTATTTTTGATGAGCTCCCATCTGCGAAAGCAAGAAGAAGCTGCTAATTTTCCTAATAGATTTTAGCACTTCTCTTTTCCTGTCATGAAAGTATTTCATAATATATTCCATGACAGATCTTTCCCAGTATTGTGGGAGTGACAGAAAAGGCCTCAACTCAAAAACAGCTGAGTTTTACGTAACATCACAGAGATAAAGAGGCAGTTAAAGACAGGTTGAGCTTCTTAATAAGAAGAGGGGGGGAAAAAAAAAAATCTAGCCCATCACAACTGACCACTTGCTCCACAAAGTCCCAGTTGACCAAGGTATCTGGATCAGCAAAGTGGACTGTGTAGTCCTGTTCTTCAGAGACAACAAACTGGCAGCTGGGGAAAGGCAAAGAGACAGATGATCCACTCAGTTGTTTCTAAAAATTTTTTGAGAACTATCCTATAGGATTCTCTGAGCTGCTTCTTTGTCCAGCAGAAAACTGCTGGACGCAGTCAGTAACTTCTACCAACAAAACCCAAAAGAGTTCAATTCACAACCAGATTTCCAGAATACAGGTGTGTGCAATTTCAGTTAAGACACAAGATCACACACCAAGTACAGAATGAGCCAGGCAGAGTGGTTTCCCAGAAACATCTAAGAAACAGCCCGCTCCATCGGCGATCTATTAAAAAACAGGGAATACACAAGTGGAAAAAATATGTTCACAAAAACTAGAACTACTGGGGTTCCTGCAAATAGACTTCCTACAATAAGGCACAAAACAATAGGGAAAAATCAGAAGCATCAATGCTGGAAATAGTTTTTGTTACCTTTAACGTGATCAGACACAGGAAGTCCTGAACACATTCCAAATTCCCGTGAAAGCGACCATTATTTCCAGTCAAAAGCAATTCTGCTGCTGGATTACTATACTAATCATCATTTGGGTTATACTACATACCTAGGGGCCTGTGAAATAATCAGCAGTTTAAGAATTAAGACCCATATAAGTAATTGCTTCTGGGACTTGTAAATTCAGATTAGCTTTCATGCAGCTTTTCATCCAGCTTTCATCTACCACCTCAACATACTATTTTTTGGAAAAAATGACCGTCTCCCATAAGGGAACTACACAGGGCTTCGCAAATGGATTGTCATGTTCCACAAGCAATGCTAGAAAATTACAGCAGAAGACTAACTGGTTTGTATCTAAAGGACTCACTCCATCAGATCCCTTGTAAATAGGTAAAGACAACAACTTGATGTATTTTTCTCTTTCAAGTGTAGTCTTGACCACTAAAAACACTATGGAAAGGTAACTTCACCCTGGAAAAGTCAATACAAGTAGTCAAGGTCAAACACAATTCCCTGTCTGATCATCCCTTACAGCTCAGTGTCTCTGTAGAAGAGCCCTGCCAGTCTTCCACTCACTTGGCCTGCAGGAAGAGCTCCTTGTTGAAAGGCTTATGTCCCCACTTGTTCCTTTTCCCCCAGTTGCCATGTCCATTCCCATCAAAATGGCCTGCTTGGCCACGGGGTTCAAAAGTGAAGTTCAGTAAGTGGTTCAGATTAATCTTCTTGGGACCAGAGAATTGGGCAGGGCTGAACTCTGCCCGCTGAGCCTCTGCTACCTAAGAGACAACAGCATTTGTTAGAACTTGCTAGAATTTACTGCAAAAACATCAGCACAAGTTGATACCCAGGCCCCATCAGCGATTACGTACAGAATACGCAGCATCCACTCACTCACCTTCGCCCATCCCAGCTCTGCAAATCAAGTAGTGCAGCATTAGAAGTGCATGAGAACATGAAAGTTGGAACTGAGTGGTCTTACCCCCTCACTGATCAAAAGGGGAGAGCATAAAAACAACCGTCACAAGGACAAGTAAAAGCTGGCAAAACCTTTAGTCCAGGTTAATAACAGAAGAAAGCTGTTTGAATCCTGACAATATTTTTTTAGACAGCCAATATTACAAGTCTGATTACTATCTGCACAGGTTGTACTTGTTTTGGTTGGTTTTCATATAATGAAGCAAAGAATGAAAATTCAACAGAGACAGCAGGGGAGTTCTGACAGTCAGCAGTTTGGGTGAGCAGCGCTGCTCAGCCACTAAAGCTGAAAAATCAGAGTAACAATGAAAACCCACCAACAGCCTACAGCATTTAGACCCACATCAGCATAAAAGCCTCTGGTTTTACTCCATCTTGATGTCACCAAGGCTAATATGATTACTTTCCCAATACCACTAACGCATGCAAATTCGTACACTGAAGCGGTTAGACACAATCACCTCAGACTTAAAAGCTGGAAATTGTATCACTAGATATTTTCATGAAAGACCTCTGTTTCGTGACATACGTACACGGCCTGTCTAGGTACCCATTCCTCAGATGGTATTTTTTATTGCAAACCTCTGAGAGCAGAGAGCACTCCTCTTCTGTTGTTGCCAAGTTGTTCTGCTCACACTCACTCTAGCATCTCAACGATGTTAGCACCTCTTATAGCTCTGTCCCTTCCCAGCCCAGGAGCTGAACACAAAAGACCTATCTAGGCAGGTCAGAGCGATCCTCTCGTCCCAAGAAAGAAGGCCTTGGAGGCATGGCATTACAATTCTCACCTCATCTCGTCTTCCACCATTACAAGAGCTAAAAAGTTTGCCACTTCCGCCGCTGCCTCCCCTTTGAGGGGGCATCTTGTTAAAAGCTTTGCTTTTCTGTGAATTGGAGCGACGGGACTGACTGGAAAAGTTCTCATTTTTTGAATATGAAGTTTCTCTTTTACGATTGTAACGCTGTTTGGATCCACTCGCATTCTTTCCATCTGAAAGAAAAAAAAAAAAGGAAACAATAATCAGATCAGCAGCTTCAGAGTTGTCCACACGTACTGCTCCTCAGCCAGCTTCGCCTCAGAGAGGTGCCCACCTCGGTCGCTGCCTTGGGCCCTGGTTAAAAGGCTGGTGTTTATCGGGATATCAACCCCCCCCCAGCAACTGAAACCAGTTCATTCCTACCACTGCCTAAAGAACTGGTCAAAGAGCATAAAAGGAGGATGCATTTGCTGGGCTTTATCTTTTATTAGAATGGTTGAATTTTCTTTATCCGGATTTGGAACTGCCGTCACCAGACGTTAGCGTGTTGCCCGGTATTTTAAGTGACAAACACCAACACATCTTCATGTCCCATTACAAAAACTGACAACAACTAATTCATTTTTTCATTCCATTTTCTGAAAACACACAATTTCTCACATGTCGTTCCCTTATATAAATATGCTGCTGCCTGCATGCGTCTTGAAGTCTCCCGCTTTGCAAGACCTCCATTCCCTGTTTTCACTCCGTTCTTCCCCCTGCACTTAAAAAGACCCCAACAGACCTCATTCTGTTTTAAAAATACCCTTTTCTTTCATGAGGCAAACAAATGCTAATCGATCTTGATTCACGAACCCAATGCTTTGGCCTTGCAGGACACGTAGCTGATATCTAAGTACTAAGTCCACCAGCCCATGCAACAAGACCTGTTTGCCCAAAAGCACGCTGAGGCAGCACTGACCCTAACGCAGGGCACGGCAGAGAAGCACAAAGCAAAATACTGCAGGAATAAAGCTCACAAGAGCAGAAAAATCAGTCAGGCTCCTGAAAGGGGTTTCTAAACAGCTGCTTCATTAGACTGCTACAACAGAAAATTAATACTATGAAGGTATTTCTAATAATCTTACACAAGACCAGAGTTGCCCCAAGGACGCAACGGACTGCTTACCTGTCACTTAACCTAGCTCTTCCACCAACTGCCCTCGATTTTATTTGTAGAAGAGGTACGTTGATAAGCTTGGAAGCAAAACTTCACAGGCCCAGCGAGACATCTATCCGCACCAGCCAGCCCCAAAACCACTCTGGATACTCAGTAAGTGTTACGCAAACAGTAACGCCTCATACAATATCTGGATCCAGTTTATAAAAGCCTACTAGTTTGCCTTTTCACACTTTGTAGCCCTCCCCACCCCTTAATATAAATCTTACACGGTAGGCAAACACACCACTGTGATTCAGGATCACGTTACTCACATGGGCAGTTTTCATTACCCGTGCCTCCAGTTTTCCCCTTCCCCAGCACCGATTCCAATCTACCCGAGCATTTGAAACAGCTGGAAAGGGATCATTCACACAAAGTCTCACTTTTCTGTTATTTCTAGTTTTCTCTCCCACTTGCACCCCCAAAAAGAGAGGGGCAGGGGACTGGAAAGTCTGTGTGTTGTTGTACGTTACTGAGAATCCGCCTTATTCTTAAGAATAAGTAATAAAAGTGGCTTGACCGAGTTTTTGTGGTGGTCTGCTGTTTCTTGCACATGGCAGACTTCAGTCTTTGCCTGCAACTACACCTATAGACATAAAAAGACACTATCATTACTTTCACATGATGTGACAGAGGCATTTTGCAGCCAACCTTCATCGCCAAAACTGGTCATTTACTCTGCTATTCAAAAGGCTGATCCTTTAATTCAGAATTAAACCAACTTTGTCGGAACCACAGACGTGTAACTCAAACACATGCGTGCACAGCTTGCGGTGCTGCAGTACACGTCAGGCTAAAGACATGGCTTGAGTGTTATCAGGAAAAAAACACACCAGGAGCTGCCAAGCGTCGAGGGTGTGACCAGGTCTGGCTGAATGATTATTTAGATAGACCTTTTTTGAGAGTGTTTGTAGGGAAGAGGCTAAAATCAACACCACCGAGTCTCTGGTAAAAAAGTAAGTCATTTTGAAGAGGTTTGGACTACGACTACAGTAACTCAGGAGCAGAGCTTGTCAGTTTAGAGCTCAACCACCCTCTTAAATCTGCAATTTCAGTAAAGGCGCTAGAGGGGCACATGTCTATTGTGTCTACAGCAACTCTGCAGTTTCTCTGCAATCACCGACCGGGGACAAGAAACAACTCGAGAAGTTCAGGCTAAAGTGGGTCTTTACAAGGCCCAGGAACAGTTTGTACCTGCAGCCGTCAGAAGAATTTCCTACCACTTAAGAGTTTTAATCAAGTTAGTCACCATCGAGTTTCTCAGTCAGCTGGTTTATACACATTCCTGTCATACCACAGGTCCTTTCAGACCAACTCCAAGAGCCTTTGGGAGTCACCGTAATGACCCTCACGTTCTATAGGAAAGTCCTCTCCACCTGCGCCATTTTTATAGGAAGGACCTTACATGACAGTCTAACAATGCTTCAAACCTCGCATTTCTCCACCTAGAATAATTAGCCTCATGAGGATTCTCATCCATCAGAGCAGTAATGAAACCAGTCAACAGACAACCAAGAGTGTGGAGTATGCATTTGTAAACCGGAACGCTTTTCCCTCGCCTCGAATCTGAGCAATGCCGTTCCTTCCAACCTTTCCAGCATGCCACGTGCCAGGGACCTCTCTGCTTTGTATCATCCCTCCTTGCATTCCCAGGAAAAGCGGGCCAGAACAGGGCTACCTGCACTCGTGCAGGGAGAATAGTGGAAGATTTTCACCGCCATCCTCTCTTGTCAGATCCCAGTTTTAAGCAGCGTAGGTTTGGATTTGGGAGTTTCTTTTTTCCTTCTTTTCTTAGCAAATTAGGAATGAGCAACAGCACTGGTGAGGTACTCACTCTTCACTCAGCTCCTCAGTGCGTCCTTTTGCCGCTCTCACAAGATCTAACCCATCCACGCTCCAAAAGAACACAGACGTAAAAAAAATACCATCCATATAATTTTATAAAACTAGCAACAAAGCTGTTCTTGCATTCTGAAGGAAGCCCTAACATCTGTGGTTCCTCCTGCTGGACGCCACATTCTGTTAGAGGACCTCTATCTCCAAAGACCCAGAGAGAGGTGATCAAGTTCACAGGACTAAAAGCAGCTCTAGGTGACCACTTTGGTCCTGGAGCTGCAGTGGTTTGCAACTAGGGTGAGGACTGCGGTTTCCTTCCACCTTTGTTTGCCTCTTCATTTCAGCTGAGCTGTGTTGAAGCCAACCATATTGCATAAGGGGTTTGGGTGGTGGATCACACTGAGCCCCAGGGTGATTTCAGGAAAACACACTGAAGCTATTGCTGCTGCTAAGGCAAACATCCCAGTGAGCAAGAGGTGACCAAGCAGTCACACACCCCAGCTAAGCACGCTCTCTCCAGAATAATAAGGCCCAGTTTGCGAGAACTAATGCTGTCCATCAGGTCTTGAGGACTGGCAATAGTTTTAAACTAGAGCAGGGTGGGTTTAGATTAGACATTAGAATGAAGTTCTTTACACTGAGGGTGGTGAGACACTGGCGCAGGTTGCCCAGAGAGGTGGTGGAGGCCCCATCCCTGGAGACATTCAAGGCCAGGCTTGATGAGGCTCTGAGCAACCTGATCTGGTTGAAGATGTCCCTGCTCACTGCAGGGGGGTTGGACTAGATGGCCTTTAAAGGTCCCTTCCAACCCAACACATTCTATGATTCTATGACTGCGGAGAAACCCAAAAAGCCTACTTTCCCTTAGCTACTTTACTCCATCCTAATGGGACGTGACTCCTCTTGGTGCACTAACACAACCCAAAGAAACTCTTCTGTTGAAAACTTTCGAATTTAATTTAGTTTCTAAGGCCAAGTTTGAAAGATACCTGGAATCCAACTTCCACAAGAGCTTACAGTATCCTATTTAGCCCATTTCAGAAAGCTGTGCTGCAAGAGAAACAGAAGGAGGAACTACCACAAGGCTTCACGAACATCCACGTCTTCATTTCTTCCGCTGGACTTGTTCACAGCAGGTAACTCCAAAAAGCATCTAAATGGCAAAAGCTTGACTAGACTCAAATGCAGTGACCATCAGTGCAAAAGTCAATTACGCAACATTTGGGGGAGGGTCTGTGGCCCATCAAGAATACTTTCCATTTCAAAGGAGACATGAGATTTTCAGAATACCTCCTCTATCTTTCCTAAAACAGGAGAGAAATTGGGTGGACCACAACAGCCACGTGCAGAATGATAAGGAAACCAAGAAAAAAATCCCATCTGGTGACATGCCAGCGTCTTGCGTGCAACAGCTACCAAAACACAG
Source organism: Dromas ardeola (assembly GCA_013398915.1). Classification (NCBI taxonomy): domain Eukaryota; kingdom Metazoa; phylum Chordata; class Aves; order Charadriiformes; family Dromadidae; genus Dromas; species Dromas ardeola. The sequence continues at coordinate 302,313 of VYZM01000608.1, forward strand.
CCACGATTTAACAGAGCTGCATCCTGTATGCTCGTCCTGAGGTTGTTTGCCATAATCTGACCAAGGGAATCTTCTCATTTTAGTTTTCACTACCCTCCAGTTAAGATATTCTCAAATATACATCTGCTCCTACTAGAAGAGGTTCTAATTTTGCCAGGCCTCTTTGATGAAGCAACTCATTCCATATCCCTTTGCCCTCCACTGTAGTTAAGAAACAGGCATTTTAGAAGCGGAATTACATCAAGACAAAATTTTCTTCTGTTTTATTAAAAAAAGAGGTCTTCAAAAAGGCTGGGTTTGTTTTTTAATTAAAAGTTAGTCTATTGTATTGGAGTAGAAGAGTATGGTACATCAGGATTTCTCTCCTCGCTGCTCCTCTGCTACTAGTGACAGAGTGGCACTTTTTTCAAGCCTGTAAAAAGTGGCATTCCATAAAAATCACTTAACACTTTTATTTAGGGCTGGAATGACAGGCCTTTTATTTCCTTCCTCACTACAGACACGGTTTCTTCTACTTAAAGGCATACCAGCCACAGGAGAGGTCATCTTGACTCCTTACTGAAAGATGTTTATATTCTGTGACCAATCCTCCCTACAGCATCACACAACGCTAAAACAAGAAGCTGTAGCGATAGGGTATCTCCTGGTGAGACACAAACCAGTTCTCCACAACAGGAAAGCCTCGCGTCTGCTGGCCTTTCACGCTGCCTCTCGCAATACATGCGGAGAAGTTTGTTTATTCCATCAGAAGCCAAAGATCTGGTTCTAAAACTCCTGTTGCATACCTAGCACGTGACATCCCCTGTTTCCATTGGTTCGTTCATTAGAAGAAAAAAAAAATTAAATAAGAGACTGAAAAATAACCATAGTAACTAGGGATAATAAGACCCTCGCATCAAATCCTGTTGCCGATGCAAAAAACTTTGCAAATCAGTTAGGAGTTCTTCCAGAAATTACTGCCTGAAAAGTTCTTCCTAAAAAGACTTCCATGTGTTTGAATCTGAAGTTAAAACTTAACTATAATCACACGGTTACACCACGACCCGGGGAGCTGCGGGTGAGCCAACCCCCACGTCGCTCACTTCAGTCTGCCCTGTGGAAGATCAGTGACTAGAGGTGAAGAGCAGGTAATACTTGGTCACCCGGGATCCCAGTGCATTTAGAAGGTCCAAGAAGGAGCCAACACCTTCCAGACACTCATTTTGTAAACCTTCTGGAATACACTGCTGCCTTCTCAGAGACCTGAAGTAATACAGTTGAAACAAACCACCGAGGAGGAAGGAAATTAGCACAGTGGTGGTGTTGTAGCAACCTGTTGACACTCTCACATGTACTTCTGGGACTAAAAACACTAATTTTAATCACTACTGCCCCATTTCTAGGTGTTTTTTTTTAAAAAAAAAAGCAAGGTTGCCAGGAACACTCTGCTCCCAAACAGCTTTAGAGAACCGGAGGCGGCTCAGGTCTTACCTTGAATAGACAGATGACAGGAACCATAATAGCTCCTCCCGAACTGCTATGTCAGCAAAACAATGTTTGCAATGACAGACGTAACTCTTTGGTTTAAATGTCAGAGGAGCAAACAATGTGTAACTAACTCGGGGCTCCTCCAAAGCAGGTCACTGGCAGACAGCCGGTAAGGGGAACGCTGTCTGTCCACACCAGACCTCCTTCGGCAAGACGTAAAAGCACGCTCGAGTGCAGAATAAAGTTAAGGGTTCTCTTAACAGGCACTGGCAAACATATATTCTTACTATAAAGCCAAAGCTTTAGCTCTCAAGCTGATGATTCCGATACTAACAGAGATACCGCGTTAATCCCGAAAGGAGGAAGGGAGCAGGAGCCACAGCTCGCCCAACAGGGAACAAAGCCGGAAGAGGAAGGAAAAAGAACCCAAAAACAAGCCGTGACCTGAAACTAAGCCCATTAACCCCAGCCGAGAGACAAACGGCCCGGCCAGGAGCCGTTCGGCTTCACGGCGAACCCAGCCCCGGCACAGCCCGGCCCCCCGTTACCCCGCTCCTCCCGCCCGAGGGGCCCCCGCCAACGGCCCGAACCCCCCGGGACTCCCGGGCCAGGGCCCCCTCACACCCCCGGCTCTTACCGCCTTTGGGCTTAGACTCCCCCGCGGCGGGCCCGGCCGAGGCGGACCGCGGCTGCTGCCCTTTGCCGCCGGCCGAGGAGCCGGGCGCACCGGAGCCGCAGGGGCTGCTCTTGTCCATGGCGGAGGCTGAGGCGGGGGTCGGGCCGGGCGGGCTCTGCAGCATCAACGGGCGCCCCGGCGGGCGAG
>VYZM01000608.1:305107-330623 GCA_013398915.1 Dromas ardeola
AAGCCGCCAGAAACAACGTGATACTTTTAAACTTTTCCTTCAAAGCAAAAGAAAACGGGGAAAAAACACAAGGCAACAGAGAGTCTAAAGGCATTTATTTAACACTTAACGCTCAAAGATCGTGAGTGCATCTGCTGATCCCTTTCCCATTATTTTAGGGATGACAGCTTCGAGTTCAGTGGGAGAGCAGCTCCCAGCTTTCTTACAAGAAAAGTAGGGGTGGAGTGCGAAAGGACAGAGCTAATAAATAATATTTTAGGAGAAGCCCCATAAAAGGCCTTATTCTAACTCCTGCTTGTTCCCTCTTTAGGTCTATTAGAATTGCCTTTGGTCTTAGAATTACTGACCAAATTATGAGGATGCTTACCACAGTGCTTAGACAGTTTGGATTTGAGAAAAGAAACTTTCTAACGAAGTCAGTCATCCACATTTCCAGGTAAATAAGAAATAGCACGAGCAATACTCGCAAAAGAACGTACATAGCCACAATTACTTTTAAAGGCAGAACACAAAACTTTTATTAGCAAAGAAGCTGGCTGTGGAAAGAAAATAAATACAAAGTCTTTTTTTTTCTTCTTTTCTATTTTCCCCTAATTACAATGAAAACATCAACCATGCTAATAAAATCCCTGCCATCGCCCTTGAGGCCAAGGTCTGCTTCCCCAGGAAAGCCGAAGGCACCAGGCTTTGTGCCATTAGCACACAACTGAGGAACGAGATAAGTTTGAGAAACAGTCCATGGCTCTAAGCACCCTTGAGAAGAACAGTGACAGAACCCAGGCAGATGAGGACAAAGTGACTGGTCTCACGAGTCACAAAATTCCTTCTCACAGCACACCGACAGGTAGGATTATATTTCTTGTCAAACTCCTGCAGAAGAGATCACTAGAAACACAGTATTACTATTTAAGGGCTGTCTTTGGAGAGCAGAGGACTTGGATAGATAGAATTGTGAGAAAGAGGAGGGGAAGAAATGAACAGGGAAAGCCTGACAGGATATCAAGTATCCATGGAAATTGCTTCTCTAGAACTACATACTCACCAACATTTTTGCTTGATTTTAGAAGTTTGTATAGCGTTCAGTAGGAAGATGTTTTGAGCAAACACTTATCCTCTTTATGTTGCATTCCTCCAGAGACTGAATGGCACACAGCACCTTCCTGCACCTTCTCTGGCATGTCCGTATCCTTTATCACAGCCGTCTGAGCTGCCATTTTACCTGTAATAAACAAAGAAAAGAATTCCAGGTTGGGGGAGCAGCCGCCCGCCCGGCCCTCGCCCAGGTGCCGCCGTTCTCAGCCTGCTGCCGGGGCCGTGCGGCGTTTAGCCGGCGGGGCCAGGAGAACAGCGCCGGTAGAGCCCGCCGGCTGCCTGGCCTCAGCCTTCGCGGTGCCCGGGTGGAACCCAGCCCCTCTCGGGGGCAGCTCTGCCCCGCAGCTCCCTCTCAAAGCTCCCCTCACGCAGCAGCAAAGACTCCCGCTCCCCTCACGCTCCGCCGCCGTTTAACCGGCCCGCCCGCACCGCCCCCTGCGCACAACAGACAGCCATTGGTCACCGCCACCGCCCCCCGGGCCCTCATTGGCCAGGACCGGGCCGCCCCTTTGTGGGCGCGTCCCCTTTCAGACCGGCATGCCCCGCGCCCGTTCCCATAGCGACGGGACGCGCGCAGCGCCCCCTGCCGCCGCGGCGGCTGGCCGGGGGCAGCGGGGGAACCCGACCACGGCCCGATGGCGGCCTGGAACCGCGGCGGCACCGAGGGCATGGCAAGAGAACGGGGAGGAGAGCGGGCTAAAAGGCGTCCCGGTGCCCTCCGGGAGGCGGATTTACGGTAAACCCAGATTTATGGTATGGATTTACGGTGAACAGGCCAAGTGCTCCCCGTTACCACCACCGGACAGCGCTCCGAGGGCACCCGGGGAAGCAGCTCCCAAGACCCTCCTGACTGAGGATGCTGCTCTCAGCAGGGACTTGGGTCACTGAACACAGCCACAGGACACAGAGCTTATCTCCAAGGCTCCATGCCTCCACAGGCACGGTCCTCACCAGCATCGAGCCACCAGCAGCTAGCCACCAGGCGGCCTCCTGCCCAGGCCAAGGGCTCCCTGCGACTCCTACATGTGCCCAACAGCGCAGTCCTGTCTAACTGCAGGGCTCCTCTGTGCAGCTTTGGGTTACCCACATACTCACACACTCAGCTGGGCATCCCGATATTCAAGTTTGAGAAGAGATTGCTGTAGAAGGTGGCTGTTCACAGGGATGTGACAAGGAACACAGGGAACATTAGGGAAAAAGAGAAAATAGCTGTAAAACTCTTAAAGATGGAATACATAACATTTTTATTAGCAAAGAAGCTGATTTTTGAAAGAAAATAAATACAAGGTGGTGTCTTGTTTGGTTTTGTGGTTTTTTTTTTTCCCCCCTGAACAAAACAAAACCAACAACCACTCCAGAAGAAACATTACGCCTGAAGACCAAGCTCTGCTTCCTCAGGACAGCTGAAGGCACTACGCCGCTGCCGTTACTGTGCAGTCCTGCAAGCACAAGCAACTCCGAACAATGATCCGTAGCTCTCACCAACTTTAAACAGAAGATCATTTACTCCAGGCCCGAGGAAGATAAAGCGCTTGGTCTCAGGAGACACACAGATGCCAAATTTCTTACAATGCAGTGCCAAGTGGGACTGTGTTTCTTCTCAAACTCCTGCAGCAGAGATCACTAGGAACTTCATCAACGCAGTCCTCACCCAGGAGCTGACTACAGGTTTTCTGTCATTTATGTGTCTCTTAACAAGTATCACTTTTTGAAAAGGCAATTAAGAAGCAGCGTATGCTTTTAAGGATTGTGTCACTTACCTCTTACACCTCACCTGCTGCAGCCCAGGGGCTGCAATTTCCCCCCAGAAGTCATACCATGTTCTCAAACTACACCACTGAAGTATCAAGGTCATGCGATCATGTTCTCCCATCATACTCAGAAGCCGACCGCACATTTCAGAACCCAAGATACAGAGCTCTACTACAAGCAGAACATTCCAGTCGACAATTATATACTGTCATATCCAATAGCTCTCAAATGAGGAAACTTTCCATTGAGAGCATGCAAATATTTCTGATCAGTTATTACGAACCTGGATAAATGATCTCCTCACAATTTCTCAGGTTGCAATTAGGAACCTCAAGAAAAATCTGACGAGCTTCAACTAACTGCCTTCCACTAACACAGAAAGTCGTTCTTACAAGTGGAAAAACTAAACCTGCTTATATCTCTGTTAGGGTGACAAGACCAGAAGACCAGCCCAACAGAAGCAACTGTACCATTTAATTGAGTGACTTTTCAAACAGGTCTTCCACTTAGATCCGTGTAATATTTAACATCCTCTAGCACCCTCAGATTTCTTTATTCTCCTGAGATGGCAAAGCAGGAAGTCTATCAGAACTAGATCTTTTGTGAATATACAAGAACAGGTATTCTGTGGACACCAGATAAACAGAGCTCCAAGACTTGGGATTTTAGCAAAGGTTCAGCACATAAAAGGAGAATGTGAATACAGATGTGCAGAAAATTACTTTTCCCTGCAAATTTTAAACCAGGTAGCCAATCTCATACAACTATTACAGAATTATGAACAGAACCTTCAGACTAATTTGCACACAACTTAAGTACTAAGTAAAAAGAGGCATTCCCTCAGAGGAAAGTTACAGCTGACTTCAAAGGGCTGTATTTTCTACCAGCGACTCAGCCACACCGGGAAAGGCCAGCAGACACTCTCCTATTTCCCACTAGAAAATGAGATAGTGAAAAAAAAAAAAAGAAGGTATTGCAAAACAAAAACTAGGAAAGGCACACAATAGGCATGGGAAAAGGAACACGAGGACACCAGCCCACGGGAAGAGTCCGGCATAACTTGTGTCTGCAGAACTCGCTTTCCTAAGAAGTGCGGCAACACCTGCCCTGCTCGGCTGCTGGTGTGGAGAGCGTTCAGCAAAGGCATATTACAATCCAACATTTACCCTCTCTATAAGGGATGCAATTTCTCTTTCAGCACTGTATTTCTCTCTGGCCCAAACGGCACACTCCACAACACATCATTGGGTCTCCTCAGACACGTCCGCGTCCCCCATCACAGCCGCCCGACGGCCCTTGGGTGTCTGTACCGAGCAGTCAGGAGCATCAGGACCGCGGGAGCAGCTGCCAGCCCGGCCCTCACAGGCCCCACAGCCGCCCGGCCCCGAGCCGCTCCTCTCGCCGCCCCGCTCTTACCACCCTTGGCCTCACAATCCCCTGCCGCGGGACAGGCCAAGGCAGCTCCCGGTTGCCGCCCTTCACCCAGGAGCCGCAGGGGAGGCGGTCACACCGGCCAAGCGCCGCAGCAGTGACGAGGCCCCGTAACGGCAACGAGCCGCCGACAGCAGTGGCCAGGACCCAGATGGAGCCGGGCCCACAGCACCACGGGACTCGTAGTCCCTGCCCGCCGTGCAGCGCCCCAGGAGCTGTAGTCCCCGGGGAGCCCCCGGCCCCGCACCGGGCTCGGGCCACCCCCTGCCAGCCAGCCCCGCACCAGCGGCACGAAGCCGCCAGAAATAACGAGTCAGCAGCAGGGACAGATCTCGTCCTTTATTTCCAGAGCGGCGCTCCAAGGGGCAGCAGCAAAGAAAGAAACAGCTCGGGTTTGGGGCAGCACGTCCGGCAACACAAGAGGGGAAATTATCAAAAAACAAAATCAGAAGAACAAGAGACATTTGGAACAGAAAGAACTAAACACCGTCAGTACTTACATAGCACAAGCAGTAATTGGACAATACTGTAGATGGCTATAAAACTCTCAAAGGCAAAACTGCTCCAACAGCTCTACAAGCAAAGAAGCAGCCTTCTGAAAAAAAAATAAATACAAGGAAGACTTTTTTGGTATTTTTCCTTTTTATATCCACATTGTAACATCATCTGCTATAGCATAATCCCTGCCATTGCCCTTGAAGATCAAGGTCTGCGTCCTCAGGAAGGCTGCAGTAACTAGTTAGAGGAGTCAGCACACAGTCCTGTAACCGGGTGCAAGTTTCAGTAACAGTCCGTGGTTCTAACCAGACTTGAAAAGGAGAATAGCGACTTGGCCGAGGTAGAAGTAGATGAAGTGCTTGGTCTCATGAGTCACGTAGCTGCCAAAGTTCCTTCCCACGATGCAGTGCCAAGTGGGATTGTATTTCTTGTCAAACTCCTGCAAAACAGATCACTAGAAATTAAGAACTCTTCTAAACAGACACTTTCTGAGCAAGGCAATTAGAGGAAGAGTAGATGCTCTTAAGTACTAGGATTATCTTATTTACATCTTATTGTTCACCTGCTGCTTAGTCAGACAAAAGAAAAAATCCATCAAAAAAAGCCACAGCGCTTCCTATCTGAGCAGTACTAAGTTTAAAACATTACCTTTGAACAGGGAAAGTAGTCTTTCTCCCCACCTAATTCATGCCATGATCTGAAACTATAGCCCTCGAGTAAAAGCTTCACCACTAGTTTTATACCCAGAGATTATTAAACCATAATTTAGACTTCATTGTTCATCTGCAACATAGGTGCTTAAGGGACTCAGTGGAAAATTCTATGCCACATGCTCTGTAATGCCAGCACTAACAACAAATCAAGAATTTGCATTTCACATGTTTCAAACAATCCTCTACAAATTTCCAGTCGCTGCCACAAAAAGTATCTGAAAAATAGACTAAACTCTTTTCCACTGTCATACATACTTCCTGCATCTGGAGAAAAAAATGCTTTTCTGTATTGTGGACACAGCAAACCCATATTCCTCTAGTGGAAGCAATCATTCTGCTTAGTTGAATTACTTTTTAAACAGCTCTTCCACTCAGATCAGTTTAACTTCCATTGACACTCTTTGATTTCTCCATTCTCCTGAGTTGGCGAAGCAGGAAATATAATCAGAACTAGATCTTTCCCATGTTCAGTATTGTTAATCCTACATGAAGAGCGAAACAGACTTTGCAAACAACAGATAATCAGTGCCACCAGGATTTTTTTGGGGGTTGTTTTGGTTTGTTTGGGTGGTTTTTTTGTTTGTGTTTTTTTTTTTTGTTTTTGTTTTTGTTTTTTTTGCTTAGGTCACTACATGAAGAGAGGAGTGATTACAGTAGACTTCAAAAAACTACTTTTTCTTTCAATTTTTGACCCAGCTGGACATAATTGTGAACAGACCCTTAAGATTAGGTTCAATAAAACTGAAACCAAGGACTATGTAAAACAGGCTTTCTCCCAGAGGAAAACCGTAGGAGAGCTCAATAGAGGCCCTGTGTTTTGTACCAGCCCGTCAGTGTCAGGGACAGTCACCTGCCACTCTCTGTTCACCTGGACAATGGGACAGTGGCAGAAAAGGCTTAAGTAGAAGGTACCACAAGAAAAAAGCAGAAGGACCTGGAAAAGTCTACGCAAAGGGTGGGGAAAGGAACACAAGGACAGCAGCCAACAGAGAAAGCCCGACTTGATTATCTAGTGTCTCTAGAACTTGTTTCTCTAGAGCTACTTGCCCAGCAGCATTCTCCCTGCTTGCTTTTTCATGTGCATGGAGATTTCACGAGGAAGCTACGAGCAAACATTTACCTTCTTTATGTGAGCAGCAATGTCCTTCTCGATGTTGTACTTCTCCAAGGCCTGAGTCGCGCACTCCACAGCATCTTGCTGCATCTCTTCTGACATGTCCGCATTCTTGATCACTGCCTTTCGGTCACTCATGATTGCCTGCATTGAGCGAAGGAGAAGAGTAGTGGAGGTTGGGGGAGCAGCCGCCCCCCCGGCCCTCGCCCAGGTACCGCCGTTCTCGGCCCGGTCCCGCGCTCTGCCCGCAGCCGGGGCTGTGCAGCGCTTGGCCGGCGGGGCCGGGGGAACGGCACGGGCAGAGCGCGCTCACGCGGAGCTCCCGGAGCGACACGGGCACCGACGGAGCGGCCTCGAACCCCACCGCCTCCCAGCCCCGCCCCAGCCTGGCGCAGCCCGGGAGCGGCGCCGCCGCTCCAGCGCCCAGCTCCGACGGCCCTTCCTCGCCGAGGGCGGCGAACGAAGCCCAGCAGCCCCCGCCAAGGGCTCGGAGCCAGCGCGGCTACCGGGAAGGCTCCTGCCTGTAGCTCCTGCCAAGGATGCGTGAAAGACGGAGGCGGCCGCCGGGAAGGGCCCTGGCACGGGGGAGCCGCCGGGGTGCCCGAGCACCGGCTACCCGGCCTCAACCTTCCCGGTGCCCAGGTGGGACCCGGCCCCTCTCGAAAGCCGCCCCCCCACAGTGTCCGAGGCCCTCACGCGCCCTCCTCACCACTTTGGCGGGCGCCGCGGGACCGGCCCTGCGTGGAACGGAGCGGGCGGGTCGCAGACGAAGGCGCACACGCAGCTCTCTCCGCCGCCGCGTCCGTTTAATCGGCCCGCCCGCGCCGCCGTCGCCTCCAAGAGCCCTCAGCCCCGCCCCCTCCGTACTGACCGCCACCCATTGGTCACCGCCACCACCTCCTCTAGCGCTGATTGGCCAAAATCCGTCGCTCTCGTAGCATTTTACTGCAGCAGTTTCTTTCAGACCGGCATGCCCCGCGCCCGCACCTGTTCCCATAGCGACGGGCGGCGGCGATGGGGCCGAACCCGGCTCTGGGCGGGAGCGCAGGCCGCAGGGGCGGCCCGGGGTTCCCCAGAGCCTCTGCCGGCGTGGGCCCGGGGCATGGCGCGTCCGCAGCGCCCTGCTTGCGGATGTGCTGTGGGCTGGGTGCTCTCAGGCGGTGCGCCAGCCTCTGCTCGGCCTTCCCCGTGCTTTCCTCACAGCCTGAACGTGGCTGGCCGCTGGCGTCTGTACAGCGGCCTGTGACTACAGCGTGAGAGGCTCTCCCGGCCACTGCTCTGGTAGGCAAAGATCATCTCTCACTATAGCTGAGGAAAAAAAAAAACAAAAAACAAACAAAAAAACTCCAAACACCATATGTGATGCTTTGCAAGGCATCCTGCTGAAAAAAAAAAAACGTAGAGTAAAAAATTCAAAATTTTAGGTTTTGCTTAAATCTGCAGATAAGATATGAGAAAATTGTGGTGTGGTCTGATGATGGGGCTAATAAGTGTCAACAGGGAAGGAAGAGCTTGGCAAGGGAGAGCGACTCCTGCTGGGGGAATTCCTCAATGTGATGTCCCCTCTTGAGAAAGAGGGAAATAACTTCTCTGTATCCACAAAGCTGACAGAATTTCTGGATGATTCAGATAACGTGATGAGTGGTGCAGCTTTTGCAAAAGTAGCAGAAAAGGTCCCTAATTTGTACTAATGTTCCTGACAGGAGTCAGAGGCTCCTGTCACTCCTCCCCTCGGTTCCTCAGCATCTACAAACCAACCCTCCTGCCTGCTCCCCATCCGGTTTTATTTTTCGCTAGGAAACTGCAAAATTAAAAATCTAAAGGGGTTAGAGAAAATTATTTGCAAAATTACTCAAATACGCTGTGTTGGGTTTGGGTTTGTTTTGGTTTATTTTTATTTTCCCCTGTCATGTATCATCTCCCGGGACGGATTCAGCCGCCGTGGCACCGTCACAGCCGCGGGGTATCGCCCCGTGTGGGACTCAGGGCTGCGGGACCCGAACCCGGCGTTTCCCGAGGCCGGGACCGAGCGCGGAGCCGCCCCCTGTCCCGCCCCGCCCCGGTTCCGCGGTTGGCGGAGCCCGCGGGCGCCGCGGCGGCGGCGGGCGGGAGCCGAGGTCGTGCCCTTGCAAGATGGCGGCGGTGGGGCTGTGCCCGTACCGGGTGCTGCTCGCCCGCCGCGGCGGGGCTCTGCGGGCGCTCTGCGGCTCCATGCGGGGCCTCGCCGCCGGACCGGAGACGCACTTCGGCTTCCAGACGGTGACCGAGGCGGAGAGGAGGGAGAAAAGTGAGGGCGGCGGCGGCGCCCGCAGTGGAGCCGGGCGAGGGCGGGCTAGGCTGGGCCGGGCTGGAACCGAAGGGGGCTCCCGGGCAGCCGGTGCCTGTTGGGGGCTAAGGGGCGCTGGAGATGTCTGAGGAGCTGGGCCGCTGGGTTGAGACGTTACCGGGAGTCTCGGGGAAACACTGTTATGCCAGCTCAGTTCTTCCCCTCAGCTCCGTAAGGGTTATGGGAAGAGGCAGTGTTTCTGCAAAGAGGCGTGTGTCAGGCAACAGGCTCTGTAGGATTTGATCATGTTTTTTTGTAAGGAGTTCTCAGGTGGTATTTTTCAGTTCCACATGGTGGCAGACCTCCACGAGGCAGTAGAGGACAAATTTTACTTCCACAGGAGTGTTTTTAAGTAAATTGCATCTCATTCTTATGTCCTTTCTTTGCAGTTTACCAGGTCTTTGAAAGTGTGGCCAAGAAATACGATGTAATGAACGATTCAATGACTCTAGGGATTCATCGAGTGTGGAAGGATATCCTCGTGCATAAAATGAACCCTTCCCCAGGAACACTTCTTCTTGATGTTGCTGGAGGAACAGGTAAATAATTTTGGTGAGTTCCACATGGCCATGCTACGCTGTTTTCGAACTGTTTGAGTCTGCTCAGAATTAAGTTGCCTAGCCTTCCCTCCTCCCCCTCAGTTCCCTGTCTAAAACTTCTGACGCATCTGCTTGATTTTCACAGAGAAGGGTTGAAAGCTAACTTCATTGTGTTTTGTAATATCTTGCCCCAAGGCCTTGAAAGTGTTACAGTACAGCCATGATATGTTACAGAAAACTGTTTTCATTTGTAGGAAGTCATGGACTCTTTGCTTTTAATATGTTCCCTTTATATATTTTGTGTATATATATATATATATATACACACACCCACACATACACTTTCTGTGTCTCTAAAATGCATGTGGTTTTTATTTTTATTTATATATGTATAAAAAAAATAAAAATTAACTCAGATTGATGTTCAAAGCCTTATGTTCCAATTTCCTGGAGTCAGAAAACATTCCAAAATATGTATCTGTCTTTTAAAACAAATGCAGGTGACATCGCCTTTCGATTTATTAATTATGTTCGCTCTGTACGAGAACGCCAGCTCCAGCGGAAGCTTAGGCACCATCAGAATTTATCATGGCAGGAAATTGCTGAAAGCTACCAGGAAGACAAATCTAAGTCGCTAGGGGATTCCCAAGTGGTGGTCTGTGATATTAACAAAGAAATGTTAAAAGTTGGGAAGCAGAAAGCACAGCATCTTGGCTACTCCGAAGGTAAGTCATGCGTTGTACCATTTCAGTAGCATGCCTGATCGCAAGAATTTGATGCATGATAGCCATCAGGTAATCATCACTTCAGGATTACAATATACATTATATAGCCATGGTGTACACTATAGCTGTGCTTACATATTTGCCAACGCTGAGTTACTTTTTCAGTGAGTATGTATGGAGTATGTTGTTCAGATGTACAGTGATCCTCTTGAGTAATACTTGAACTTTCAGAAATCCATATATGGAAGTGTCCATGAGGTCTGATACCCAGGTATCCTTCAAAATTGGTTAAATAACCTAAACCTGGTGTTTATATCTGCAAATGAATCTGATTTTACTAAGGCAGATAATGCAAAAGAGCTCATCCCTAGAATGATGACACTAAAAATCCTATAATGGGTATTTTAAGAATCAAGGCAGCAAGTAAAAAATGCAAGAACTAAAGTCTATTGTGAACCTATAAAACTTTCTGCAGTTAGAACATATGCTAATATACTCAGAGAAACTGAATTATATTAAATGTTAGTTTGCAGGTCAATGGATTAATTCACTGGTATCTAGAATTTGTTGGGGACCACGCCAATCCTGATTGAAAGGCCTGATTTTAAGAAGTAAGACATAGAGAAAGAAGTCCTGCTTGTGGCTCAGCGTTTGTATGACAGTTGTTTATCCTTTCTTCATTTATGGATATTTGGCAAATATTTTAGCAATGTAAAGTATACAAAGAGGTTCCCAAACTTTATTTGCCTGGGTACCACCATTAGGTATGCTCAGGGCAGCCTTTCCCTTTGTGTTACAAGGTCTCCTGCATGTCCTTTCACTGCACCCTGCTCCCACACCCCTATCAGGACTTGAGCCTACAGATTGTGTAGGCTGAAGGGCATACAGAACAGCTTGGTAGCACAAAGGGGCTGAAAGATGAACTGCTGGCATAGGTTCTCTCAGCTGCTCTTGCTCCCTGCTGGTGGGTAGTGCCAGGCTGTTGCCTGCCTGCCTCTTCACTTTCTTTAAAAAATGAACTAATTGTGAAAGCGTTGGTTCTTCCAGCTCTGGCAGACTGCTTGCATTGTGCTTGTCTGAGCAGCTTACAAGCCTATCCAGAGCTCTTTTTATGCATCATAGTTTGGGAACACCTGAACTGTACCAACATTGTAAGTATAAAAGCTTTATGACTGTAGCTTAGGACCTCAAATAAAGCTTGATGCTGCTTCCCAGCTACTATAAATAAAGTATTTTGTTTAATTGGCTGCACTTTTTAGGTATTTTTGTGACTTGCCAAATTCTCAAAATGAGCATTTATGCTTTTTAATTTTCTTCCTATGTACATTGTAGCTGCAGAAGCCCAACTGTCTTCTTATTGCCTGGGTTGACTTATGCCTCACTGTGTCACAATTCTGACTTCTTACCCTTTTTCACTCCCTTGTTCAGCACATACCCATTTAATATGTCCTATCTTCTGTTTTTCATGCGATTCCTCCCTGTTGTAGTAATCTAATTTCTGAGCTTGCTTATCTGTTGAATGTCTGAGGTCTAAAATTTAGTTTGCTTGAAATTATAAGGGGCAGAGTTTTCTTTCACTATTTCCCTATGCACGTTCACCAATAGCGGGGTCTATGCATGCTGAAAAGAAACACGTGTGTTACACAATCACTGATTGTGCATTTTGGCCAGCAGGAGTAGTAGGCTGCACTGCACTGTGCTCCAGTTCCTCTTGTAGGACACTGACAGCCCCTTTTACGTATCCACTTACAAACTCCTGGCCTGTGATTTTACCACAGTTCATTGTGAGGGACAGTTTTCCTGTTGCCCAAAACCTTTTCTTGATGCTCACTTCTTAGGTGTCTTTTCAAACTGTTTAGGTTCAAATAAAACTAATAATTGCTGCTTTAATAATGTTGCATGATGCTTTGCATACAATACTTCCTACAACTATAAATATGTATCTTTTGTGAAAATTAAATTTTAATGTCTCCTGGCAACAACTTTTGTTTTCTGTTGTGTTTTGCTCTCCTCTGTGTCACTTTTATAGCATATTGCCCTCTAAAACTGCTGATCTCTGCAGAAGACTCCTGGTTTTTTCCATTTTTTTTTTTTTTTGTTTTGCATTTGAGTCACCAAACCAGTGACTTTAGGAACTATTAATTCTAAATTGAGCAGTCTTATTTTTGGTACAAATAGCCTGAACATCCATACTCCATAGATAGACACGGCCTTGATCCGATGGGGTTTTAGGAGGCAACACAGCTGCAACAATACCACATACTGAAGTGCAGATGGAGGGAAAGCGGCTTTTCATGCTCCTCAATCTATGGAAGCTTTCTAGCAAAATGTTTTAAGTGTTTCGGCCATTGTTGCATGGCAAGACATTCATCATTGTTTATAGTTATTCTTTAAGCAGAGATTCTTTTTTTGCAACTTGGCTACAAACAAATGGCAGACAGTTTCTGGAAAGCCAATTGCTTTCCACTACGATGCAAGATTTGAGTGAAGTTTTTTTGGCAGACTAAGGCACTGTGAACACAACATGCGTGTATATGCGGAAGAATGTTTTGACTGATCTGCAACATTAACTGCTTTGCTTGAAAGATAGCTGTATAGTACAGGGCCTTGAAAGGTTTGTGAGTATAGACCAAGGTGTCTTTCCACCAACAAAAATGAGAAATTGAAGTATTAATTTTAAATATCACTTTATTAATAATAATTTTCTTCTGGAATAGGTAAGTTCTAGTCTTTCTGGAGTACTCTGAGTTCAATTCTGTGTCCTTGGCTTTTATTACAGGCTTGTCCTGGGTGCTTGGGAATGCTGAAGAGTTGCCCTTTGATGATGATAAGTTTGATGTTTACACAATTGCCTTTGGAATCCGAAATGTAACTCGTATCGATTTGGTAAGTTGCTGTATTGTATCCTGACATAGGGTCCTTACGATTCACCTGAGGTTTTTTATTCTAGTGGAGGAAGCAATGGAGGAATTCCTTTGGATAAAGGAAAATCTTAGTCTACTCCTGAAACATTTAAAATAAGTGGCATGTAGTGTGCAACTTGTTTGTATGAAGAATGCAATTAAATGCCCTACCTTTGTCATAAAAAGTTAGATTTCTACTAGTTGCACCCAATCCTTCCAGCTTGGCAAGCCACACAGTCTCTTCCTAAGGCAAAAAGGGCTGAATGCTTCAGTCATTCCGTACTTTCTCCTGACCTGTGATGTTACTGGATCTACACATGCACAGCGCGGTCAGTCTGCACATCTCAGATCCTCCTGAAGCACCTGCCGTACATCCCACCCACAGTGGGGCCAACATTCCTGCCCCGTTCTGTCTCCCTGCCTGGGCCAGCAGAGCTCCCAGAGCAGAGAGTGGGAAGCAGCTGGCATTGAACTGACCCATTCAGCACACTGCTGCTCAGTGTCTTTACACTGGCTGGTAGGATTTCCTGTGAATAATTAGTATGATTTTAATTAGGGTAAGTAGTACCCATTGTTCTAAACAGTATCTGTCCTTCGAGAATGACAAGCTGTCTTGTGGGTGAAGATAGGTTAGACCACCTGACCAGCTAGACTAGTTGTCTGTTTTGGAGGAGTGTGTTACAACCTTGGCAATGCTCCTTCTGTGGAAGGTGTAGCGTTTGGATCCAAACCACCTTGAACTGTATGCCTTTGAACTGCTCTTAATGCGGATGGCTTTTCACCATGCTTCGTCTGCACCCTTCCCAAGCACAGGCTCTTTGCCTTCATGGATAGAGCAGTCTGGTAGCATAGCTCCCTGGAGACCTGATACAAAACATACCCAAGCCTCCAATTCTTTTGCAGAGCTCCCGTCACGTATGTGTACTGTTTATACTTCATTGCTTAGGAGCATGACAGTTGAAGCCAAGCAGATGTCCAGCCTGCAGAGGTTCTTGAATACAACTCTGCTGTGCTCTTGTATGAAAAAACATACAGTTGTAAACAGAATTTTGTCTTGGTGGTTCTTAGATCTTTTATTCTGGATATAGGATGGAATTTTCAAAGTAGACAAAGATTTTCTTCTTCCCCCTCCTTCCTCCCGGTTCTCACACATTGCTTATCCAAAACCCAGTATCATTTCTTCTTTGATCTTTGGGTGTGCCTCACAGTTGAGTAAAATCTTTTCTTTTGATTAAAAAAACAAAAATCTATAATGCCCTCTTTTCATTTTCAGCTTCTTGTAGCTGAGTCACCTGCTCCCTTTTGGGTTTGGTCTGTAATTACAAGAGCTCTGTTGGCACACATTCATCAACTAAGAGCAGGGAAAAAGAAGAAAAATTGCAAACCTGACATCATAGTTTCGACACAAAGCCTGGTATAAATCTATTTCTGTAACAGCAAGAGTTTTTGTGGTTTGGTTTTATTGTTTGTTTGGGGTTTTTTTTGTACTTGTCTTAGGATACTTCTCCACAAGTAAATATTGGAGATTGCCAGTCAGGTTTCTCCTTACTCCCCTCAGTTCATCACTGAGTGGCAGGCACACGGCGTGATAGTAGGCAGGTGCTGTTCTGCATAAACTTACCACATCTGCTTTGTCTCAGGCACTTCAGGAGGCCTATCGTGTGCTGAAACCAGGAGGAAGATTTCTCTGCCTTGAATTTAGTCAAGTCAGCAACTCTCTTCTTTCCAGGTAGGAACATGGTGACACTTCATGCCATGTCGCAAGGCTCTCTTACTTGTACTCGGCCAGAATAAGAGATGGAGACACTTTGAGGCCACCTCATTGTGCACTTTTAAAATCAGATACAGATTCCATAGGGTAGTAGTACAGAGATCAACTTGTGTTGGAGATGATTGGTTTTAAACTTGTTTGTATTAATCTGTATTTGCTGTCTGTCTGTGCAGGCTTTACGATCTCTACAGTTTCCAGGTTATCCCCGTTCTGGGTGAGGTTATCGCTGGGGACTGGAAGTCTTACCAGTATCTCGTGGAGAGCATCCGACGTTTCCCCCCTCAGGTAAGACAGAATTTTTCTGAATTCGCTAACACACAAAACACAGTCGCAGCATAATCTTGCAGGCAGCTGGCTTATAGGCCTTCAGGTTGTTATAATTATGGAACTGTTATTTTTCAGGAGGAGTTCAAGGCAATGATAGAAGATGCAGGGTTTTTTAAAGTGGATTACCAGAATTTGAACTCGGGCATTGTTGCCATTCACTCAGGTTTCAAACTGTGAGTCTGTACTACGTAGCAAAACACCGGAAGTGTAATTTTCCTGAAGAATATAAAAGCTGCGGAATTTTAATGCTATCAAGATTAAAGAGGAGTTTTAAGAACTTGCGCAACACATACTTGCTCAACAGTCCCAGAAGAACATCAGCTATCTTCTTTCCCCAAAGAAACCTGTGGATGAAGTGACTCCTGTGGCATTTTTTACACTTGCATTTTCCTTGCAAGTGCAATATAAAGGACATGGCCAAAACTGAGCAATGATAACAAATGAAGTAGCTTCAGTTACCAGTGGTGTGAATACAGAAATAGACTGACCGATCTTCAAATAAGGTGCCTCCTTTTTTTTGCTAAGCGTCAAGGAGGGTATCGTACCAGTTAGAAGTAACTTGGATTTATTAGATTTTTATTAAGCTGTCGTTATCTTTGTCACGTGGACTCTAAGGGATTTTTTCCCCATGATTCTTTACTTCTTTCAAAGGCAAATGGAAGGCTTGTGAAATAAAACAGCTCTGCATCAACTTTTTTCACCTAAATTAATATTTTAACCTTTGTAAGGTTTCCTTTTTAAGAAAGGAAATTTTTTTTCTCACAGAGAATGACCACATAACTATATTCTGGGATGAGACGATGTGTTTTTGCCTCCATATGACATGTTTTCTTTTTCAGTGCTAGATGCAAAATCTCTATGTAAAAACGTGCATTTCCTTCTGTTCTTTAAACTAAACTGTTGAAGAACAGATGCTTCTGCAGCAGGATACAGGGATAGAGAAAAAAAAAAAATCTAGAGAAAGTATAAGTTTACATTCTGAAGTGAGAGCTGTGTAATGAACTAGCATGAAAATTTTTCTCTTCTGAAAACTGGGAGATGAAAGGACTATGGCTTTTAGCTGACCAGTTCACTTGGAATCAGGAAAGTAGCACCACGTATCTGAACTCCAGGATCTGCACTGGAGGTTGTGCATACTGAAAATAACGCTTATCAAGAATTGAAAAGCAGTCTCTTTTTTCTCAGGGAAACTGTTTCCTGTTACTGACTGATGCTGTGGATGTTGCGGGGGGGGAATGGAGGTGGGGATGTTCCTCCTTCATTCACAGCAGAATAAAGAAGGTAATGCAAGCACTAAGAGGGCAGAAGGGTAGAGAAAACTCTTAAAAGGATAAACTTGTTCAACATTTTTATTAGCAAATAAGCTGTCTTTTGAAAGAAAATAAATACAAGGAGGACATTTTTGCCTTTTTTATAGCCACAATGAAAATAACAGCTGCTACAGCAAAATCCCTGACCATTAACAATGCAACAAAGGACCTGAAGATCAAGGTCTGTTTCCTCAGGAAGGCTGAGGGTAGGAGGCTGTCTGGAGTTAGTGTGCAGTCCTGTAACCGGGTGCAAGTTTCAGTAACAGTCCGTGGTTCTAACCAGACTTGAAAAGGAGAATAGCGACTTGGCCGAGGTAGAAGTAGATGAAGTGCTTGGTCTCATGAGTCACGTAGCTGCCAAAGTTCCTTCCCACGATGCAGTGCCAAGTGGGATTGTATTTCTTGTCAAACTCCTGCAGAAGAGAGAACCAGGAATTCAGCATTTTTGCGAGAATTGTACTAATACTGTCTAACAGGGTTTTTTTTTTTCAATGATATGTCGCCTGTTAGCAAGTATCACTTTTGGAAAAAGGCAACTAAGGAGCAGCATATGCTCTTAAGTGCAAGGATCATCTGTCACTTTATAACTCATCTGCTGCTTAGTCAGACAAAAAAAAAAATGCATCCAAGTTGAGCAGGAATAAACTTGAAACATATGTTTGGGGAGGTAACTTTCCCCCAGAAGTCACACCATGATCTTAAACCGTAACTTTTAAGAACTTCACTGCTTGTTCTGAATCTCTACACATTAAGACATTATTTTGACTTCATTATCTGTTTTGCACAAGGATGCTCAAAGGACTCTAGAATGAAAATTCTCTGCCACATCCTCGATAGCAGGTCATGAGACCATGTTCCTCATCCACACTGTAATCAGGAGCCTGCTGTGACTTTCAGATAAACTCGGGCGTGCAAGTCGTCTCTGAGCAAAGCCATGTAGCCAGTGGTTATAGACTGCAGTGTCTAACAGCTCTTAGCTGGAGAGACTTTGTGTCAGCGCGTGCAAGAGTTTGTGTTCTCCTCAACCAAACCCTCCAACTACTTGCAGCTCAATCAGGCTCCCAGTAGGAGTCGGAGAGAAAAATCTGACAAAACTGTAAGCCCTGAACCATCTGTTCTGCATTAGCACGAACAGTTTGTCTTACATGGCAGGAGGGGGAGCAAAAACCCACACAAAACCACCTCTTGTTACAAGGTCAGCAACCCACCAGTTCTGAAAGAGGCTCCGTGGAGCCCCTGTGTTTTGTACCAGCCCGTCAGTGTCAGGGACAGTCACCTGCCACTCTCTGTTCACCTGGACAATGGGACAGTGGCAGAAAAGGCTTAAGTAGAAGGTACCACAAGAAAAAAGCAGAAGGACCTGGAAAAGTCTACGCAAAGGGTGGGGAAAGGAACATAAGGACAGCAGCCAACAGAGAAAGCCCGACTTGATTATCTAGTGTCTCTAGAACTTGTTTCTCTAGAGCTACTTGCCCAGCAGCATTCTCCCTGCTTGCTTTTTCATGTGCATGGAGATTTCACGAGGAAGCTACGAGCAAACATTTACCTTCTTTATGTGAGCAGCAATGTCCTTCTCGATGTTGTACTTCTCCAAGGCCTGAGTCGCGCACTCCACAGCATCTTGCTGCATCTCTTCTGACATGTCCGCATTCTTGATCACTGCCTTTCGGTCACTCATGATTGCCTGCATTGAGCGAAGGAGAAGAGTAGTGGAGGTTGGGGGAGCAGCCGCCCCCCCGGCCCTCGCCCAGGTACCGCCGTTCTCGGCCCGGTCCCGCGCTCTGCCCGCAGCCGGGGCTGTGCAGCGCTTGGCCGGCGGGGCCGGGGGAACGGCACGGGCAGAGCGCGCTCACGCGGAGCTCCCGGAGCGGCCTCAAACCCTGCTGCCTTCCAGCAGGTGTAGGCGGGGAGCCCCGGGAGAGCTGAGGCAGAGCAGCCGGTGCCCGGGCTGGTGCCGGCCCCCTCGGGAGCCGCCCCGCCGCTTCCCTCACCGTTGGGCGGGCGCTGCGGGTCGGGACCGGCCCGGTGCGGAGCAGCGCAGCGCGACGGTCTGCTCGCTGCGCGCCGCCGCCGCCTCCGAGCGTCCTCCCCCAGCCCCGCCCTCTCCTTACCGGCCGCCAGCCATTGGTCACCGCCGCCGCCCCCCCGAGCGCTGATTGGCCACGGCCCGGCGCTGTGGTAGGTTTTTACTCCTGCGTTTTCTTTCGGACCGGCATGCCCCGCGCCTGCGTCCGTTCCCATAGCGACCGGCGGCGTGGGCGCTGCGCCCATCGGCGGAGGGAGGCCTCTGGGACGGCCCCGCGGCCCCGGCGAGGGCAGGAGCGCACGCTGGTGGGGACCGTCATGTACATTTCAGCTGTGCATGGAAAGCCGCCAGTCCTGGTCCCCCCTCACCTCTGGCATCGTCTGATTAGTGATTCCGGGCCAAAACACTTGTTCCTGAAGTAAGCTCAGTCCCCAATGCGTTTTAATGTGTCCACCAGTTTCTGTAAAACACCTTTCCATAATTGACACATGGGGCTCAAAAGCCATTTTATTGCACACCCCGTCCCAGATCACAGACACCGAATTCAACACAGTAATGTCTGCAACAGGCCCTTGTTTCTCTTTGAACGGCGACAGCTCTTTCAGTAAGATGCCATTTACTGAGAGCAAAGACCACTCACGTCAGAGGAAGGAGTTCCATAGCTGATAAATGGCACTGGATCATCTTTCCTATTCACGTGTCTGTTTTCAGTTTGTCTTTGTCTTTCAGACTAAGTGACCTCTGGCAGAAATCTTTTACCCTTTTTTACCAAGTATGATCAAATCAGCTCTAAACTTCATCCTTCAGTGAATTGAATCCATCAAACTTCTTACATCTCATTTAAGGCATCTTTTGCAGACCTCGCCATTTCTGTAACTGCTTTTTTTTTCTTTTTCTTTTTCTTTTTTTTTTTTTGTTTTAAATGAAGTAAGATGTTTTGGGAGATGCCCAGTGCTCTGTTTGGTAGTTTCACTCTCCCTGGGGCACTTTCTGCTTATATTCTTGTCAGCAGCTAGAAAATTGCTGTAGTCTTCCATAGCTGGTGATCTGTTAATAACAGGACTCTGAACCATGTCTATAGCAAACAGCACAGGATGACTTAAGAGAAAGGTTTTCAAATACTGGTTGGTGGGACTGCCATTTCCTTGTAGAAATAAAAAACTCAAGAGTAGTCATCCACCTCTCTTGAAATACAAATATTTTTCATGTTAGTACAGTATAGTTACCTGCTCAGTGTCACTCATAGCACAAGTAGTATAATAGCAAGCAACCTTTTGCTTTTTCAAGCTCTGGGCCCACCTCAGAAGAATATAATGCCCCCAAAATATTAAAAATGGATAATGTAGCACTTTTGTCACTCTAAAGTATGTCAGAAATGACTTCTGATTTTAGCTCCCAGGTTTTAGCATTCCAATTAGAAGAGATGCAATTCACAGCTTTGCTTTCTGTCTTGCTGTCAGGAGCATGTGTTAGGGACAACTCTGAAAGTTATGAAAATAAGGGAATTTATCTGGTTTAATGCAGCACATGAAAGGGCAAAAGAGACCTTGTGTGCCAGCAACTTGAAGAAGCTTTGAATAGTCTTGGGCCACAGTAGGCAATTAATTTACAGAACTGTGTGTAGTATTTGCAGCACCAGCAATGGTTCTTTGAGTGTAAGACAGTTTTATGCTGACAGAACTGAACCATTTAACAATCTTCCTACTGTTTACAATGAACAACAGAAACGCCCATGAATCTCTGAGGAGGTGGTTGTGTTTGGTAGCTGCGGGCAAATTTCTGTGCATTTATTAAGAAATGGTTAGCTGAAGGAACAGATGTGATGACGGCTGCAGGAAATGTCAGTGTGGGTGAGATACACATCGTTAGCAAGAAACATTAAAGCTTGAGATACACGGCTTTAAAGAGAAATATTAGAGCCTTACTTGTTAATCTAGAATATAAAATTATAATTTCCCTCAGGACAGAGCTGCAGGGGAAGGCAGAACAAATACACGTAGAAGATGATAGCTGGAGTAGAGGAGGTGCCAAAGAAAGTTGGGTAATGGATAAGGCATATCATGAGATTCCCTTGCAGATGGAAGTTAGACTGTAAGCACTTTTCAGGTGAGGCTTTATTTTGCTCTGTGTTGAATTCTGTATCGCTATATCTAATAGAGATTTTTCCTGGTGCTGCTAGTTACTATCAAAACATGAAATAATCATTACTAGCAATAAAAAAACTACTTCCATTTTCTTTTTTCCATAAAACTGAAGAAATCTCCACCTTGAAATTTTCTTTGTTTGAACCTGGAATCTATACACTAGGGATTCTAATACAATTTCATATGTTACAGATCTACATAGCAGTGGAAAAACCTTAGCAGGTAATCTCTATGGTCTCCGGGGGAACAAGATGTATTTACATCATCTCTAAATATAGCCTCCTTTTGTTGTTTTTTTAACCAAACAGATATTTTTTTCCCTTTTGCTGTATCTATTAAGCACTGAGAAAAGATGAGTTATTTCACAAATATACATTGCCACACTGCAGTTACAAGGAATTTACAGGTAGTGATTTTATTACACAAGTCCGTAACTATATCTATTCACTTGCCTGCATTTATAAACTGCATTGTGGCAGAACGCTGCAAAGATCTGACCCAGATCCAGACCCGCTTGCGCGCCAAGGGCCTGCGGTGACAACAGGTGAACTGGCACCATGAAGGATGTCTCATCCCCACCTCAGGGTGCAGCCGGGGCTCGGTGGGTCTTCACTCCTTCCCGTGGGGCACAGCACCCACCACATTAGACATGCCGAAGCACTAACGTATTCTGGCCACAGGCAGCTCATCTGGTCTTTGCTCAGGTTTTTGTTTTGGTGGGTGCGGGTGTCTTGAGTCAAGGCTGTAATTCCCTTATTAGTGGTGAAGTTGCAACAAACCCCTTCATTAAGGAAATGTGTGTTTTCCACTTTTAATGCAGTTTGGGCTGCCGGGAACAAGTATCAGGCAGTCTGTTCTCTCACTGGAGCGTGTGGGTTAGGGAGCAGCAGTGAACTGGCAGTTTTAAGCTTAGCCTGTGCTGCATTGGGAATGTGGGATCATCTTTATCCAAATTGTTGGTTTGGTTGTTGCATTTAAATAGTTACTTGATGATATATTGGGTTGGAAGTTCCTACGGCCATGCAGTTCCCTCTCAAATTTCTCTTCCTTTTTCCGTGTAAATAAAGTTGTCCCCATTCTCTCTGATGGTCAAAGGAGGAGGCCAAAATGGATAGAACAAGTGGGGATTTCTCAAACTGGGAATTCTCTGCTAACATGCTTGTTGTATGGCGTGACCTGAGCCCTTTCCTTGTCGTGATTTATATATTCATCATAAATGACTTTTAGGCTGAGCTTGCGTATTTGTAAAAATTGCAGCATTTGCAGGGTCTGAATCTTGAAAAGCCTGAGATTAAAGCACTAATACAGTGTCACAGCTTTGCAGAGAATTGGATTAGTAGGGTTAAATAGAGACTTTAATTCAACACCCCTGAAAGAATTCAAGTATCATAATAATTACATGCTGTATGCGTACGCATATATGTATGTATGTATATGTATGTGTGTATATTACGGAAGCTTAAACAAACAATGAAGTAAGTGCACAAATAAAAGTGGGGCAACTGTTTCCTCTGACTTCCTGCCAAATAAATATGAAAAATTAATCAGTTCCAGAAAAAACAGTTCAAAGCTTATAAAATATGCAACCTATGAGGGTAGTGAGTGAAAGCGGATCCTACCCACCAGCTGTGATTTCTTATACCACCAAAGGCAGCTGTAGTCCTTTTCACTCAGCCTTGTTTTTCCATTAAATACGTGGCACATAACGAATGGCCTGAGAGGGAGCTTGTCAAAGCAGCTTGTACATACGGTATGAAGAGAACGCCACAAAAAGCTAAACCTAGTACCAGTACTATTCAAACTCCAGTATTTTTTACAGTGTTTTTCAAATTATGATACTTCTAATACGTTTGGTGCATTTTTGAGATGTTAAGAAACAACCCATGTGTATATTAATCTCTAATTTATATTACCTGTTGTTTTCAGGGATGTGGAAGATGCAGTTTATAGGAGAAATTGTTATTACGGCCATGCTCAGGACTTCCTCTATCAGACAGCTGGCAGGACCTGAAGGGACACATGCACCAAGCTGGTGGTGTTTATTATGCCGATGTACAGAGAGACAGAATGGGAGTAGTGGCTTTTCTCTGCAAAAAGATACAGAACACGCACTGTGTAAGCTGCGTGACATCAAGTTACGATCTCATGAGGTGAGTTTCTGCCCTCAGGGGAAGCATGTGCCTGCACGGTCATGGAGAAGCTCCTTCTCCTGTCAGGCCCTCAAGAGCCCCAAGAGCAGACTCAGAGCTTGTGAAGAGCAGTATCCTATTACCGTAACTTCAGGGGTCTTTTCTAGCACTTCTGAAGAAAATTCCACTGTGGCTCAGGATTTAACTCTATGCACTAGAAAAGATCATGAAAACTGGAATAAATAATTCTGGGTTCTTAAATCTGTATGTGGAAGGAAAGTTCTATATCCAGGGAAGAAAAGTTACTGCTTCTAATAAAGCTGTTGCTACCTTCCTCCTAGCAATGTCTGTCTGCAACACTAAAGGGTACGGGGGTACTTCTATTTCTAAAACCTGTTCTGACAAAAAAATAACAGTTATAGTGCATATTTAGTTCACTGTGCCAACAGAACAAAAATGTCAAGTTCACAAGTAATTACATTCTTTATTTACAACAGGCTTAGCCATGTAGCATATTTTAAATAACACAAACAACTGCATTGCTTTGTTTGAAACAGAAAAAATGGTTTAATCCAGGAAATATCACTCGTATCCCTAGAGAGACATGTCTGGTGTACAGAAATATTTATGGCAAAGATTGTTAATTGTAGAGCAGCTGTTTCTCTGTATGAAAAGTTCTTTCTCAAATTATGTACAACTCCTAGTATTTAATTTGTGAAGATAAAAATACAAAGTGGGAAACAGAAGGTAACCCATACAGTCATGGAGCACAGAGATAAAACGGAAATATTCAACAGAAGCAAAGTATTTGAGTGACTGATCTTCTCAAAGTGCCTTTTCTTCCATAATTAAAATCTGAGTTCTGTCCGTACATCAAAGAGATACTCGTCAATGTTACGGACTCTTCCATACCAGACTGTTACTTCTGACAGGGTCAGAGCCAGCATCGAGCTAACGGTGAGAAACAGGCAAATACAGCCTTCCAACCTCACTTGTTTTCCTGACAAAATAGTTGAGGAAAAATACAGTGTTCTGGGTTTTTTAATCATAACTTTTTGTTTTCTTTAAGGCCTTTAACCCATTCGGTATCTTAAAAGAAGAACATCAAATTCCCTTTGCTAAATAGAAGCATTAAGTGATCTGTCATGTTGCCTTCCAGCTTCATCAACACTGAAATTCCAGTAGCACTGCTAAAGTTTTTACACCTTCCTTCTGTAAATCATCTTGCAAGTGCTCTTCTTTTGATCAAAATACATGCCAGGATATTTCAGCTGTGACTGCACAAATCTCCGTTTTCCCACATAAATCACTGAAATTGTGTTTGGGTTCTGAGCTTTCACTAAGAGCCCTGCAGAAAAGTCTCTCGTTCTTCTAGCTTTGGTAGAGGGATGTTACCTGACAGAAAACAGAAAGAAAGTTGTGTGAGACCAGCTGTGAGGAACCTGCCGGGTAGCACAGCTTCATTTCTCCAGTTTATTCTAAGTACGTACAGGCAACTTAAATTTCCTGAGCAAGTAAGGAAAGCAAGCAAGTCCTGTCTGACTTCCTGTAAATAATCGCTCAACATGTGCAGGAACTTTAGCGTAAGGCTAGCTTCTGTACTGCTTTGGACCAGTAGATTGCAGTCTGGTTCTTACACATGGCTACAGTTATTTATTTTAGTACTTCCTTATTACCAGCTCATATTTCTGAAAGCAAACGCAGCTATGGCAGGTTACATTCCTCAGGTTAATTCAAGCATAATTAAGAGGTTTTTATAATCAAGACAATACCTGGTGGGGCTACAAAATATTCCTCTACTTTCTCTCTGGCATTTTTCAGCAGCTCGTTCACGCAGTTGCCTTCTGTGACATCATCTTCCCTGAGATACAGGCACCTGAAGAGCAAAGATTACTAGCCTGTCTTTAAGCTAGTCTGTGAATATGAAATACGAAGCGTGGCTTATCTCTAAACCTGGTTTGGGTTTTAAGTAAGCAGTAAGACAAGCACTGGAACATTTTGAAGCAACTAAGAGTGCCACTGAGAGACTGGTGTGCAGATCACTTGTGACAAGTAAAAGCTAACACAAAGAAATTGGCGTACACCTTTGCTGTGCTTACACGTAAAGGCCACGGGTGCCAACATCTTCCTTCACGCAAAACCACAGTAAGACTCTGCTGTAAGCAAAGGGGCCAAACGCCTAACCAGGGTGATTCCCAGGAAAAAAAAAAAAAAGAGTTACAAGAAGCAAATAGCTGGATGCACTAACAGTTAAAGGGAGGCTGCTGCGACCCCGTTACCTGTCCTCCAGGACGGAATCCATGGGCTCCACGCCGTCGGTGTTCACTTCGTGAAGCTGATCGGCAAACTGGATCGCTTTCCGCAGCCGCTCGACGCCCTCCGCGTCGCGGAAGTCGACCAGGGCGAGCTGTTCCAAGTGACCCAGCACCGCCACCGCCACCGGCTGCTGCGCCGACAGGCGCGGGCAAAACAGGCAAAGGGAGAGGTTTAATACAGTGCTGCTTTTATTTGTTTTTAAACAAAACCTGGTTACGCGGCAAAAAGCCGAGTTTACGTCTGGTGGCAGACTGTTGATTTCTTGTATTTTCTTGGAAAATTAACTTTAACCGAAGACACGCTGCCTTCTCCTCCACCTCCGCCTCCCCTCCCGCCTAGCGAAGGGCGCACCGGGCCCGCCGCTCGTTCCGGTAACGGACCTACCTGCGGCGGCGGCCGC
>VYZM01000608.1:335880-375807 GCA_013398915.1 Dromas ardeola
GGAACGGGCGCCATTTTGGTGCTGAGGGGCGGGATTGGGGCGGTCCCGGGGAGGTCCCGGGCAGGTACCAGGCGTGAGGGGCCCTTCGAGTGGGGCTGGTCTGGAGGTGGAATCCCGGTGCCCTGAGCGGGAAGGGTGCCTGCAGTGGGGGTGGCTGTGGCGGCTGGCAGTGGGTGGTACCGGCTTCCACCGGGTGTCAGAGAGCTCTCCAGAGCGGAAGGAAACATACCGATCTATGGCATAGTGCACAGAGAAAGTTGTGGAGGGATGTCTCCCAGGGTGGGTGCCCCTGAGTGAGTTTCGGGGACTGTATGGTCGGTGTAGGTGGCCTAGGAGGCAGCCCTGCTATCCTGTGTAGAATTTCCTGGCACAGCTGTATTGAGTTTCTTTTATGCAACAGCAGAGAAGGGCTGTTGTATTTGTTAATCTGACTTCTTCACATTAGGGACCAATCCCATCACTGGGATATAAAAGCTGTTTCAGTCATGACAGTAAAAAGGTGTTTGTCGTTAATGAAATGCAATTTCATAACCACTGATGTATTTTTCATTATGTGTATTTCCTAGGATGATTCTGCTGAAATAATAACATCACTTGAATAAATAAAAGAACTCAAGAAAAAAAATCATCGTAATGGATTTGCAAAGATCTAGATCCCTTTTTATTATAATTCTTTATTGGAGCCTGGTGGTTGGCTGTTTGACCTTTGGTAGAAGCTACGTAAATGGACAGTATGTTTTCAAACACTCTAAACGCCGCAGTAAAATGAGAGGACTCCTGTGCATGTAGAGACTGAAATAGAGAGGGAAAGCAGAGAAAATGGGGCTTTTGGGAAGGGATGGTGGTAAGGTCTGCTCTGTAAGCAAATGATGATGAAGGAATTACGTTTTCCTCCTAGTGAGATATGTTTGTTCACAGAAGGAGCAGGAGGAGGTTTGCCTGTCATATGAAGCAGGCACCTGTGAAAGACGAAAAGGAGCTGAAGGAAAGGACAAGAGCTCTGTTCTGGTTTGGGATTATGTTATTACACAGTGCTGCTCTGGCCAGAGGCACTACAGGCTCACATTTCGCCTTGGTCCTGCAAAACTCATCACTTGTCTGTTGGCAAGACCAAAGCATGTGGGGAGTTGCTGGTACAGCACAGTTGTTAGATGGCAGGGAGCTGTGTTTGCCGCTGGGGAGTGTGTTTTCCCGTTTTCCCTTGGAGCAGGGCTTGTGTCCAAATTTACTGTGTAGCACAGAGGAATGGTAAGATGGCTGGGATCTTGGAAGGCTGTTGTGAAACATACCTTGGCATAAAAACATTGTTCAGTTGTTTATGTTTACGGTATCTTTGCAGTGTAAACTGTTAATAAGTACTTTTGTTTGTTTATTATTCTCTTTATTTTTTTGAAAATCACAATTATCTCTTCCAGCAATTTGCTTTCGTATTATTTAATAAATCATTTTAAGAACAGTCTTCCTTCTGTACAGAAAAGTTATTCCCTGGTGGCATTGTGTGTATCTGCAGAAGCGTCCTACCATCTTCATTGACATGATGCATTTTGTACAGCGCAGACGTGAAACCACTGCAGCTCCCCATGTGCATGTGCACCTGCTTTGCTGAATGAGGTTGGGAACATTATGTCATGAAGTTCTAGTCCACATTGCAGGTAGGCTTTGCCTTTCTCCACCTGCATCCTTTGGATTCAGGCTTATGAGATATGTAATATCAGACTTTAATCAAGGAATTTGCATGTGACTTTCCTTGGGAACAGAAGATGCAAGAATTATTTTGTATAATATTTTAGTGATAAAACCAATATTATGTTCTGTATCCTAAAGCAAATTACAATGTTGTTTTTATAGCAGAAGCTATGTAAACAAAACCACTCTTGTTTGTAGCAAAATGAACTGTAAGTAAGCAACAGGCACTAGAGTTTACAAAGGAGAGAAAACAAAAAAGGATCAGCAAAACAAGCAGCAAACTTCTCTCTAGGATGAGGAAAGGTACTCTCTACAATAAAAAGAATTTATGAGCTGTGCTGCTGCAGTAGCCTCAAAAGACAAGTACAAGCGTTCAGCAGGAGGTGAGAGCAGCCAAGATGTGCTTCTCTCATTCTCCCTGACATCTTCACTCCTCTAACAATCTTGAAAATGCTCTTCGGAGAAGAAAATGCTCACAGAGAGCAGTACATAGTAGTGGTCACTCTTAGCACAGCTGCCCCAGGTTAAAAGAAGCTCCTTGTGAGCACTTCTTCCACGCATGGAGCTCCAAAGGGCTTGTGGAGAGCATTTGAAAATGGGGGTCAGGTCTGTCCTGAACCCGAGTATGGTGGCAGTTGCATTACTGCCAAGTTACACTGATTTTAAAATGGGACTTTCTTAGGCTTTATCATCCCAACAGCTGCGATTAATCTCTGTATTAGCTGTGTCAGGAGTCAAATGGGTCTGATCCACTACTACTTTAAATGTGGTGAAAACTGGGAGTGACTGCTGGAAGACAGAAAAGATTCCATGTGATAAACTTCTCATTGAGGTAAGACAAGTATTTGAAGAAACCTAGATATTTTTAAAAGTATTGTGAAGAATGTTTTTACATAGTTGTATGAAATATGTTTAATTGTGCGATATGTAATGGTTATTATCACTGCGGTGATTGCAGTCAGCATGTGGTTTTTTTTTTTTTTTATGAAGGGGTGGGGAAAATATCGGTGATTGAACAGTCAACTCTGCCACTGGCTCAGTAGCTGTGGTTGGATTATTGACCTGTGGCGTGGGAACCTCCTCCTGCACTCACTGGTGTGCACTGTTGCCTTGCAGAGGGGACTTAATGCGAGTTTTTCCAAAGCTGACCTATTTGAGGGCCGATAGCTTGATTTAGAAATTAGCTTATCACCTTTAAAAATCAAACATTTTGAGTAAGTTTCAACACGTACATTTTCCCAAAAGATCCAGCATCCTGGGAGCCTCCTGAGTGCAGAAATGCTACAAAGTTAGCTCTGAAAAAGGAGAAGAAAAAAATATATAAAGTGTTTGTAGCCAGTCACTTCGAGAAAGCTGTTTTCGGTGTGGTGGTGGGACAGGTGGAGGTCAGGCCCGAACTCCTGGGATCTGACTTCGTTGCCCAGTAAACATCTCTGGTTGGGTGTGCAGCACCTCATTTGAATGCTTTGGATCGTATTGCCATTCAGTTTAGCAAAATCTGAACGATTGCAGCGAGCTGGTGTTCAGTAGAGGTGGAGTTGACTCGCTAAGCTGAAAAAAAATGTTTGTAGCACAAAAAAAAGCTTGGGTTTATATGTACTGAGCACAGAAATGCTTGTGGAGGCAGAGACCTTTAGCCTTCAGGTAATGGCCCTAAAAGTTACTGAGTTTTGAGTTATGGAGGTTCCACTGTAATTTAGAATCAAAGGCTGCTTTCCAAAGACTCGTCTTTCACCTTTCTTTTTCTTGTTTTTCCTGGCTGCAGTGGTGGCTGGTGGGGAAAAGAGGACACGGATAACGGCGCAAATCACTGATGAGATGCGATTTATAAAAGCCTTCGATACCGTCTGCTGGAGCCAAAGGCTCTCAGAGCAATGCCGGACTGGCCCGCCTGGTGGCAAACTGCTTTCACTGGAAGCGCCTCTCCGTTTAGGAGGTTTGGGAACAACAAATACGCTCACTGGGATTTCAGACTGTAATCTCATCTCTCTGCATTTTCAAGTTTTCAGGGACCTGCTCATCCCTCTCGAATAGCAATGTTTCCTCCATCAGATACTCTCTTAACAAACGCGGAGTTCGTGCTGCAGAGATAGTGCCTGTGTCTCAAACTTCACAGAGTTTCTGGGGCGTTGTTCATCTTCTCCCTGTAGTCCTGGAACTGCAGAAATCAATATTCTGCCATCTGTAAATCCTTTGTTCCCCTTTTCACCAGGGCTTTATCAGCTTTGTAAGTGAAGGGGGGCGGGGGGAAGAGGGCGTTGAGAGAGCCATTGTCCCTTCTCTCGGGAATGATCTGGAAGTACTATGCAAATCTTCATTTGAAGACCCTGGGAACTGGGGGAGGGCTTTAGCTGCGAGCTCAGTAGGAGGGGAGCTCTGCATCCCTGCTCACACTCTCCTGCCTGGTGCAAGGAGCTGGGGAGAGTTTTTTGAACGGGCGGAAGAAATGTTTTGTGCTTTGTGCGCTTCTGCGAGGCTTTGCGCTCCCTATGTCTCCTGCTTTATGCTTTTCTCTGCCTGCTGCTCCTAAATGTTTGCATAAGGATTGGGTAGGGGAGAGATCTAAGAGCTGCGTTGAGCAGTGATGAAGTCAGGACGGTGCAGGGTGCAGCACCCTCCCGTCTCCCACCCCGGAGTCTCCCACCAAGCAATGGTGCACCTCCGGTGGTGCTAGGGCACGTACAGCCCGGCTGCTGGCGTTAGCACAGAGCACGGACACAGTTTCAGTAAGCAAAAGATTCATCTGGTCAGGAGTGGTGGAGTAAAATAGTTTGCAGTTCTCAAATTATCACGTTGTAGCCAGCTCTTAAAAAGCCTTCTCTTATGGAGGCAAGGACTCGCAGACCAGTACCTGCTTTATGAAACCCTGTGGTCTGTCCTGGCCTGGCTCTGAGCTCCGTGTCACCTGTTTTGTATTAGGGCAGGGTCACACTAATGGCCAGTTTCCTGGAAGCTTCTTAGGCATCATGGAAGGGGAAATATCCTGACTGCAGAGACACATGGGTGAACAGGACAGTGGGGGAGGGAGAGCACAGATGCATATCTGGGCATTTTTGTGTTTATAAGCTACTGTAAAAGCAGTCATAGTCTTTTTTATTTTCTGACCTTTGTGTTCATGGCATCAGTCCCATTGTTTATTTTTCAAACTTTGAGGGGTTTTGTGTTCCAACAAACTGTAAAAAAATTACTTTTGAACAATGACAGCCCTGGAAAATGCAACACTGTTGTCTCTGTCCCAGGCTGCTGAGAAGATGCAGCCTTTTAAAAATCTCACCTTCTGTCAAAGCTGTAGAAACACGTGCCAAAAGACCTGATTCTTTGTTACCTCCCACATTATATCCAGAGCAACGTAAAACACTAGTGCTTTGTTCTGCAAGTACTTTACTGCTTTGTAGAGGGAAAGCGCATCACAAGCATACTCTTATATGCACAATTGGGTCTAAATCTGCTCTCATTTTTTTCGTGTGTAACTCTAGAGTGACTCAGCTGACTTGGGTGAGCATCCTCTGGAGCCGTGCTAGCTGGAGACCAGCCTGGACATGCCCTCCCGCTCCTGTAAGTGCTCCCAACTACCTGTGCACACTCACCCGTCCACGCAGATGCTTTTCTGAGTCCACTTGTTTGCATGCGGGCTGGTGTATGAATGCACATTCTTCTCACCCGCTCCTCACATATGCATGCAAACACACACGCATTCTCAAGTGCACACATCCAGTCCCTTTCTCTCCTATACATTTGCACACATACACAGACCTTTTTGAAAGCTCCTGTTTTCAGAAAGGTTTTATTTATAGGTCCTGCCTGGTTGTGAATGTGAAAGGGAGAAAGCCCCTCAGAGGGCTCCTTTCATGTGTAAATCAGCCTAGGCTGAGAGCATTGGGGTCACTGAGAGGAGAATTTCACTCTTAATTACTCAGAGAGAAAGCAGGCAGGGGACTTTCTCAAACTAATAGGGTTGTTCTCCGCTGGGGAAAGCAGCTTGAGACGCCCAAGTTTCTCTTGCATCAGACTTCGGGCTCTGATTCACAGGCCTCTTCTGCCAGTAGCAAGAGCTGATGTCTATGTGACACTTGGAACAAACAGTTCAGCTTCCAAACTGGCTTGCTTATTAAAGATGGTTATGTTCATTCTGATAATTGGGTGTTCTTTGGAGACCAGTGGAAGAACTGACCTAGCGTGCTTTATTTTTATGCCACTTCTGTTGAAAAAATTATGTTAGTCTGTGCTGCGTATATCTGTGGCTCCATCTGAGGACCTCAGTATTCCTCCAGACATACCTGAAAGCTTCCATCTCTCTGCAAAGTAGAAAAATGTTATTGTCTAGAGATTAGTCCAGTCAGAAGAGCCCTGAACTTGGACTTAAAACCAGCACTGAATTCCCAGTTCAGCCCCCGAATGCCTTTGTGACCTTTGACAAGAGACTCACTACCCTGTGCCTAGCTGTGAAATGGCGTAATCTTCTGTCTAGAATGCAGCTGTTAAGAACAAAAGTCAATATGGATTGTGATACTCTTGGTAATAAGGCTGTGAGTGAATGCCAAGGTAAATGCGGGTGATGAGTGTGTCTGAAGAGATGTGTCTTTTTCCTGGAATGCACTGCAAGCACATGGATTCCCCTGCTGACGTATTATTGTCACCTTTCATCCAGCGACACAAAACTGAGTCTGGAAATCTCCTGCAGGGATGGGAACACCCCATCACAAGCCACTCAGTTCTCTACAGGAACCGCAGGACCTGCTTGTACAACCACACACTAATACGAAGACGCAGCTGCAAAGTGTAGCTGTCAGGAGTTGCAGGGAAGAGATCTGTGTTGTCAAGTGAACATGCACACACAAGCAAGTATATTTTTTAACTTCAGTTGTCTCAGTTAAAATTATACCCCCTCATCTGCAGCTCCTTTTCATATGGCCTCTGCTTTTCCGGATAGAAAATAAATGCTTTAAAGGCCAAACATTCCCAACCCGTGCACAAACAACGCCCCGGGAGCCCTGATACAGGATTCTTGAAGCTGCACTAGTTCAGCTTGCCTGGTCAGGCAGAGGTTTTAGTTTGGGAGCACCTGTTTGAGGAAGCTCGCAGTAGCGGTGGGGGCCGCTGTCAGATGAGGTCAGCAGTCTGAAGTGTCTGCAGAGGTCAGGGAGAAATGAATGGGTCATTTCTTTTGCAAATGAAGAGCCGCAGCCTGGAGCAGCCTTAGCAGAGCCCAGCATGTGGGTCCAGGCTGTTCCTTTTATGAGCTGATGGAAATGGGGCCCAAAAGGACTTCCCTGATGGAGTTCTGTCGCAGCCTTTGTTATCTTTGCCTCCCACAGCATGCACTGGGCATAGAATATGGATTGGGGGTTATCCTGGCTACCAGCACAGGCAAGAGGATGAAGGCTTTATGGCTGCATAGAAAACCTAAGGCTGCAGGGTATCCTTATTGCCATTCCACAAGGAAAATCTTGTTTTAAGATGTAGAACGCATGTTTCTTTCTGCTTTGTTGCTCCTTTTTACCCAATCTATGCTAAAATGAGTAAACCCAAGGGCTGCTTTAAAATAATGCACATAACTGAGTAACAGGGATTAAAAAGCCCGGATTCTATCCTTCATTCTGGTGGTGAATTGTCAGTTACTTTGACAAAGCTCCATGAATGCCCTATGCCTCACTTTTTCTGTAAAACACTGAAGAATAGTGCCATATTCCTTTTCCTAAAACATTTTGAGGATTGGGCGTACAGTGTGTTTTATATATGCAAAGTGTTGCAGTTAGTAGCAGCATCTGTCAATGAAATAACTTTTAACGCAACAATGTTACTTTCTCTGAATTGTTGTTTTAGAATTAATTTTATGTTATATAAACAATGACAGTTCTGTTTTGCCATTTGCTCTGTTGCTTCTTTGCAGACCACCGGGGAACTTCTTTTGCTGTGACATTGTAATGGGAGGTGGAGACACCTCGAGGAGAAGGTCGAAACAGACAACGGCAATTACAGTCAATAACATCTATGACTTGAGAAAATCCTGCCTCAGTTACAGGTTTGTGTGTGATCTGTGCACGCCATCTTTCTGATGTACAGGTATTTAAAATAAGGCAGGACGTGGAAATAACTGTTTCCCTTGTAGGAGCTCTAGGAACAGCTTCCTGTTATTATTGTCTTTTCACAGCCTCAGATAAGAGTAGGGCAGGGTGGGGGTTTTAAGGGGAAGGCAGCTAAGGTTGGAGTAACTTTGCTCATCAGAATTTTTCCTCACTGCTGTGATGTTAGAGCTGTGACAAGCAGCTAGAAGTTAGAACCGTCCTGGGACTGCCAGAACTTTCACTAAAGAGGAAAATGAATATAGGATTAGATTTTATTTTTCAACCTCTGGTATGTGTGAAGGATTGTTTTTTATGGATTTTATCTCCATTTTCCTTTAGAAACCTCAGGAGGACTGTCAACCCTTCAAATCTGTTTTGATGTGTTTTAAATGCATGATAGGGAGCACAGCCACTCTCAGTAGGTTGCAGAAAGTGGACATAAAGTCGTAATGTGTCTTCGGAGGGGTAAGTGTGTTCTTTATTTCCTAGAAGCACCAGCCAGGTTTACACCACTTTGTAAGAAGGGATGGAAGAGAAGATGAATGTTTCTGAGGGCTCGGGGACAGTTTCATGTTTGGGGTAAGGCTGAGGTTAGCCATGGAGCCAGTGTCCAGGCAGTAATTTGACAGCAGACGTGGGCACACAGTAATGCAGTCTCTGAAAATCACAGAAGCCTGCTGAGTTATTGTGAGCTGGAGGAGCTTTTCTGTTTGTGGGCACATGGGTCGGCCTGCCTCACATTGTCAAGACATAACTGAGACATAAAGGAGGCTGGCAAATTGCAGAACACTGATGGAAGGGGGGACAGGGAGCAGAAGAAGAAAAGTTAAGAGTTTGTAGACAAAGGGCTCAAGCCTAGTTGTGAATTCCTAGCAAGTAGTTGGTCTTTAAATGAAAGTGTTTGTCGAGTAACATACTGATTTAATGTGGGAATTGGATAGATATCTGCAAAGGTTTTTGCACCCTATTTGCAGTGTGATTACAGATGTTAGTAGAGAAACTGGCTTTACTTTCTACCAAGGTGTGTATTTGTTCATATACCTAAACTATATAGGGCAGGCAGTATAGATGACATCACAGAACGTGGATGACACTATGGGGTATGGGCATATAATGTTCTTACACATTATGACTGATATGCAAATAAGGCATATAATTTGCTTTCCTTCTGTTAGTACTCCACCATAGTGTGAGCATCATTGTTGGATTATCCCGGGCCTTGCATCAGCAGCACTTTGCTGTACCTGATCATCTATATCCACAGTACCACAGACCCACTCCTGTTCCACCTGGGCAATGCACCCTACTCAGCATCTCCACTACAAGTAGCGGCTTTCTTGGACCCTGTGTTATCACCTTTCACTGCACTGGGTCCTCAGTGTCATGAGGTAGTTGCTCAGTTGTACTCAGCAGTGGCTGTGATCAGACTGCACGTCCGCACTGTGCCCATCACTGAACGGGTGGACCACATGCATTACACAGAGCACAGCCAGCAGCTCCTCTCTGGTCAGTGTGTGTCCCTTTTTTGTGCCTATCAGGACTCAGCTAGGGAGTAAACCAGGCGCTGCATGGCAGGCTGGTAGGCAGCTATGTCCTCCACTTCCCCCATTATCCGACCACAGCTCTAGCTGATGCACAGGGTTGTAGTATTTTGAGATTGGTCCCTCATTTCAATTTTTTTTTTTTAACTTTCAAAAGCCTCTTCTTGAACCTTGAATCATTCCCATGCTGGAGCCTTGTGAATTAATTGCCAAGGACTCACAAGTTGCTGATAGATGCGTGCAGAAACTAGCTACATGGTTGGCCATTCCTGTAGATCATTGGACTCTTCATAAATTTCATTCTGGACTTTTCCTTAAAAGCCCTCTCCCAAACTGGACACAAAACAATGGACACCAGCAGGCACAGCTCCCAGTGACTAGGATCTTGTCACATATCCAAAAGCCTGGTGGGAGGAGCAGACATGAGGTCTGAATTCATCCTGGCAGGGAGATTCGGCTGAGAGAGGAGGAAAAGAAGGTCAGAGGCAGCTCCAAGGAAACGGCTTTGGTTTAAAATATTTCATTAGAGTTTTCACGCTGTAAATATAAAGTACGGGAATACAATTGCTTGGCAGAGGAACCACATTTAGTAACAGTCTTGTGTACATTCAGTACTCTACACAGAAGATGACAAAATATATCCCTGGCCATCTCAGCAAAATTAGGGGTCCCTGTTGTAAATGTGACTTTTTTTCCAAAATAGCTCACATAATCTGGAGATTTTTTTAATCAATATTGATAAAAGGTGTTCTTTTTCCAGTAGACCATTGCTCTTTGCTGTAGCCATGCAGCCTTTGCAGGGGCAGACTAACTTTATCTAAGCAGTGTATCAGTGTCAGTCCAGCTGGGAACATTATTGGGATGCTCACATTGCATTATTTCCCTTCCCTTCTGTGTGTCTCTGATTTTTCCTGTTGTAACTCAGCAAGATAATCATGGTCACCCTTTTCCAAAGGGTTAGTCCTTCCCCTTGTTGATTTGACAAGCTCCTTTTTTGAAAGTAGTTCTCACCTGCCACTTGAGCTTTATCGCCTCTGGACCTTTTACCACCTCATGCAGGCAGGGTTGGGAGTTTGGACTGGCACACGCACCTGTACGATCTAGCCAATGCAGGGCTAGATGGGAAATCTCACCAGTGAGGAGGTAGGAAATGGGATGCCAGTATGTCTCGTCTGCTTTCTTCTTTTGGGACATAGCTTGACCAAAGAACTGAGCAGTTGAAACATCACAGAGGATTATGTGATATGGATGGATTTTTTAATGGGAAGCCAGGATTAGTTTACGTTTGGGGTTTTTTTGTTTTAAGTTATAGGTGAAAAACTTGGAGGGACTTTGTCGTTATATCCCAGTGTCAGTTTCAAATTCACCCTGGCTTAGAAAGAAGTGCTTCCCCAACAGACTGGCAAAACAAAAGCACATGTACAATGCCCTGCGAAGGTCATTCCTGACCAGACCCTGAAACAGCTGAAGTACAGACTGCCAGTCTTTCACACTGCCAACTCTTGTGGCATGTTTGTACCCAGGTTCTTTTGTCAGCACTTCAAGTAATGTTTATGTTCTTCACTGACTCTGCTGGGTACTGTGTTGTCAGGGCCCTGGGTGCACCAGCTGACTCTGCAACCTCTTTCCCCTGTCCTACAGGTTTGGCTGCCTGTGTTCAAGGTCTGCCCCGATATGGTGGAGTGTAACCTGGCATCAGAGTGCTGTGAAAAGAGCTGTGTGCCAGAGAGCCGAGAGAAGCCTGCTGGGGCCTCCCCACTTCCCTTGGGAGCCACGGCACAGAGCTGCCCTTGTCCTCAGTCCTCATCTGGGGTAGGCTGTAGGGGTGTCTGTGCCTGGCTGTGTACTTTCTGATCCTGACCCTGACTTGACTTGCTGGCTTGGCTTCAGACATGGCTCATCCCTATGGGCTTGTCTGACAGTCACTGGGCTCCTGGCAAATGTGGTTACTGTCACTGGACCTGCTCTGCTCTTCATGCTTGGTCACTGTGGCACTGTGCCCCTTTACACTGAGGTCCTGTCCCTGCCTGCCTCGCTGCCAGCCCAGCTCGCCTTAGCTCCTTGTGCTTCCCAAGCTCCTGCACTGCCCAGCTCCTGGCATCGGCTGGAATCTTTTAGACACAGCATCTCCATCTGTCTGAGAAGTCAGAGAGTAAATAGGCACCGACACGAGAGAAAGATGTGGCATTAGCTTTGCCTCCCTTCCTTTCCAGCTTCCTGAAAAGGCGAAAATCGGGTGTATTGGCAAGATCTCGGACCACCAAGAAAACAGCCGGCAGGAGGAGCTCTCTAGACATTTCGCTGGATCGTTTTCAGACAGTCATAGCTGCATGTTTCAAGGGCATCAATTTAGATCTACTTTCTTGGGACTTCCTTGCAGACAAGCCAGCAGCAGCAGAAGGCAGAGGTAACTTTGTGGTATTGCAACTGAACACTTCCAGTGACTTTTGTTTTTTTGAGACTTCTGAGATTCCTTCTCCCACCCTGATGTCTTTCTGTGTCATTGTTTCAGAAACTTTAAGTGTTCCTGAATATGTTAGAGATTCTTTTTGGTGCCTGGAAGGGGCCAAGTGTTTTATCTTCCAAGAAAGTTAGCGTAAGATTTTCATGGACAGCATCCTAACCACAGAGTAAAGAATTCCAAAGCAATGCTTTTTTTTGCATATAAAGATACCCTCCTGGATTCCTCATGACCTCTGAGGGGACTTGTAAGCAAAGCAGCTCTGAAATGTATCAGTACCCCTCTGAATATTAGCCTGACAAAGTTATTCAAATAGTTCTGTCTCCTTATATACAGTTCATCTTTTTCTTCTGTAAGAAGCAAGTCCGGAGGACAGTGGTCACTCTTTGGCACAGCACTGTGTTCTCATTAGTTAGGTGCAAAGTATCACCCTGCTTCTTAAAGCCAATCCTGCAGCCCTAAATTGCCTGGGCCTCATGGCCCTACCTCTGCACTGCCTTTAAAAAAGAATGAAGATTATTTTTTTTTTATGTGGTGAAGTCTCTACTTTTGTAAGTCTGGCCCTCATTTAGTTATCTAAATGGGAACTAGGTACCTTCTGGTCTTGAGTGTTGCTGTAATAATTATTTTGATTCTGAATGTGCCAGAAACTATTCTAATGCATATCAGTGTAAATTAAGTCAATAGAGATTCTTCACATTTATCCTGGTGTTCAAGAGAATGGAATTCATGCACTTCAATTTACAGCTTATTAAGTGATCAGAATTAATGAACTCGCAACAACCTTTTCTGTTCTTGTTTACACGTTTTCTTCCTATTCACTCATAATGTACATGATTTAGAAAACGCAGAGAGTTGAAAAGGCAGTGTGTGGGTCAGATATGTCCCACGGAGCACAGCATTGTGCTTCAGGCTTTAATCATATTTGTAAAGCCGCTATGTAGAAATGGCACCTTCTGACTCAGCTGATGCACAGAAACCCAGCTCTGTTTTCAGAACCCTCTCTTCATTCTGAAAGCTAGAAAAATATTTGTACTGAGGAACAGAGAAGGTGTTCTTCAGAATCACTGGAGGATAATAGATACAAAACAATTCTTCCTTTTTTGAGAGTAATTTTTCGGTGTAGTACCATGTTCCTGTCTGGAGTTTGGGAATAATGTAAACCATCGGATCCACCTTTCCTTTTATTCTGAGATTTAGGAGTCACTTGGGGTGGCACCAAGAAATCCTCATATAAAACCTCTTTTTCCCAAGACCTCAAGGTACCA
The DNA here is from genome assembly GCA_013398915.1 of Dromas ardeola. NCBI lineage: Eukaryota > Metazoa > Chordata > Aves > Charadriiformes > Dromadidae > Dromas > Dromas ardeola. The sequence goes on from VYZM01000608.1 coordinate 348,902, forward strand.
ACTGAAGGTTATCCCACTGTGTTTCCTTCAATTCAAGGTTGGAATGACAAAAGGATCCCTTTGATTTTCATAATATTTAAGGCTAAGCTTGTCAGGCTGCATGCTTATCTGCACATTGTTTCTCTCTAACTTCATAGAACAGGTCAACTTCTAAACACTCTATCTGATCAATTGCAAAAATTTCAGAGACTTTCTATTATTAGTGGGAGAGAGGGAAGACCACTAATGTGTGAAAATACTAGGAAATAAAAAAGGGAAAAATAGGGGAGCACCAGTAATTTAGATACCGCTACATTTGCAGATGAAGCAACTGGGCAATAGCACTCGCATACCGATATCTTTATCTCATCTCTGTCTATTGCTCTAGAAAAGTTATCATGTGAGCACACTGAAAGATCTGTCGCCAGATAAATAATAATACAGGGCTTGTATACAACCTCAGCAGAACTGGAGGGGAACGAAGATCCAAAGTTAGTAGGAAAAAGGATGGGGGACACACAGCAATCCAGGCGCAAGGGAGTTGAGGGTACCCTGTTACAGTAATAGTGTAGGTGTGCACAGAAACCCTGATAGCGACATTTAGAGGACCCCATTTACTCAGGGAAAGGAAGTAGATGGGACATTAAGTTGCTATTGTAGGAGAGAATGAGGGATTCCTTAAGAGGAAAATGTTGGAATCAGCAACCATACAGAGCCAGCCTGGGGGCACGCCTATGCCCTAGGCATTGGAAGGGGAGCTGAGAGGTTTGGAAAGGTGGCATATGAGGCATTTGTGCAGAGGAGGAGTGTGGCTTATGGAGTAAATCCTTGTATGAGAGAGCAAAATCTTCAAAGGAATGGTTATAGATAGTGAACTGCCCTCAAGAAAAGAGAAATAGAGGGCAGGCCAGCCATCTCGTGCTGAGCAGCTATGCTGACAGAGCTGCTGAGAGCGAGGGGAGCCAAGGCAGCAAATGGGAAAGGTTTTTTCAAACCATGTGGGCTGGTTCTGGCCGATGTATGACTTGCTGAAAACCAGAGAAACTGGTTAGTAACTCAGGCAGGCTAGAGTGGAGCCCAGAGCTGGACAGGGCTTCGAGCAGAGCCAGACAAGCGGCTGACTGTGAACTTGGTCCCTGCAGAGCGGCTCAGACTGCCTGCCTGGCTGCTCCTCTCTGTGCTGGTGCCGAGGTGGGGCATCTCAGGGGCTACTGGGCAGTCCCTGGGTGCGAAAGTACCACGCAGAGGCAGGTAGTCTCTGGAAATCGGTGTTTGGCAAATTCCTAGCTCTTTTTACCTCTTTTTGCTTACGTACTTGCATACCAATGTTAAAAGGTGAGAGAGAACCACAGAGGAAAGAGTAGTGAAGTGATACTGAGGATTTGTGAAAACAGGGGGACGAGAGCCCATGGTTGCATTTGAGGCAGGTAGAGCATGCTGGATTCACAGGACTCAGCTTTAAGTACAACTGACTTAAAATTCTGAGTGAAAAACAAACGTGTCTTAATAGAAGTTTCAAGTACTGCTCTGTTTTCTGAATTTGTTAGCTTTTTTTCTTCTTCTCAGTGCTGAGTGTTCAAGCCCACAAGGCAATAATGTAACAACACTTCTAGTATTTCCAAGCTCTGTTTCTTTAAGTAGTTCATAAAACTTGTCACAATACCCCAGTAAAGCTCTTTCTGCAGCGCTATCTAATCCAAAGTAGTTTGTATCAGATTTATGTTCTGGCAGCTCTGTGATAAACTTGGACTCTACCACATTACAAACACAAAAGATTACTTAAAGTTGTTGTTATTGAATTTGAAGGACTCTTTTGTTTCATGGAGTCCTGCACCCACCCCGTAGCAGGGTTGTGGTCTCCAATGGCTCTGCACCTCATACATTTACAAACTTAGGCAGCCTGGAATTAAGACATTTCCACCAGTGACAACTTAATATTTTGTTAGATTTAACCTGTTCTTTGTGTTAAAATTGTGCATGTCAAAAAACACAGCAGAAGATACAAAGTATTGGAGAATTCAGTGAGGTCTGGTATTTTGACCAAAGGCTCCTTGAGATGTGAATGTTAGGTTTCTCCTCTCTCATGTAAGTCCTTGTAAACCTGTTATCTCGGTTCATAAGGCTTCCCTGAAACCCTGGATCAACCTTATGAAGTTCCTAGAAAAAGAAAATTATGCAGAAAATTATCAGACTCTCGATTCCCCTGGTGTGAGCCCTTGCAAACTTGAGCCTGAAAACATAAAAGATTGAAACTATGATGTCAGTCACACCCTTGACACAGATTATAGGTGTAACCAGAGGAGGAATTCATCACAAAATCTCTCTGATCTGAAATCGAGCAGAACTCTGGAAACAGCTGCCAAATACCCAAGGCCAGAGACCTCTCATCCCGGGGCCGGTTTTTGTGTTAGCTGGTGCTCTGAAGCTTGTTATATCCCCAATTTATGGGAAGAGTAAAGATTACTGACATCCATTGTAGAAGCTGGAATGTTTTTTTGTTAAAATGAATCTGCATTTGGCTGCAGTAGTTTTTCAGGCTCCTACTCCAGGATAGAGACATTTACTATCTCCACAATTCCAAGTGGGAAGTTCACCTTGTAACATCAGGTGTACCCTTGAGGTTGTGACTACCATCATTAACAGTACAATGGTCTGTACTGTCTAACTGCCTCTGGAGCAAGTGAACAGTTTTATCATTAATGAATTCATCTTTAAATTACTTGTCTTGAAAAGCTTATATATTACTTGTGTGGGATCACGCAACCTGGTCTTTATATTGTTTCTGTACTCATGACCATCACCATCTATTTTGTGCGTGCATTGCCTGGTTCTGCTGACATTTGTAAAGCATTCACTGAATTTTTGATGTTTTCTTCTGATGTTATATCCCAAACATGTCACTCTCTAGGTAAGTGGGATTCTGGTGGAGGGTCACTCTGCATTCTTCCAAGATCTGTCGGAAGTCCAGGCGTGCAAAGGCAGCAGCTGAACAGGGACAGGCAGAGGACACAGTGAACTTCTTGGCTGGCTTCTTGTTTCCAGCCCCATGCTTTGTACTGTTGTGTTCTGCTGTGAGAATCCTTCAGTTCTGCTTCCCTTTGGGTCTTTAATGCTACCAGATGGAAATCCAGCTCAACTTTCAAAAACTCTGAATAATTTATTAAGAACAAAATTGTTGGGTCTGAGAGCTGGTTCCTTCTCTCTCTCTTTCTCCTTTTCTCTCTGCAAAATGCCTTTCAGAGGCAAAGTTTCTAATTACAGGTCAGGGAGGCAGGTTTAATCACACAGCAGAGCCCTTGATGCAGCATTAGAGAGTGTTATTTATACACCTGAATTAATAGGGATGCAGCATTTCAGTTGAGAAGAATAAGGTGGTTTTCAATTTCACTCTTTTTATGTGAAACAAACCACATCAGATTCACCAGGCTTTTTGACCTAAATTATTGGGATTCTGAGTAACTAACAAGTAACTGCTGTGCAGAGCTAGAGCATAAAGAAGCAAGAACAGACAGAGAACTGCACACGTAGCAGGGGAACAACAGAAGTAGGACGTATTGGAAAAAAACCAGGAGGGGATAGAAAGAGGAAGCCATTGGGAAAATTGAACAGGATAAAAATACAAATTTGCAGCTGTCTATCCCAAGGAAGGCTTTTGGAGAGTGGTAGCATCCACAGAAACAGAAGACTGCAGTGTGTTAGCATGCACTCAGATACCTCAAAATATTGTTGTTTTTTAAGGCCAAGAATAGGACAGGTGGAGGTGAAACGTGAAGCGTGTGAGGAGTCCCTTGTACTCTGCGCTGCAGGGAATGGGATCCCTGCACCGTCAGCACTTAGAGTCGTCGTCAGCTTTTACTGGAGGTATTGGCTCTGTAGCACTGAAAAGAAGTGGGGAGTCCTGGATAAGATTGTTCCTGCAGTATTGTGAACTCCAATGTGTCTTATTTACAGCAGTGCAGAGGTGAATTTTCTCTGTGATTTTGGATATGAAGCTCTCAGTCCCTGTGGACTTTCATCCAGTTTTATCTCTGTCTCTAACTTGTGTAGTTTGGCTTCCTGTTTGTTTTTTGCTTGGCTGCTTGGAAAGTCTGTGAGAATTTCTAGAAGCATTCTGGACTTTCTTCAGTGTTAAAAAATGGGAGAGCTGTGCCTATGCGTCTGATTCTCTAAGATATGGAATACACTGAGTTGACTGAGATCCTGATGCCCAGACTCATCGTTTGGGCTCTGCGATAGGTTTGTGTGTCTCTCAACAGGTAGATGTGTTGGGCCACGTGATGGGAAAGGGTCCCCAATGCTATGCTATTCCTTCTAGCAGCAGTTCTCCGGGTTGTGGTTCATGGATAAGACACTTCTCCCACAGTGTGCCCAGGTACCTGGCAATGCTATGAAACTCACCGTGACCTGCCAAGTCAACGTATCTGTCAGAATCTCAAAGCGACAGAGAGGGATGCTATTCTTCAAAATAGCTAAAATGCAGGTCCTGTGGGTATGGAGCAAAGCAGAGCAGCCGGAATACTGGGTCTTATGCTCCATATGTGAGACTTGGCATGGCCTTGAGCTCCTAGAAGCCGTATTTTGCTGTGAGTTGTAGGTTTCTAGAAGCCGTACTCAGCAGTCTCTAAGCTAAGCTAAGAGACAGATGAATGCAATGCAGTCAGTACCTGTATGATACATTACTTAAGGAAAAAAAGGTTATCTGCTTTTGTAAATTTACTTTCAATCCCAAGGTAGTTTTTTTGTTTAGATTACCTATACTGTGAACCTTGTTCTCATGTATGTCTGCAAATCATTACCACGGTGCTGGAGCAGTATGTGCAGGGAATAGAAACTGATTCACCAGGTACAGAGCGTCACACTGCTCCAGCCGTTGGATCCATCAGGCTGGGTCTCCAGCAGTGTGTCAGGATCCAAAACTGGGTTGTAAGCTGGATGGAAGCTCAGTTGCAGAAAAGAGGTCACAAGCTTGAAAGAGCAAGCGAAAAGAGAAGTCTTCAGCAGAGAGAGATGGAAAATACGGCTCCCCAGGACGCAGCCCAGCTATGCTTCCTAGGCTTTGCATTGCCAACAGGAGGTTTTCTACCAGGCTGCAAGGGAGGAGGATGCGAGGTCTGTGTGCGCTCTCCTTGTGACATCCCTGTTATTACTGTCACATGCAGATGGCTGACACCCACCGTGACAGAGGCAACCGAGGGTTTGGTGTTGTGCTGTACTAGACAACTTGTCGGGTGTGTGATAGTCAGGCTGTCCTTCCTGTAGGAGGAGATTTAGAGGGAGCTGTTGCTTTTTGGTATGTATATGGTTTTCTCCTCCAAAAATAGCTGTCTGTCGAAGTGGGAGGATTTCAGAGATGGGAGAGGATTAGCAGTGATGACATGGATGGTCATATTTCAGGGCAAACACCTGTAAATCAGTCTAAGCCTGTAAGTAGCAACCTATTAAACTGAGTTCACCTCAGCAGCACTCACCCCGTGTCTGTTCAAGAAGGCTGGAGGCAGCTACCCAGCCCTCAGAGTACAGCTGGTGCTACAAGCCTTTTCCCATCTTCTGCACCAGTGCAAATGGAGCAACTATGGATGTTTACAGCTGACAAGATAAAACACATTAAAGAGGTGATGACATTTTTTTTTAATAAATCTTCTGCATTTCTACTTCTATCTTATCCCATTTCTCACCTTTCTTGGAGCTCTGAAATGCTTTTTCTTCTTGTTTTGTTTTTATGGGCATTTTAGCAGAGAATTTTTTTTTAACACAACAGATGAGATTAAGTCTTCCAGTGCTGCCCCTTCCGTTCAGCAGAAGAGCTGCTAGCAGGGATGTGTTGCCTGGTTTTCTGGAGGTGAAGCATACAGCTGTTCTAGCATCCTCTGCCCTTTCCAACCTGCAGGCATGCAGTGAGAAATCAGGATATTAACTTGAATCCTCTGTTATTGCCACTGGCTTCTCCTCTTTCAAAAAGGGCTCTGCCACATGGAATTTCTGAATGAACTGCTGCAAACTCCTGTTTAATGAACTTTGCATAACAAAGCGTTTGGAAAACATTTCCTATAGATACATGGTTTAACCACGAAGTAATAATGATTGTTAAGTTACTTTGTGAACAAACACTCTGTACCTGTGACCTGGTGGTGAAAATGTGACAGGGCCCCAGAGCTCAATCCAGTTCTCCCATCAACTTCCAGAGTGATTTCTGACATTGCAGTATTTTTGTACCTGGGTTACACTCTTCCATTATCCCGGGTTTCCAGAAAAATAATATCAGCCTCACCGAGGTGAGGTTTTTTACCAGCCTCTGAAGACATTTTAGATCTTTGCCTAGTTCATGCAATTGAGATAGATTGATATTTAATTTTTCTGTTAGCTGCTCTCCCTTTTGTATAACTTACACATGTGTATATATATACTTACTGTTATGTAGAACTTAACTTATAACTTATGATGAATATTGCTGTGAAAGACGTTCCAGTCATTTCAAATATTAGGTTTTAATAGTAGTTTATAAGTTTTCTTCCTTTTTAAAGGAAGCCAGAAAATTTTCATCATTCTTATTAGCCTGTCACCACTAGATCGGTGTGTAGGTTTATGTAACATTTTCTTTGTTACAGTGGTTGATAGTAGAGAGTGTATCTAGTATAAGAAGATGTACGATAGTCACTTGGTTTCCCACCTGTAAGGGAATTTTCCTCTATAGGTGAGGCAGTGAACATCCAGCAGGAACTGAGGTCCCAGCTCTGACCTCAGCACGCGAGCTGGTCCCACAGGGTCTAATAAACAACCGGTTCCAAGAGGACTACATCCTTGCTTCAAGCTAAACATATCTTTAAGTGGTCTGCTGATCTCGGACTGCAGATCCGAGATCTGTTAAATACGTTAAATTGTGTCCTATTTAATGTAACTGGCTGTTCCAATTAATAGTATAAATGCCTCTTTCTGTCGTGTGACTACTGATATGAAGGTGCCTAGCTGGGCAGTATCTGACATTGTTCAGGGCACAGCAGTGCCTTTAGGTCTGCTGGAGAGTAGCAGAGCATCTATGTGATATGGGGCGCGCAGTGCGGCTCTGGATGATGCAGGACTAGACACACTGCTGAGTGCTCGTCTGCCTGCTCTCTCCCGTATGTTTGTTTTCTTGGAGAAACAAGCCTGGCTCACCTGATCATGGCAGTTGAGAAGTTCAATAACTAGATTTCTAGTTCACCACTAGAGTTCTAAACAGACAATACAGATCTCTTTGCACGTCTTCACAGCAGTGCTGTGTCTGCCCTGCCTGTAAGCGTGGGGATTCCAGTGATGCTGGATTTTCCAAAAGGGAATGAGAATAAAGAAACAGGACAAGTTCAACAAGGCAAGTGCCTTTCTACTGTTTCCATGTGAGCTCAGTAAGACTGAGCTGCTGCAGATCTGAAAGGTTCTTAGGAGTCACCACTTCTTCAGGTCAGTTACATACATTGTTCTCCCAAGAAAAGAAAAATTTGGCATTCAAAACAATTTGCATACAAAGAAATCAAAGTGAAAGTCATCATCTCTGTTTTACAGATGCAGATACTAAGATTTCAGCAAGGATTTACACAAATGAGAGAAAAATAGGAGTCAAATCTTGTCTAAGGATGCTCTTGTAAATATCTGTCCTGTGTTTTCACTAATAAGTGTTCAGACTTCCTTCTGGCTTTGGAGTTTGGGAATTGCTGGGAACAATCGGTGTTTCTGAGATGCTGCATTCATCACTTCAGGACTGTGCTGATAATCACTTTCCTTGCTGAAATACATCACTCTAGTTTCATTCCAGGAACTACGAATGTTAATTTCTTAAGAAACTTCTGTCAATTGTAATGAAAGCAGTTTTGGGGGAGGGGAAGAATCGGCTGTATCAGGCAGACGATCCAGTTCTGCATGTACAGAACAATAAGGATCTGGTTGTGGCAAAAGCCTGTTCCCAAATTTTCTCGAGAGCTTTTGGGAAACACTGCACCTCTGTGGGAAGCACGGTTGGCCTGGGTGAGCTGCTGGCATACAGCTGCCGACAAAAAATGCAGTCTGTGCCATCGCCTGAGTAAAGAACATTTAGTTTTCTAGTAGGCATAAAGAGTTGCCAGTGTCATTGAAATTTTGTAGCTCTGAATAGTTGCTGTAAATTTCATCTGGGCAATATCCCCAATTGTGTTAGATATAATTACATTCAAAGTTCTTTTTAATCATTTATTTGGAACATGTCCCAAGATTCAGCAGTTTTGGATTGGGACAGAAATTGAATTATTTATTATCAATTAGAGGTTGTCAGAGCCTTTGACACCACGTCGAGCTGGCATTGTTTGGTATCTGTATTAATGATCGTATAGATAAAAGCATGAAATTATTGGTTAGGAAGCTTTTATTCTAGGCTGAGAAGGCTAGTTTGCATACTTGGCTGGATGCTTCCCTACGCTCACTGTCATTATGGCTCTGTTTAATCAAGTCAACGTTGCCTGTGGAATCGCTTGCCCATAGATTGATGAATTGAGTGTAAGAATAATTCCCCCTAGATGGAACCCAGTTGTGACTTCCCTTGCCATCCCAGCCCAGCACATTTAGACTCTTCTGCTTTGGCTGTGGTCTGCTATAGACCCTGGAACAATCTTTGTCACATCTGTTCTTTTCTTACCAGAGCAATTTATTGATGGCTATTGGTGCTATGGTAATGCTGGATGCTGAGCTTTTGTTCCCCCAGGTGAGGGGATGGAGATGATAACCTCACAGGTGTTCCTGAGCTCTCTTCACAGCTCTCTTCTGCATCCTTCTCTTATCAGTGTGGGTCTTAAAAATAATTTTTCTTACTGTGTTTTGGCACTTTGCAAGAAACCTCAGCTTAAGAGGAAGATCACGTAACAGAAAGCTGTAGAGGGTGATACATTGCTGCAGAAAGGGGAACCATCAGGAAATCAGAGGAAAGGAACATGGAGAAGATGCCACTTGTCTCCTTGAGTGGCTGAAGACAAAGGATGCTCATGTGATGTTATCTCATCCCTGCATCTTCTGGATTTGGCTGTTGCCAGGGTTAGTATAGCCTTAGTGGGAGAAAGAGGGAAAAAAACCCTTCTGAGGATATACTTGCACAATCTTTTTGTAGCAGATACATATTTTTTTCTGCCTGCACTCTGAGCTGCTGGAAGAAATGTGCATTAGCCCAGTACAGAGGCCGATCCAGCATGTTACAAGACGTGATTTGAACAAGGTTATAAGAAGTTACACACTAGATCCAGGGAGAGAGCAGGAACTTCTTACGTCACAGATATAATAATTCATGTTATGAACTCCCTCACCATTTCTACTCCTCACTGGAGTCAGTTTCCCTCATATCAATCTTCTGTGAATTCCAGTATTGTTTCTTGACATTTATGTAAATTTCTCAGTGGGGTTACTGATCTTTTAGGGGATTTCTTCTTATTTTTTTTTTTCTGCTCCACACACATTTATCAAAAGCAGGGTTGTCCCCCTGTCACAGGGAAATTATCACATATACCACTTTTCTAATTATTTCATTGCAGCGAAGGAAACTGGAACTAGAGAAAGACAGAAGTTCTCATTTTACTGGTAATTGTTGAGATTTCAAAACCTTTTCCGTTCCAGAATGAATCACATTTTAAATCAAACTTTCTTACAAAATGAAACTCTGAAAACATTGTTTTGTTTTGGTGAGAGCAGTTCCTCTGATTTCAGTGTCTTTAAACTGAAAAAAGTGACTCTATATAGCTTTATGTAACTTTTTAATAATTGTATTCTTTGTTGTTTTGAAAATATTTTCTCAACAATGTCCAATACACTGAAAATACCAAAATAGACCTTTTTGACATTATTGAAATACCTTATTTATTTTTTGGAACAGAAAAATCACCATGTTTTTCAAAACAGTTGGGTTTCAACAAATATATTTTTCCTTTAGCATTCCTCCACACACAAACACTCATTATCTAGACAAATATTTTAATACTGCGTAACTCCCATTCTTTTCAAATGGGTGCCTGTATGGTAAGAAGTACCTCTTCCAGTGAGCTCATTTGGAAAAGCCGAAGCTGCATGTATCCAACCTCCCAGGCTCAGTACTGACTTCCACAAAGGAAAGTATGCAACTGGAATTCCTGGAACAGACCTCTCTTGAAGTATGTGCTTTGTATCAGAGACACTGTTTCTCAAGGGGGGAAAAAAAACCCCAAACCAAAACAAAACCCAAGCCAACCAAAGCCCAGCCTGTAACAACAAATCAACAAAAATAAAACCACTTTTGTTATAAATCAGCTTTTGTCTTGACTTGCAGAAGGTGCAATGGCCCCTTCATCCGCTCAAATCCTTCTACTTAGGGAAAAAAAAAGTGGAAATGGAGAATGTGGCATGTGGAGCTGCGGTACAAACACGCCTCAAACCCCGTGAGCAACTTTTCTTTCCCAGTCTGCTGTGAGCAACTTTTCTTTCTCAGTCTGGTAGTGATGTTTCTGATTCCCAGCCTCCCTCTTTGGAAGCTGACAAGCAGCAGCAACTCTCAACTGAGGCAGACTTGGGAAATGACTAATTAAACAGTGATTGCAGGATTGCTTCCTGACCTGGGTATCAGACCACAAGGGTGAAGCTTCATAAAGATAGAGTGAATGCAGGAAGCAGTCCTGCATATTTCCACAATAGGGGCATTATGGAGACATGCCCTGGAGGCTGCTTGAGACCTCGCTGAATGGATCCTGATACCATCGGGGAATGGAGTACCTGCTAGTTCAAAGCAAGCCTGAATGCGGGTTTTAATCCCTTCTGACAATTGTTGAGAGGAAATGGCCTTTCCTCTGACCTTATCGTTGTAAACAACAACTAGTCATCAGGTTTGTCCTGCTAAGGGAATAGTCAAGGTCTATGCAAGGATTTTACTTCAGATTTTTTTTTCCTTCTCTGATTACAATGGTTTAATTCTCTAGACCTGAAATGCATTCTCACCCCTTAATATACTGGCTTCGGGTACATTCTTTGTTAATTATTGAGTCCATGCAGCTCGGCCTGGTTCAAATTAGCTTCTCGGAGCTGTGGGCAGACATCCATGGCCAGTTTCAGTGCTCAGCCCTGTGGTTGTTTCGGTGACGGGTGTTGTGAGATGCCTTTTGGATACACTGGTATCCCCCGAACTGGGTGTGAGACAAGCTGACAAACTCTAGCATGACAGAGAATCACTAAGAGCTGTAATGGCCAGCAGGCAGGATGGAGGACTTGCTGCTGGGCACCATTAGTATGGCAGTTTTGATGTGATGGAAGGATGCATGCACTTCTGGAACTGCAGCAGAGGGTGGATTTAACTCTGTGGATTCATACGGCTTTTAGTGCTCAGACAATACAGATGACAGAGGAAATGAGACAGTAGCTTTTGCTGCTCCTGGAGTTAGAGCCAACTGTCTGTAGCCAGCAGGACAGAGTGACGATGCAGAAGAGGGCTGACCTGCTGTAGTGGCAGAATTTCAGGATGATGAAATCCACTTTCCCCCAGATCTGTGCAGGACTCTGCCGCTGACAGGCCCTCAGTATTGGGAAGCGCATCGCTGCAGCCACCTGTAAGCATCCCCTTCCCAGTTGCTGCTCATCAGGTGCTAAGTGGTGTAACAGAGATCAGCTGTCACAGCCTTTCTAAAAGGGAATTTTCCAGAGCTAGTAGGAGGGTACTTCTGTGCCTGGTTATAGGTCTTGGCAGGGTATAGGAGGTTACTGATGGCTTTGTATGAATGGCTTTTTAATTTGACTTTTTAATTCCAGTGGAGGTTATGGGTAGCACTCAACGTGTCTGCTCTTTGGTTCCCCCACGCTAAGTCAGATAGCAAGCCAGAAGAGATTTCTCCCTTGCAGAGCCTGGCTGATCACTGCAAAATGAGGGATGGGCCGCAGAAGTCAGCGTGTCTGAGCTCTCTGGAAGTCACAGCTTTTTCACTGCAGCAAGGGAACATTTCTTCCCTAGGTAAAGACAATGAATTGTAATTTTTTCTTGTTATCCTGGTTTACCCAGCTTAACTTTCGCTTATCTAGCGTGTAAGGATTCTTACTATGTGCTTTGACAAGAGAAATGCGGTGTATTTTCAGTAGGCTGAAGTTCACTATATGTAGGTCCATGTTTCTAGTGAGAAATCTGTAAGGGTCTGCAAATGAGAAAAGGTTAAAAGCTACTTTCCCTGGTTTTGTAGGAATGTCTGAGCAGGCTGTGGCAGGCTAAGGGGAGACTAGTGGATTTTTATAGAAAGGATGTCTATTTTTCACAATTATGTACTACCTGTGGTAAATTTGGGCTGTGTTTTGTGTAACCTATCTGTGAGCAACGGGAAAAGCCTGAACACTTGGGGGAGCAATCTCTGAATGCTGTGTACATCCTCTGCCAAGTGGATGGTCAAGGTCAGGGTCTCAAGTGGCAAAGGAAACAGGGTTGGATCTGCCCCGTGCTTTGTCTCTGGCACCCACGTGTGCTGCGCCGTGAACAGGCTGTACCCAAGGGGGTGGGTTTCTGTGATTTTCACCAGGGATCCCTGGCTGTGGGTGGAAGAGGCTGTTACAAGAACTATGTGCAGTCTGTCCTGTAACCACATGAAGTTGTTTTGCTTGATCCATACCGAAATGAGTTGGGATCGCTTTGCTTCTAGGCTTGTTCAGGGAAAAAAAATATACAAGGCTGTGGCCCACGTGTACCAGTGGGACTGAGACATGAGTAAGTGGGAAGGATCTCAAGAAGCTCTGACGTGATATGCCTGAAAGGATTTCCTTTCCTCCCGCCCTGGGGGGTTGACCCTTGTGGCAAGGTCGCGTAATTAGGCTGCTTGGAGATCTGATCACTGGTTACCCTGTGCGCGCTGTACCTTGCAGGACACCAGCAGGTCGGGGGGGGCAGTACCACCATCCCAGTTGCCTTGTGTGTGCTGTCTGTATCAGTGTCGCATTGTCAGAAGACTGAAAGGAAGGATATTAGAGGAAGTATTCCCCTTTCAGTTGGGATTAATGCCATAGTTCCTGAAAGAAATGCTCTTTCCAACCACTCCACCCCTTCTCCCCACTGAGATTTCCTTGTTTATATATTTGCAGGTGGTAGCTCTTTGCCTTGTTGTGGTATTACCTGTGCTAAGGAGAACCATAAAAAGCTCAAGCACTTATCGATTCAGTAGCGGGAGCCATTTCGACAGTGATAAAACCCTGCTTCTCCCTCAGTTACGAAATACCTATCGCGTTTTCTCTTCCCACCCTAAGGTTCCCTTTAAGACTTTCTGAATTATTTCCTCCACTTTATAGAGCTGTAACAAAGGATGGGTGGCTGGATCACTGTGCCAGCTTTACCTGAGTAAAAGGGGCCACAGAGAGGCTGAAAGGGTGCCTGTCAGCAGGCTACTAATTGCACGTGTCCATCAGCAGGTTGTCCTTCTACTGAAGAATGTTATCTTGAGATGAATCCATAGGCAGCACAGAAGGGTCTTGTTGAGAGAGGCAGACCAGGGAGCTATAGAGTGCTGCTGCTGCTTATCAGGACGGTGTCTTCGCAGCAGGTGCAAGAGTGAAAGAAGAGCACGAGCTATGTGAGAACTGCTTTGCCTTGCAGTGATTGTGTTAAAAGGGAGTACGCTTTGCTTTTTCTTTCTCATAAGGGACCGCTTGGGTTGTATTTTGTGCTGCTTTGCAACACTTCCACATTTCTGGAAGTCTGCCGTAACTGGTTAGCATTCTGTGGTGCTTGCTTGCGGTGAGTGAATGCTGCTTTTCCTGCTTGTTTTGTCCCGTGCGTGTTACTCTGTGACACTTCAAATGCACTGTTTGTAAAAAAAGAGCAATTTTTTTCTTTCGGAGCTTAGTGAATACGGTAACGCGCTATCTTAGCAGTTTTCATACCTGAGACTTCCCCACCCCCCCCGTATAGGAGCAGCGCGCACTGCTGTTTTACACAACCTGAGCTCTGCAAGTGTCTAAATATTCTTGTACAGTTCAAATGTTCCCTGTGTCCTGTCTTGGAAGCTTCTCACTGAAGCCAGGTAAAAGGGCAGTTACTTAAAAATACTCACATGTGGTTAGACTTTTTTCTGATCTACTGAGAAATAATCACAATCACTTCCAGATTGTTTCTTTGACTCAAAGAAAGTGTTGCCAGAGCTGACAAGGTCTCATTCTCAATATGGTATATATTGTAATTGGGGTGTATATTGCCATCAGCACCCTGAGACCTCAGGAGAACATGAGCTGAGGATTTTGCTTGTCTGCCCTTACTGAATGCATGTGAGAGTCTCATGAATATTTTTGAAGCGGGTCAAATGCTTGCCATCGCAAATCTGTAGAGGCCATAATGAAAGCAATCCTTTGAGTGGGAGTGAAGGTGGATTTCTCCTTCCTTACAAGAAGGCTCAAGGAGTGCTGGAATAATTCTGAAGCAGTAGGTGATGCCTGTGGAGTGAGTTTTCACTCTGAAGTCGAGGAGGGGAGGTTCCTGATCTTCATTCAGGTGCAGACTGGCACTTAGCACATGTCTGGGGGCAGTGGAAGAGCCAGATAGGACTGTGGGATGGCAGTGATGTACTTAACACGGAAATAGAGACGCTTCCCAAAAGCAAGTTTGCTGATTATATGGTAGCAAACACGTTGGTGTTAAGGAGACTTAGGGCGGGGTAGAATCCTATTCTTTAGTAATTTATTATTATTATTAATTATTATTTAGAGGCACTTACATTGTTAAATGAACACCTCACAAACATCATTACCCAGCAAAACGTCACACGTCACACTGTTGGGGGGGGGGGGAAACAGTGAAACTGGGGCAGCCTGTCACCTCCTTGATGCCTCCAGAGTGAAGCAGAGGAACCCCCCATGCTGCTGGAATTCAGTTTTAATGCAAAATGGCTCATGGGACCCTTTTTAACCTGACCAGGAACCAGGGGTGTGCCTGAACCCTCAAAGAAGAGGGCTGGGTGGAGATGCAGGGTGTGAAGTGCTAGTCAGACGGGGTGACATCAGAGCTGGTAAGACTACATGTCCTTATCACTTCAGAGCCTGATTGCCAAAATGTTTGCTCCAATATTAGCCCCGCTGCTTGACTGAGAAGCAGGACTACTGAGGAGCCAAGAGGTTTTATCCCAGGATTCAGCAGCAATCCTAGGAATAGAAACAGGTATTGGCAGAAGAACTTGCTGCCTGCCCGGAGAGCCTGACAGCCAGTAAACCTTCCCCT
Organism: Dromas ardeola; assembly: GCA_013398915.1. NCBI lineage: Eukaryota > Metazoa > Chordata > Aves > Charadriiformes > Dromadidae > Dromas > Dromas ardeola. The sequence goes on from VYZM01000608.1 coordinate 364,065, forward strand.
CTGAACACCTGGCCATGGGGACTGAGAAGCCTGTATTTAGCCGTTTGGGTCTTTGGCTGTTAGAAGTGGGCAGGAATTTTCCTCTGCTGTTGAGCCAGCACTACATCCGTGACTAGGACCAAGTTCTGTTCTGTTTCCTCGAGCTCATGCTGCCATTTGCTGGACTCATGTTGCTGGAGCTCCCTTGCACAGCTTGGTCACATCCTGAATCTAATTGTGAGAAAAAGGCTGGTGAAATCCCAAATGTTGCCATCTTCATCACTAAAGTTCCCTCCTCTTAAGGGACGTGTTGAATGACTAATTCTCTTCCCGCACGCTTGATGCCCAGGGAGCTGGAACTGAGCTGCAGCCCAGCCACTTGGGGATGGAGCTGGTCGCAGGAGGGGAAGCCTGCATTTTGGTGGAGGTGTGGAGGAGGCAGGTGTCCTGTCTCCTATTCCTCAGCAGCCAGGTTTTTCTGTTCTTCAGGGCTACATACATCCAGGTAGACTTTTTTTTAAGAGACAGAATAATGTCTGCTGTGGCCTCAATGCAGGAAAACTTATCCCCAGACTTTCTCTCCCGTTGGTTTGCTTGGTGTTGCCTTAGAGCCAGGGAGGGCCTTTCCTATAAACTCCTGCACAGAGGAGGCCTGTTACTGTGAACTCTTGCATAGTAATTAAGGAAACAACTTTGGGCTCCCACCACTGGTTACGCAACAGGGCTGGATTCAGCCGCTGTTTGTCACCGTGCAGCCCAGCACCAGCAAGCTGGTGCCTCTCTCCAGAAACCCCTCCTTCGCCTCCATGCCCCCCTTCGGGGAGACGCTTTGCAGATCGCAGGAGTTTCTGTCCCACAGTCAACTCCCAGGTAAATCCTGTCTGGGACCTGTCGAGGGAAACCGTAGCCCCTCGGCAGAAATGGTCCAAGTTTCCAAGGCAACTCTCCTCTAACCCTATTTTGAATGCTGCCTCATTCCCACAGAAAGTTGCCCGTTAGTCTCGTCAGCAGCTGCTGCGGGGAGCACGCCACCTCCAGAGAAGTTGTCCTTCGCTGGGCTCTTTATTCCCGTAATGAGCAGCCGGGGGGGCACGGGTGGCATGTGGTCCTCGGCGCTGCCGGACCCCTGGGCAGGGCACCGCGTCCAGCCCGGGCGCCGCTTCTGAGCAAGCGAGGGGGTGGTTGTGCCTTTCTACCTTCCCAGGGAGAAAGAGGTGCTTGGGGCTGCCGGGAGGAGTGCGGAGCGGGAGGCTCGAGCGCAGATGGGGCTGCTCTTAGTTTTTTTTTGGCGAGCGGGAGGGTGACAAGTGAAGAAAAAGGACACGGCATTTTATTTAATTAGAAAAACCAAACTCCCTAAAACTAGCCTCCGAAGGGCCTCCGTTGTCATCAGCTGCACAAAGAGCTGTGACAAATGAAAGGAACTGAGCAGAGAAAAGGCTGCTTTCTCTTTGTGTCTCTTTCCCAGCTTCTGTTTGCTTTGCTGTCTCCCTTGCTCCCATTGATCAGGCATGTGGAAACATTCCTCCTCCTGCGCTCCCATTGTGGCCGCCCGGTTGCCAGGCTGCCGTTGGCTTGAATAACTTCACTAAGCCAGGCCTCTCCAAAACCATGCCATCCGGGCGCTGGATGCAGGGCCAGACGCTGCCCTCCCACCCTCCTCCTCTCCCTCCCCCTCCCCGGCAGCGCAGGGGCGCAGTGAAAAAATGCACCAAAGAACAAGGGAGGTAAATGCAGAGCCCCAGCTGGCCCGACGTGGGGGGAGAGGCATGAGCTCGCCCTAAGAAAATAGGGGCAGCAAGGAGGGGACAATGGCCAGCCTGGGTCGCTGCTTTAAAAAGAAGGTGGGTGGTGGTGGTGAGGGCTGCTAGCCCAAAGTTTCTGAACAGAGAGGGGACAAAAAGGCACGTTTCCAGGGGACACAAGCTAGTAAAGCACAGTGAGGTAAACCCCAGCCTTGTTTCCCCTGGAGGGGAGAGGCGGTGAGGACAAAACAGGAGGCAGCAGGCAGCCGGCTGTGACTGGGAGCGATTCGTGGCCAGCTCTCGCTGGCTGCGCCACAAACGCGTCCCTTCAGCAAACAGGGCACCTTGGGCCGAGCTCGCCACTGCTGCTGGCTCGTGCAGTGACTCTTGTTTTGGTGGCATTGCACCAGCTGGTGCTGGAGGTGACACCGGTGCAGTTGACAGATCTGGTGCAGAGCGTGGCTGCGCTCCTGGGGGGCTGTACCCCCTGGATTTGCCCCAGGATTAATTTGGGGTGGGTCTGGTGCTGAAGACACTGGACTTGAGCATGAGCTGGCTGCCCAGGGACCTGTGGGGCTGGTGCTGTGCTGCAGAGGGGCTGACACCCGACCAAACCCGCCCGCAGCTCCGCTGCCTACAGCCATTATTATGCCGGATACGAATCTGGCCTATTGTTCTTAATGCTATTTTTCATCGGTGAAAGAGCAGTAAGCAATCTGTGCTTTCAGACGTGCTTATTGACTCAGCACAGCCGGGGCTGGATCCTCAGCTGGTGTAAAGCAGCCCTGGCCCATCAGCTCTCCGTGTCACCCGTGACCCCCATTTAGTCTTCGCCCCGCTGGCAGCTGTGGCCCGGCGCTCTGGATCAGAGGAGCTGTATGACCACGGGCTGTGGCTGCGGCCAGGCAGAGGATCCCCTCCTGGTGCCGGGTGGCCCCAGGTCTGTCCTGCATCCCGGGAGATGGAGAGAGATGTCCTAGGGCAGCTGGAGCCTGAGCCAGGCTGGGTTTGCTCTGCAGAGGGGTCCCGGGTTTGTACTGGGTTTGTACTGGTTTGAAGGGCAGGGACTGCTGAGCTCAGGTGATTAACATAACAATCCTGGGGCTCTGCCTTCATCCTGCGGCTAAAGCCTGGTTTGCTCAATCCAATTTCCAGCCTCTGCCCTTTCTTTAGCAGGCTAATTACACCGGCAGGACAGTGGAAATGACCTTCTTAAAGCCACAGTGCCCCTTGTCTACTTACCTGTCAAAACATGGGAGACAGAGCACCGATATCATTTGAAGAAATAACATGTTTAGGTATGAATGTACTGAAGTAGCAGAGCACTCCGCTGGAGTTCACAGTGGTAGCTTGTGTTGTTTCTCAGTAGTGATGGGCTTTTGTAAAGATCTTTCCAAGCAAGGCCCACTGGCTAGCGGGGCCATGGAGGTATGAGTTTGTGCAAATCTAAATGTGCAGTGTTACACCAATAAATGTGCAACGTATTATACCATCTCACACAGAAACCTGTGAGGGCACTGGGCTGGAAAGCTTCTGCAGCGCTGGCTTCTCTCATTAGTCATCCTAGCCTCATTCTGTCTCTGTAATGCCTAGTGCCCAGCTCTAGTGCAGCTCTGTCCTCCTCCTGCACAAACCGGGACGTGGCCTTTGGGCCCAGAGAAGCTGTGAAGCTGATGTCTGGTCCTGCAGCAACCACAGCCCTGATGTGGGCTGGGGCAGGAGCCTGCACGTGGAGCCTGCTGGGGGGCTGCAACTCCAGGTGAAGAAGCACAGGAGGCGTCAAGCTGTCTTGCTGCCAGGCAAGTCACAGGAAACCCTTGGGCTATGCACAGGATGCTGATGTGGCCATCAGCAGAGCAAAGGATGGGTGCTCCCAAAGTCCTTGCAAGGGCTTGTCCACTGGAGCAGAAATAGGTGATTCCCAAGGCAGGTAGAGCACGTTTCTATAGCAGCGTTCGGACCAGCTTTGTAAAGACCTGTGCTGTAGGTGGTCTTCATATTATAATTCTCAAAACTGTCAGCAGCCACATAAATCTGCCCCTTCACAGAGGATAACAGAAAGTAAAAGCTTGTGCCTGACCAGTAGCTTGGCACAGGACACATCCGTTGTGGTTCTGTTGAAACTGGCAGCGATACCTTGTTTGGGCTGAATTTTGCATAGGATTGTCTTTGTGTGATGTTAATGCTCACAAAGAAAGCGGCAGTCTCCTGGTTAGAGGAGGACCTGTGAGGTGAAGCCAGTCTGATTGGTGGAGCAGCTGTAGCTAAACTTCTGGGGTCGAAAGGATGGTTTTGCCATCTCTTCAGCCTGGAGAAGAGAGGGCTCCAGGGAGACCTTAGAGCCCCTTCCAGTCCCTAAAGGGGCTACAGGAAAGCTGGGGAGGCACTCTGGATCAGGGAATGTAGCGATGGAAAGAGGAGTAACAGTTTTAAACTGAAAGAGAGGAGGTTTACATTAGATATTGGGAAGAAATTCTTTAAAGTGAGGGTGGTGAGCCCCTGGCCCAGGTTGCCCAGAGAAGCTGTGGCTGCCCCATCCCTGGAGGGGTTCAAGGCCAGGTTGGACAGGGCTTGGAGCAACCTGGGCTGGTGGGAGGTGTCCCTGCCCAGGGCAGGGGGATTGGAACGAGATGATCCTTAAGGTCCCTTCCAACCCAAACCATTCTATGATTCTGCTTGGAAAGGAGGAAATACGGTGAGCACCTGGAGGTTTAATGTAACGAAACAGGCTGGGAATAAAATTAACTGGATAGCTGATACAGATGTGTCAGTCACTCTTTGCCCCAAAGCCACTGCTGATTGCCGAGATACCTGTTCCATCAGGCATTGAGAAGAGGTAGGAAAACAATTTTCAATTCATGGCAGTCTTAAAGAGACCTGCTGCACACAGCAAATTTGATGCTGTGATAACTGACACTGTTTGTGACAGACAAATCTGTGGCTTGTGTAGTGAAGCAGTTCAGAAGTGCCTGCTGTCGCATACCAAAAGGCTGTGGAAATGGTACTTGCTCGGAAAAATGTTGCAAGAGGATCCCAACTACCAAAGGCGCCTACAGAAAGCCATAGGAGAGCAGCTAGATTTTTGAACATAATGGGAGGGTTTTAAAATTATTTTTCTTTCCAAAAGCACAAATGGCATTTGGTCTGATCCTATTGGAAGCTATGAAATAGGGAACTGTTGAGAAACAAGGTGGTATCAGGAAAGCAAATACTCCTGCACTGAAGTATAACGATAAACTGAATGTATCTGAAAGAGAAGGAAACAATTACAGGAAAGGCTGTTACTAGAAAACCGCGGGGAGGAGGGCAAATGCATCCAGGGCAACAAGTCTAGGATAAATACAGGGAACAATCTTGGAGGCATGACCTTACCCATCCTTACCACAGCAGCCTTTTCCTACATTTTGTTAGCAGGAAGATAGTCACAGGAGTTGCTCTGTCTCTAGCACTGAATGCGGGGTTGTAGGAAGCAGTACAATTGCTTAGTCCTCTGCGGAGCGATGCAGCTTTCCAACGAGGCAGGGATCATGTTTAGGACTATGCACAATAAGATGGACTCACAAATGTTACCATTGACGATGAAGAGCAGCTGGTTGCTTCAAGTGAGTCAGATATCATTTGAAATTATGCCTGTGGATTAATTAAAACTCGTAAGATTGAAAATAAAATAAATCTGTCTGTAATGTGTATGCTACCTGTAATGCGGGTGCGCTATTCAAACTGAAGCACACAAGAAATATATTCCCCACCCAAGCAGTATCTTTGATAGGAGTTGTGGGGCTTTTTGTTTGCGTTTTCCTGCATGAGCCTTCCAGGAGAGACTCCCTGGTTGAAGGAAAGCCCTGCTGCTCCTCTAGGGCAGGGCTCTCGTGGGTTGCCACTGGTCAAGTGGTGACAATAGGCAGCTTGGCAGAGTCACAGTGTAGACTATGCAGTATTAAAAATCAAGGCAAGTAGTGTTAGCTCTTCTCCATGTGTGGTTAAACGCTTTCTGTGTAGCCGGTGCCAGGTGCTGTCGCGGCCCACTGCTCACGAATGCCTTTGCCAGGTGGAGACCACTTCTGCTTTCAGTTGAAGTTAAGGACCAAATGAGACTTCAGTCTCTGTGTCACTTCTAAATGATACTTAGGCTCATATTTCAGGGAGGGGGTTTGGAAAACTGGATCCTATGACACTTTCAATGGGTGGATTCACTGATCTCTTTTTTTTTTTTTCTTATTTTCCCGTACCCTGAAAAACATGAATAATCCACGTGTATGTGAGAGCTACCCCGTACCACAGCTGTGTCAGTGGAGGATCTTGTCTTTCCTTCAGATTTCACACCACAGTAAGGGACTCGGTTTCTCTCAAAGAGACTGTCCGATCCACCATGGGAATGCTGTTTTCAGCATCCCACGCTGTCCTCGAACAAAAGTCAGAGACCTCCCGTTTGAGTCTGTGCAGTAATTGGTTGCAGTGCCCCTGTTTTGGGTGAGATTAGTGCTGTGGTGTCTACGTGTGGAGATTGTGCAGTCTAATTTTGTAATGAAGAATTATAGTAAAACAGTAGGTAGTGCTTCCTGCAAAGAATATCTGCTGTGTATAGCTTTATACAGGATAAACTGTCTGGCTTAAATATAGAAGCAGCGTTCTTCTGTCGGGAACTCTAAAAGAAAATGCGTTTGAGTTGGTGTTTGCTGGCAGTGTGGTATGTCATTCACTTACTTATCTAAATTCCAAATGTAGTAGGCAAAACAACATCAATTCGTTGTCCTATAATGTATCGGACTGATGGAGACCATTATACACTTGTGAGATGTGTGTTCCCCATCACAGTGTAGCAGAGATCTGTCGAGGTCTGGCTTTCAGGGACCCAGGGTCCTTTTCGTAAGCTGGGCAGCGTGTGGTACCTCCTACAACGCCGACTGTGAAATCTCCTTAGCTCCTGATTACTCCCTTTCTCTTTCACTCACAAGGACCTTGATTCAGCTACGTCTGCGGCAGGCCCTTAGTAACAAAACTTCTGTCTGAAACGTGCTGTGTCTGGCAAAACAAGCAGCAGCGCTTGCGAGGTCCTTCCAAGCAGGTTTCTCTCGCTGCCGTTGTTCCCCATGCCCACGCACCCCATGCCCATCCCGGGATTTGCTTCCTTCCTTGTGGGGATCGACTTTGTTATTTTGGAGCACAGGCTCACAGAGCCAAGCTAGAGGATCTCCAGGGGAAGTTTTAAGTGTTCAATAAAAGAAGGAATGCAGGGAGAAAAGAAAGCCCTGACTCGAATGGCATCATTCTCTTTCCCTCATCCCTTTGAGGTTCTCCTGCCTTCCCTGCCTGCGTGTGACCTCCCTCCCCTCCCAACCAGCCTCTTTCTTTTCTCAGTCTTCCTCCTGCCCCTCACCCTCCTCATTCATTGATCTCCCTTTAGGCTTTATTAGTGACTCCCCCTCCCACCCTTTCTCTCACTCAGTTTTTCTGATTCTCTAACATAAGACAATTGAATGAGGCCAGACTCCTAAGCCGAAGCTGGGGGTGAGAGGGAAGAGGCGTTAAGATTTAATGATATTGCCTCTTTAAGGAATCCCTAATTCCTAACACCCATCTCCTCCCCCACCTGAGAACCAATTAAAACTCAATGAATTCAAGTGGAGGCTTTTGTGCATCACATGTGCTTGACTAACAAAGCCTTCTCCATGCTGGAATAAAAGCTTCTATTCAGCAGCCAGTTTGTTCTAATTCAAATCACTTCCACTCCAGCATCCTCTCCTTCCTTGCTGCTCCTGAGTTCCCAGGCTGGGCTGCCGCCCGCACAGCCCTGCCCAGGGCTCCACGCTCCACCTTGCAGAGCTCTACCTTGGTGGTGGTGGAGCAGAGGACAGATGATGACCTCCGTACGGTTAACTGGGCAGTCCATGGTCATTATGGCCCTGTCCCCAGGAGCCTGCTGGGCTGAGGGGTGAGCCCACATCATGTCCTGCTGCAGGGGAGCTCCAGCCTTGGGAGGTGTCTCTGAAGGGGCTTCCCTGTACCCTTGGGAAACAGCTCGTCTGTGCAGAGTCCTCTGTGTATAGACAGAAAATGACCTTGTCTAGGGGCCGAGCTCAGCCTTCCTCGAAACTGGTGAAAACCCTCTCCTTTCCCCTTCTCTGTAGGGGTTATGCAGATGTGGTGACACCTGGAGTAGCAGGGGAGTCCCAAAGCACACAAAGTCTATGGGAGTCTGAGTAGTTTGTACTTTCATCTGCCTCAGGTATAAATTGTGCTCCCTGGGAACCTGAGGGTAGCTTCCGTCCTCTACCATGCCTTGAAAATAATAAAAAAAACACACAACGGCTTGAATAAGGTCATCTGGGAGACAGAATCTATTTCATGCTATTCAACTTCCAAATTAAAAACCTCACTTGAAAGCTTTGCAGCTGCAGATCCGGGTTTTGGGTGACTTTATGTAGGGAGACAATTCTCTGTCCAGATGTTAGTCAGGTAATCTTCCCGGTGTAAAACAGGCTCTGCTGAGAGCTTCTGCCTGTCCTTTACTGATCGCTGTTACCCGAGCTGTTAGCAGAGCTGTATGCATGACATTAACTGGGTTATCTTTTCCTCTGTTCCCACAGCCTCCTCTTTGTAGAGACACTTTTGGATATATATTTTTTTTTTTTTTCTCTTGTGAGAAATCTCTGGTAGAAGCAGGTTGAGTGCGCTGCACTGATGGCAATGAGGTTTTTGCTCTCTCTAATCTCTCCTGGGAGTGAGCTCCAGCACTGCGGGCCAGCTGCCAAGGAAGCTATCTGCTCTGCTCCAGAGCCTTGTTCTGGTACACGGCAGTTGCATCGCTCCTGAAACACGTGGCTTTCTCAGGGAGTCACGAAGGAGGTACCCAGCTCTTGGATAGCTGGGACCTCTCCCACAAAGAGGTCGGGCAATTAAGATGAGCTATTGGAAGCTGGTTTGGTATTTGCAGAGGCACCAATGGTGAGAGGAGTGATTTGGGTTTACGTGTAATTAGGGACCTGTGGTGCCTGACAACGGGGATATTGCATTTTGAACTCATCTGAAAATCTGTAGGGCTGGTAATTCTTTCTACCATGCTGCCTTCCAGCTGTCAAGCATGGCAGCAACCAAGCGTTAACCCACATCAGGGCATGTTGCAGTCTTTTAGTCGACTTTTACGAAAGAAAGATTTGAACATCCCTTAGCGGTCCTGTTTCTCACTATAGCTGTGATCTCACATCTGATCACAAACCCCAACTGTGGCCAGCATCTAGAGCTGAGGGTGTTTTAGTGTTCCCGAAGAGCGTGTTTGGGTCTGTACTCGTCTGTCTCATTCATATGTTCACAGATTTGGACACAGAACCCTCCTTTGCTGTCAAAATACTTATAGTGTTTACTAAATTGGCAAATTTTTTTCATCCGGCTTTTTTCCTGGAAGTGCAAGTTGGCCTCTTGTTTCAGTGAAATACAGAGTTGAAAAAAATTTGTACTCCGGATGGGTTTTTCCTTAGCAAACCCAGTCCTATGTCTACATAAATGCAGAAGAGCAGGGACTCTGAAAATACACAAAATGCACTGGGCTCTCAGACTAACCCGCAATTTGTAAAAAACGGTTCTTTAAGTGACAAGTTAATTTCAGGTAATGCTATGCGGTATCATGACAGTATAATCTCTGTCCAGGAATATGGTGAGAGGGAAAAAATCGGATCAAAATCTGTTGGTTTGAAAAAATGCTTCATTCCTTGTGAGTTAGTACTGATTATTTGGAGGAAGATAAAAAGTAATTCCCTTCACAGCTTTTGGGTTATTTTCTGCAGCATGTTCTCTCTGAAGATCTCAAAGCTTTTTTTTTTTTTTTTTGAGGTAGGGAAGAAAAAACAGAGTTTTCTTGGCCCAAATCACCCAGCCGATCTGTGAGAAGAGGTAGGAGCAGCACCAACAACTCATGAGCTTTAGTGAAGAGCTCAGTCCTCTTTCTTGAGCCTCCTGTGAAATGCAGTGACTGTGGTGTCAACTCTCTAAGGTGGGGGGCTGGCTGCGCCCTTGTTCCTGCTCAGGGACTGGCATGGCTTAGTTGGTCCCTGCATGTTTTTGGAATAAACGCGCGTAACTGAAGGGAGCAGAAGACCTGAGCGCGCGCGGCTGGCTGGCTCGGTGGGCAGAACAGCCCTTGCCTTCCTGCCGCAGCTGAGCTCCCCTTGTGTCGAACACTGACCTCCGTCTCTGGGGCTCTGCACTTCGTTCCTGTTTCTCGTTAGTGAAATGAGTTTGATGGTCTCAGACTTGCTAGTAAATGGTTTGTACTTCAAAACAAAGTGCAGTTAGTTTGGCAGGAGAGTCCCAGGTCTGACCTAAAACTAAATTACAGCTGACCCTGAGACAGTGAGGCCCCTCCAGGTCAGGGACAAGGGCATTGTCAGGACACTGGGAGCTTGCACTGTAATTAGCAGCAAAGGTATCAAATACCTCCTTTTCCAGCATTCCTGTCCTTAAAGCAACACAAGCATAAAATCCCAAAATTTTTCCTACTGCAGCCTCACTTAAAAAAAAAAAAAATAAAAGGGAAGCAAGGCTGAACAAACTTTCATTGATTTGCGTTTTCTCTGTTCTGCAGTAAATCCCTCCCCATCTTACACTGTCTCCCACAATCCCTTGTTCCCCCAGCATCTGGGAATGAATTTACCAGACGCTGCATTGCGTTCAAAGCTCCAGAATGACCAACGAACTCGAGCACATTTTGTCTGACTAGCAGGAGTGTGTAAGAGGAGCTTTCCTAATTCGAAAACTTGCTTGGCTCCAGAGCTGCTCTCCCAGCAAACGTCTCTTCTATCCACAGGCTTCTTCAAACGCCCGAGAGGCTCTTTTAGATTCACCCTCCAAAATGTGATTTGTTTTAAATATACTTTATGTCACAGGAACACGTTAAATTTTGAGATAGGAAAACGTACGTACTAGCTTTCTTGGTGTCTAGCAGAGTGCCAGTAAAGAGAGGACAGGGTGCTATTGTGTCTAAAAACACAAAGATATAAAACATAAAGGTATGGATTATCTGAGTGTTATGCTTTCGACCTTGTCACCTATGCCACTGCGTATAAAGAAACACAGATCTTGTGTGCGCACCTTGAGACACCACATGCTTGTTTAGCAGAAAATGCTGTGTGCCCAGAGCTTCCCCAGGCCTTGTTTGCAAAGAGGAACGCTTGCTGCATCTCCAGCTTTTTGAGTTAAATGCCCAAAATCAATGGGAAGTTTTGGAACGCCTCACTGTTTCCATCCGTCACAAGTGGGCAGTTTCCAAACCCCAAGGGTGTCTGTGCAGCAGCAAACTTGGTGATCCCCAGAGGGGAAATGCTGGAGCAGAGCAGGACATACTAAACCGGGCTTCCAAAAACACCCGTATAATCAGATTACAAGTCCAGTGAGTCAGGATGTCGCAAGCCTGAGTGTGATCCTACAATTTCCAGTGTAACTCATGAGAGTCCCCTCTGCTGATGTCTCCAGAGCTGCACTGGTCATTCCTGCAAACAGGAGAGCAGAATCTGCTCGTTGATCGGTCAGGAATGTGGCAGGTAGATGGAACTAAAATCTTAAAAACACTTAATTAGCTTAAATTTTTGTAGGAGCATTAAGGGTATTTTTTTTTAATGTTAATGCTCCCCATTTTGATACACGTATCTGACAGAAACTTTGAATTGTAGACGTTACTGTTTTACTCCTACTCTTAGTAAAGGGATGGTTCCGATATATATTGTGCCCCTCCGCTATGAGAGAGGTTTCTTGCTGCTCCTCTGCATCCCCCCACTTTTGACAAAGGATCTCCACGCTGCTTGTGTCCCAGCTTTACGCTGAAGAAAGTCTCAGACAGCTACTTCGGCGGGAGCTGGTCCTTAGCTGTTGCGGCAGCTTGGCCACCAGCCAGCTGGGAGCTCTGAGGAACACAGTTTGTGAATCACTTCTTGCTCCTGGTGGGAAAAGGGTCAGTGACTCAGTTTACTTCGTCTCGTGGAACCACATGGGCACGAAGTAGGTGGGAAGGTTCTGTCTGGGTGGGGGTG
>VYZM01000608.1:384007-398515 GCA_013398915.1 Dromas ardeola
CGGGCCCGGCGGGGGTGTGTGAGGGGGGGGGCCGGGCCGGGGACACCCAACGGTGGGCGCTGTGCTTGCAGAGGGCTTGCGGGAGTACTTCAGCCAGTTCGGCGAGGTGAAGGAGTGCCTGGTGATGCGGGACCCGCTGACAAAGAGATCCAGGTGAGAGGCCGGGCCCGCGCCTCCCTTCGCCCCCGCCGCGGCCCGGCCGCCACTTTAACCAACTTTCTCTCTTCTCTCCGCATCCCCTCTCCTGCCCGGGCTGCGGGGCTCAGGGGCTTCGGGTTCGTCACGTTCATGGACCAGGCTGGCGTCGACAAGGTCCTGGCCCAATCCAGACATGAACTGGACTCCAAGACGGTGAGATGACTTCTCCTCATCTCAGGGGTGCATTTGCCGGCGGAGCGGCTGTGCTGGGAGCAGCCCTCGATTTGTGGTGTTCGATTTCCAGTTAGAGGTTGTAGACTATTGATTCCTGATACGGGCCGATCGGCCCCTTCTCTGTCCCGCTCACCGGCGGGTAGCCTGGCTGCCGCCCGAGCACCGGGCTCACCGTCCACCATGGGCCGATGTCCTTGGCGTGTGTCTGTAGACCCCGGTGATGGTTTTCCTCCTGCCCATCGGTCGTGAGGCCCCTCCGAGGAGCCACCGTGGCCCTCTCGGAGCTGGGACACCTGAGCGCCTTTGGGGTGAGGGTTCACGCTGGGAAACGGACGCGTTTGGGGAGAGGGGAGCCGCCCCCGCCCCCTGAGTGCTGCCCAGCACCGCTCCCTCCCCAGGGGTGCCATCCCCGCCGCCCAGGCCCTGCTTCCCCCAGCCATGGTGGCCCGTGGCTCCCCCTTGGCAGAGAGCCTTCGTGCTGCGTGCCCCAGAGACTCTCCCGTGGTTTCCCCTGGTGAAGTTTTTGTAACGGTCATGGAGGTTCAAGACTTTATTGTCTCCAGGCATAGGCCAGCGCCTGCCCATGTGGGCTACCACTGGCCTCTCGGAGCGGCCCTTGCTCTGCGAGCAGGGGCTGATTAGAAGCCCCGGCTGGGCCAGCAGAAAGATTTAGGTGGCTCCCTGGGTCGGTGGTGTATCGTGCCCGGTCCTGCCTTGCAAATCTGCGGCGCTCGGGAGATGTGCAGGCTGTTTCGGGGGGTGGGGGTGAGGTGTCTGAGTGGGAGGTCCCTTCTCTTTAGTTTTAGTGACTTGCCTTCCCCTGAATTCCTTTTCTGTATTGCTGCCCCGGGGTGAAGGTGAGGGTAGGGATGGGGGAGCGGTGGGGGCTGCCAGGGGGTGGCACGGTGAGGGGAGACGTTCCGGCTCCGGGCACGGGCTGCCGAGGAGTCCAAATGCGCAACTTTTATTTCTTCCAGCGCGTGGCTCGGGCGTCCCAGCCTTTATCTTGGCAGAAGGGAGAGGGCGGGAGAGCGAGACCCCCTTTCTTAGGGTTTACGGCGTGAGTTGCAGCGAGATTTATGTCTGTTCCTGTTTAACTGCCTGGATCGCTCCCTTTGATGTGCACAGGTCCTTCCTCCCCACGGGAGCTCCCGCTTAAACCTACCCCAGCCTTCCTGGCCGAGGCTGGGTCCCCAGGACTCCCAGCCCTCCTCCTTTCGGGAGTGATGTAAAGTGAGTTTTGCTCTGGGGGAGGGTTTTGGTAAAGTCTTTTGAGGAGGGCCCAGGGCTTTCTTTTTTTCTCTTTCTTTTTTTTTTTTTACTAGCCTGTGTAAACACGGTGTCTGCTCAGCTAGTCCCGTCATGAGTCTGCGGGCTGGCATAGACCCCTCTTGGAAAGGCAAGTGATGGATGTCTGTTGTAGTGCTAATCCCGAAAGCGTTTTGGGGCTAGGAGCGAGCCGAAACCCCCGCGGTCTCCATTCTTCTCCCCGAACGGCCGCTGCCGCCTGTGCGAAGCCGCTGCGTGGCCCACCGTGCGGCCCAGGAGGGCGGGAGGGAGGGACGGGCAGGGCAGGGGCAGCCGGGCGGGCGCTGCAGGAGAACAGAAGGGCCTCGTGGCGCAGGGCGCGTGGGGACCGGCCGGCCATTGAAATTCCCGGCTGCATCTGCTCCGCTGGCCCCGCCGGCGCGGCAGAGAGAATGGGGGCAGTTTCGCCAGGGCCTTTCCTTTGTTAGGAACTTTGATCCTCTCCCCCCTTCCTTTTTATTTTTTAATTTAGCGCGGTTTTCAGCTGGGTCAGATGTTTGAGGTGTTTTGCCTGGTGAGAGGTTGGTCTTGTGGTACCGCATGGAGCCTCCGTATGGCTTTTCCCTGCTGAGCTGAAAGGCACTGCTGTGAGTCATGGGTTAAATGACACAAACTCATCTGAATCCTAATTTAGGGTTTTATGAAACTTTGCAGGAAAAGGCCCGGTGTCCTGGAAGGACAGCCTTCTCTCCAGGCTTGGTGTCTTCTGGCAAGCAGCTCTTGATAGACAGTGTCTGCTCAACTTGTTGCTTCATTGTTTTCTGATCCTTCCTACCCTAACGAGTGCTGTTGGCCCGATTCTCCGGGGAAACCTTGTGCTTTTCAGACTCCTCTTTGTTTGTAAGCTAGATAGCAGCAGCCTACGGGGTTATTTATGGAAATGCTTGATATGAGAATTGGCTTTGCAGTCTCAAGGTAAAAGATGTGCGTGACTCTGTAAAGCTGCAGCTGGCCGGTGCCTTGAAGAGCGGGCTTGGCGGCGCTGGGTCGTTTCTTTGTTGCCGTTACTGAGTTTTTGCTGGGTTTGTCTTTTGTGGTGGAGGGAGCGATCTGTGGCTCTGGGGCAGCGCAGAGCAACGGAGCGAAGGTAGCTGCGGAGGTGCGATGGATGAACAAACCCAGTCCTGAGGTCTCGTGGGTCCTTCCCCATCCTCAGCCTGCTTTGGGGCACCGATACCAGCCGGGTCAATGCAGGAGTTACATGACCTGAGCTGTTAAATGGTGCCGTAGGTGGCCTGGAGAGCGTCACTGAGGAGCCTGGATGGCCAGCTCGGTACACCTGCGACGTCAGTGGGATTCCTTGTCCCCAAAGCTTTGCGGGGTGAAGTGGAAACGGTTTGTGCTCAAGTGACTTCCACTCAACAGAGCGTGATCCCGGGGTTTTGTTTTTTTGGATACAATCTGAGCAGTTCTGAATGCTCTTACTCTTAGCAGATTTCTATCTAGGTTTGTTAAAAGGATCCATTACGTCAGTGGGTGACACTGAAACACAACTCCTCCAGGGCTATTTGTTTTAACACCAGAAATGAGGGAATAAGGCACCAGTGCTTTTGCTTTAATTAGAAAGACTCCAGCCACCGAGGAGCAGTCCAGTTTGAGTAACTTGAGTCCGGCACTGAACTCGCTCCCCTCCGCGTGTTCCCAGGACTGCCCCTGCAGTCAGTCGCTCTGGCCTCCCTCTACCTGCAACAATAGCTGGTTGTGCAGAAGAATTTGTGAAATGACTGCCTGCTCCCTCCAGCCAGGAGGACGCGTTATCTCTGCCCAGTTGATCACACTCAGGGTAATGAGAAAATGAGGCCGAGCTTAGCATTGCTGAGTATGAAAGCATCTTCTTGGCAGGAGCTGAATGACACTGGCTGAGAAGTAAAAGACAGTAGATTATTGTTTTTCCTTATTATCTGCCATCAACCTCCTGGTCTCCTGCCGTCCCCTGTCCTCAGAATTTGCTGTGGGTGTCTGCACTAGCCAGGAAGGTGGGGGGGGGTGGTGTGTGTGTGTGTGTGTGCTGGGAGGGGAGGGACGGTTCAGATGCCCCAGGGAGGCACCAGAGGGTATGTTAATCTGCCGGCGCTTGGAGCTCGGGGAGGGAGGTTTATTTTTGAGTTTATTTGTGCTCTTCACTTTTGCCTCTGTTTACTTACGTGCTGAGTTTATTTATGTTGTAGGCTGTGAGTCAGGATGGAGGTGGGGAAGGCAGGGAGAGAAGCTGGTGGAAGGGCACGAGGAGGCCGAGCTCCGGGGCTGTGTGACAAGTGAAAGGACGCGGGACGGGAGGGCGGCCAGGCTGGAAACAAAGCAGTGAGAGGAGCCGGAGAAACACAGCTTCCTTTTGGGCTGTTTGAGCTGCCTGGCTGATGGGACGATGCTCCGGACTGCCCTCCCAGCTGCAGCCTGTCCAAGTGTGGGGATGAGCCAAACCTGCCTTTACCACAGGTCTTTGTAAGCTGATTTGTACGTCCGGATCATCCCCGGTGTGATGTAACTTTACAGGAGTTGCTGTAAAAATAGGCTATAAAGAAAGAGGTGGCGGCTGAGGAGGAGTGGAGGCTTCGTGGGTGTTTGGCTTGCAGCTGCATTAGTGTTGTCCCGGCTTTTGTGGTGGTGTGAGGCCAACGCAGGCACGCGCTCGTCTGTGCTGAGCCCAGCACAACGCGCGGCACCTGGATGGCGGCGCGGGGACGGCAGCTCCGGCCGGCGGCAGGTTTATAGAGGAGCTGAACAGGCACAATGGAGGGCTCAGCCTGCGGAGGGGGGGCTTCGCGTCATTGTGTGCAGCGCAGCCCGGGGAGAGGAGCAACACGCTGCCCTGCGGCCACAGCCTCCGCAGCCTGCGGGGATTTGGACTCCCCGCTTTAATTTGTGCCGTCCTGTCTGCTTTTTTATTTCTTTACCCTGTGCTTTGTGGGATGAAATCTTTGGCTTTTTGTGTGCTGCCTCTTTTCTGTCCTGTTTTACTACCCAGGTGAGCCCTGTACTTGTAGGTAGAGTGGAAAGGGAAGGCAAAAAGGCGAAAGAAAGCACTTTTAATGTGGGGCGGGTGATGCAGGGCACCCAGGGGCAGGCCGAGCGGGAGGGTGCAGCGCAGCCTGTTAATCCCAGCATGTGATGGGCTCTCGGGTGCGTCTGGTCAGCGCTCAGCTGGCAGTGGACCACTGCATGCTGGGACTTGTAGTCTCCCTGGATTGCACCTTACTGAGGGAAAGATGTCTGCAGCCAGCTTCGTTTTACGTACCTCAGGTAGATTCTTTGGGTTTTTAGCACGGTGCCACATGGGCAGAGACAGCCGTGCACATGGAGGAAACCCTGTGTCTGTAAATAGGCAGCAAAAGCGTCTTCACCTGTTCTTCCCCACATCTCTTTCAGATTGACCCGAAGGTAGCATTCCCCCGCCGAGCACAGCCCAAGGTAAGTACCGCAGGTGGCCTTTGCCACGCCAGAGGGTGAAATTCGTGGTGGCAAATCTTGTCCTTCTGTGCCAGGTTGCCAGTGCACGCAGCGGAGTCGCTCCCTTGGGTTTGCTTCGAAGTCACCTGGAGCGGGAGCTGCTGTGCTGCGTGGCCAGCGTGATGTGCTGCGCTGCGGTGTGCTCCTGTTGGGCTGCGGAGTGCCGGGGTGTGTGTGGCACTGGAGGAACCAGGAGGCCCCTTGGTTGTACTTTAGGATGTACTAGTTAGAGTTGGTGAAATAAATGCTGCCCAGGGTGAACTTAGTCCTTCCGAGGGTGCAGGTGGTGTCTGGAAGTTTCAGGCCTTCGGAGGCAGAGAACGGCTCCACGCTGCAGTGTGATACGGGTGGAAAGAGCGTCGTGCGCACATGTGTGCATGTGAATAGGTGTATGGCAGGGAGGGGGAGAAGGATTTCATTTTGTGAAATGCCCTTGTGTGCTTCAGCACTGGAAAAGGCAGGAGTTTGGTGTTGGACCTTATCTACAAGAGGCTCTGGCATAGAAATGCGCAGTTGCAGGAACTTTTTCCACGCATGCAGCTAGAAACTTTTAACTAAGGAGCCAGCAGCAGGCTGGAGACTGCCTTTAGACTTCGGGTCTCCCTTCAACTTTGCTCTTGGATGGGAGGTTTAAAGTTTAGAGTCTCTATTCCAAGTGTGGTCACGGGAGAAAGAGCTGGGGAGAAGCAGTGTCGAGAAGCAGTGAGGGAAGAGGAGACTGGTGCCGGGAGGGAAGTAAGGGGGATCAGGCAGTGAGAACAATTGGTGAGCAGGTATCCCGAGTAACTGGAGCCAGGAAGCACATGGTAGGAATTGGGTTAATTCCATTAAGCAGTTTGGTGACAGAAGGTGCTTTAGTGTTAGAACGGGCTGCTCTCCAAGCCAGGGAATTGCTGCGGATTAGCCCTATGCTCCTTGGGGTAATTAGGACCATGTGTTCCTCTGAGAGCAGGGGTGTAGCCAAGCAGCTAAGGGGAGGATGCAGCTGGAGAGCCGGTTCAAAGGATGTCGGTGTGCCTCAGCCTGGCAGCAATGGCCCCTCTCAGGGTAGCTAGTTTTCTTCCTTGTCCCAGCTGCATGAGTGACAAGTGGCAGAGGGGTCTTCTCTTTGCCTTCTTGCAAAGGCAAAAGAGATTTAACTGGGAGTCGACTGGGCTCGGTTTAAGTGACTGTGGAATGGGTGTGAAACGAGGCTTATTCCATGCACGACTGGATGCTGCGCGATTTGTGGGCTGGGAGGGTGAAGCCTGGGCAGCCCACCTGCGCTCGCAGGCCTCCTGCCCGTCGTTCAGCTCCGGGGGAGCCTGAGGGAGGCCGGCTGTGCAAAGTGGCAGGACTGCAGGAAGAGCCGGAGGGCTGGGGAGGGGACAGTCATGCCCCATGTCTTCAGGGCAGCGTGAAGGTGCCAAGAGAGCAGCAGCAGGTTGGCGAGGGGAGAGGCTGGTAACGTGCTGTCTGAGGAGGAGGTGGTGGCTGGGCACTGGCAAGCACGATGGGGCGGTGCAAGGGC
The DNA here is from genome assembly GCA_013398915.1 of Dromas ardeola. Taxonomy (NCBI): domain Eukaryota; kingdom Metazoa; phylum Chordata; class Aves; order Charadriiformes; family Dromadidae; genus Dromas; species Dromas ardeola. The sequence continues at coordinate 390,645 of VYZM01000608.1, forward strand.
GAGAGTGTCCAGCGTGGGACAGACCTGCTGGCCACGTTTGGCCAGGGGGGCCTCGAGAAGGTGGAAGCTCAGCTGCAGCGAAGGGGCAGGCGCTTCCTGGCAGCGGAGGGCAGTTAGTGGCCTTTTGAGTCTCATTCTCTGCTCGCTCTGGGTTTATCCGGTGAATTCCTGTCCTTCCCTTTTCCAGATGGTGACCCGAACGAAGAAGATATTTGTGGGTGGTCTGTCTGTGAACACTACTGTGGAGGATGTGAAACAATATTTCGAGCAGTTTGGGAAGGTAAGTCTCTTGAGTCGTTTTGGATCAAAGCTGTTGCTTCTGGGGCAAAAAGGAGTTTTCGGAACTTCTGTGGAGGCGGGATTAGGAGCTTGCGAGTTTTTTGAACAGGGTTAAGTAGATTGAAGGTCAGTCACAGACACTGGGTGGCTGAAATGTCTTTGTAGGGGCTATAGCCAGTGACTCCTGTCTTGTGCTGATTTGAAGCAAAGAGTTTGTGCTTGTTCCTGGAGTTGGTAGGACCTGGGCTAAGGGAAATGGTTTTCCAGTTTTTCCTTCTCCAGAGGCTTTTTGTGGCCTGCAGATTTGCAGCCGCATTGTTGGAATGATGGAGGAGGGTTTGTAGACACTCCTAACAGAGCAACTGCAGCATCAAACCTGTGATTTTGGCCTGTTCCTAACTTGAAGCCTCGTGATTGATATTTTGGTAATCCTTTATTAAAAATAAGCCTTTTGGTCCTGAGATTTCTCCTGCTGAGTCTTGGGCAAGTGGTGATGTTAGTTTTGGACGTTTGAAGAAAATTTGGCACTACGGCTGTCCCTTGTGGTGGTCTGGCTCTTCCGTGCCAGCTGGTGGCGCAGGGAAGGGTTGGCTTCTGTGGATGGAAGTTACTTGTGCTGAGGTCTATGACAGCCAGAAGTGCAAACTGTGAGTCGGGACTGAATCGGAGGATAGAAGGGGGCTCAGTGTTGGCCCTCTGGTTCCCTATCAGGAGGCTGTGAGCATCCCCAGGAACAATCTCAGCAGTATTCGGCTGAAGGATCCCAAGATTTTTAATGGGATTAGGAACTGAAGGGGATCATCGTACCCTAATGCTGAATGTGGTCACCTCTGGGGCAGGTCACTGTGGTTGTTTCAGTGTTGTTTGGTGGTGTTGTGCGTGGGTTTGCTGTTTGCGGCAGGAGGTGTTGGATTCTGTAGCTGTTGGGACTTTCTTGCCCGGCTATGGGGGCAGAACATGGTTTGCTGAGTGGTAATCTGGCCAGACGTTGCTGATAGCATGATGGATGGGGAAGAAAGTACCATGGGAACTGTAGAGTATGAGGGATGAAGGCTTTGGTATTAATTTTCTTCTGAAAGATCCTGCAGAAGGATGATGTTACGTTAAGGCACATTAATTGGTGAAACGAAGGGAAGTTTTGTAATCAGTTTTGCCATATTGTGGGAACTTTGGGGCAGAAAGCTTGGAACAAGTGTTTGCTCAATACCTTTGTTCAGCTTCTGAAGTCAAATCTGCATGTCCTGGGATGCTATCATGACTGCAAAGTGGGACTTCTTTGTATTTCTGTTCAGTCCTAAGAGAAAGTGCAATAGCAAAAGTGGTCAGCTATCCCCATGTTTGCGAGTCGTTAGCTCTGGGTAGTTTTACTTTCTATTAGAAATAAGCAAACTCTGTTGTGTCCCCGAGAGCTTTTACACGGTGTCACTGAAGGTGTCACCACTAAAGATGGTGTTGTCCATGTGTCTGTGTCGTTCGAAGGTTGTTAGTTTGTGTTGCATGTCCTTTGCGCTGCTGATGGATGCGTTTGATAGGAAAACAAAATGTCTTGGGCGTAATCCCCTTTTAACCTTAACTGTACCTCTGTTAATTTGAAGCAGAAGCACGTCATGTGGTGCTCTGTTTACAAGCAGCTACAGTTTCTCTAGTTTGAGGAGCACTTTCCAGTTCTTTTGGGGTGTTATGCTGTTATGTTCCTGTTGTTTACTGGTCATGTGCTGAAAGGTGTCCTGACGTCAGGAGGCTGGCAAGAACTGGTTGTGTCAGATTGTTTTCTTGGGACTGGGCAGCAGGGAGAGTTCTGCATAGCTTGGTGCGATTCATTTCCGAAGCACCAGCATCCCGGACAACATCCGGCACTCTGGTTCTGCAGGAGGCTGATGCAGCCGGCCTCTTGGCTCTGGGGAGTTTCTGTGGGGAGAGGCCAGGGGTGGTCAGATTGATTCTCTGTTTTTGGGGCAGTTTTCTGACTCGTCTGGCCATTTCAGCTGAGGAGAGGCTCCTCAGAGCTCTTGTGTAAAGCATCTCTCCTGGCCTGTAACCATCCTCCAGGCTAAGCCTCAAATAATTCGCCGAAGGCCAGGAGAACTCTTTCCTGAGAAGTTCTCTCCAGTCGGTAGCTCCATGTGGCTGATGCTCAGGATCAGCGGGAAAGCGTGCTTTGGAGGAAAGCCTCCGTGGCTGTGGCCATCAGCTCTGGGGTTCTGAGCTCTGAATGCGCCGTTCTGTGGTTTCTAGGGTTAAGAAAAGCCTGTTTGCCTTCAATTTCAGATGTGACTCATGGAGAACGTGATTTTGGTACACAGGCTCTTTTGGTGTTTGTTTATGATATTCTGGGGCCTCCTAGCTTGCAGAGGTTTCCTAGCACCCCTTCTTCAGAGGTGCTCTTGGCACCGGACTCTGTGGTCTTCCATCTCCTCAATTTATGGCATCTTTAAGTGAGAGGTGGTAAAGCTTCAGTTGTGTTACCCTCATCTTGGAAAGCCTCTCTGAAAAAATCTTTTTAAAGTCTTTTGGGCCAGTACTTCTGGAATTGGACTGGAACTGTCTGAAAAGGACTTTTTAAGGACTTACCCTCTGAGGAAATGGCTTTGTCTGTGTTCCCTCTTCTTCCGAGCAGCCCCACAGTTTTCTAGGATCTGTCAGGAGAAAAATCACTCCTCTTTCCTCCTGCCTGTCCAGGAAGGCATGAGAACGCTTAGCATCGAGAGAGGAGAGAGTGGGGAGCACAAGTCATCCTGCCTTTATTCCACAAGATCAAGGTACCAGGTTCCTGGGGGGTGAGTTTTAGTGAATCTTTGAGAATCCAGCGGCAAACTCAGTTTGGATCTCATCTTCAGGGAGAGCTCATCCTCTGCTCCTGAGGACAAGGGAGTACAGGCTGCTGAGTGGGTTTTGTGTGAAGGTTATCTTCTAGGTAACCCTCAGGCCGCAAGCCTGAGCGTGTGTTAGATTTGCCACCACTTAAGGCCTTTAAATTAGGATAGATGCTTTTTGAAAAGTACATTTTAGTCCAGACAGAAAGCATGCACGTGCTGTAGGAATTACGAGAGGAAGTGCTATGGCCTGCAGTACAGAAGAGGTCAAATTAGATTATCATAATGTTCTCTCCGGTCCAAATCCATGAACTGCAGTTTGCAAGCCTACCAAGGTAGCTGGTGTCGGTGCACCTTGGGTCAGAAACAACACACCTCGCGTGTCCATTAGCAGGAAAAAAATGGAAGCTTGGTTGGGCTGGAGATGAAGACGTTTCCCGTTTCATAAAACAAAATTCCGAGGTCTGATTTTTCCATTTTGGCATTTCTGCTTACTCTTTTTTTTTTTTTTTTTTTTTTTTTTTTCTTTTTTTTTTTTGGTGCACANTCTTTCCTTTCTGTGTCCAAAAACCTTCTGTCAGCTTTGTAAAATGGAAGTGGCAAAAGAAAAATGAAAATGTGTAAGGAGGAAATCCATGAGTATTACTCAGGGATAAAGGAAGAAAGGGAGAGGCTGGCACTCCAGTTCTTCGTATCAAAATACTTGGTTTTAACAGGCACAAAAGGTGAAGCTTCAAAGAGGATCCCAAGTGCATGTGAGTTTCTCTGCTTCAAAGAAGGATCACTTTATTTTTTTTTTCCTTCCAAAACTGTGAATGAAAAATATGGGCTGCTGTTTTCCTGAGGAAGAAAATACAAAGGGTTTTTTTAGTACAGTGAGAGAGACTGAGAAGTGCTCTCAAGCTGGCTATGGTTTGTCAGGTGCAGCTGCTCGGGCTTTGAACGTAGCGGGATCCTCTAGGAAACGCTTCTGGCTCCAAAACTCTAATCTCTCCGAGATGCAAGCTAAGGCCATGGACATGCTTTCTAAAGGAGATTATTTTTTCAACTGTAGGACAGAAGTCCTGGAAAGAATTGCATTCACGGTATCTGTAGCCAAGTGTCTTGGCTTAAGTTGGTTGGTCTTGGCGATCTTTAGACTCACAAGGAAGTACTTCAACAGCCTCTCTAGATTCAGGCTACCACCCTCACTGAAACCTGAAACAGAAAGAGAGGAGGAAGATACCTTGCACCTACCACCTCAGGCATAGCTAGTCCTCTGTCTAGTTTGACGTGTGTGAGGATGCCTCAGAGGAGCTTGAGTCCCAGCTTCCTCCTTTTCTACTTCAATCTGTGGGAACCTGTTGTTCTGTATTATTTTTAGGGGGGAAAAGTGGTTGTCCATCAGAGTAATTTCTTTGGACCATTGGGGCTCTGATCTTGTAAGCAAGGTTATTTGTTTCAAATCATAACTGAAAAACCTCAGATCATCGTTCTTTTTCAAGGGTTGGTCTAATGAGGTTTTGTGGTAGAGAAAGTCAAATAAATTGCAAGGTAGGAAGCTCAGAACAAATAAGGTCTTTCTGTCATGGAGCTTATCTAAGCTGTGAAATCTTTGCCCCAGGATGTTGTTGCTAAAATTTGCATAGGCTCCACAATGATGGGACAAATTCATGGAAGGTCTTTTAAATACACAGGCACTCCTTTGAGTTCAGGAAATCCCTGAATCACAAACGGCTGGAAGATGATGGGGTATTCTGGGGCCTATCGTAATATCCTTGCCTTGTCTTTATGTTCTTCCAAAGGTGTCTGTTGGTGGTTGGTATCTTGGGGGGTGTTGGGCAAGGTGGACCTCTGCTCTAACTTGGTGCAGCCAGTCTTTTGTTTGTCATTAGGAGAGAAGTTGGTCCTTTCAGAAACTATAAATGCAGAGGTACTGGAAGAAATGGGGGCCGGGACACAATTCAGGTGTTTGAACTCATGGTTTTCTTGCGTGCTTTTGCATTTTGTGAAGCAGAATTGCAAGAAATGTATTCACAATGACGTCTGTGCATGACTCACTAATCAGTTGTGGCTCCAAGGGTGCTTGAAAAGTGCTTTAAAAACAGTCTGCATCTCTCCCTGGGCCTCCAGGTGATCTGCGTGTGTGGATGAGTTGGTCACAAAAGCTCAGCCTCTCTGTGAGGCAGATTGTGCCGGGAGAGAGAGATCTGCTCTCTAAAAATACCCTGGAAGCAAACAAGAAAAAAGATCTGCTGAGGTCCAAGGACGATTCTGACCTTTAGGCTGCCATCTAATACTCAGTCCAAATTCTGGACTGTTTGCCTGAGACAGGTTCTGAGATCTCGCTCGGGCAGCGACTCTAGTACTGTCCTGTCCAAGAGAAAACCACTGTATCTGAGACACTGGATTTGATGAGGGTTTGCGTGTCTGTCACCAATGCATATTCATGTGCACCTGCCAGAAAAATGGTGTGGTTAACTTGGGTATACGAAATGAGTTTTCCCTGCTGACTAATTGGAGAACCTTTAGATACTGATGGGAAATTTCTTTAAAGGAAGACTTGTGCCTGTGCTTATGGTGGGCATGATTTCCTTTACTTTGGATCGGGAGAATGTTAATGAATTAATCCTTAATCTTCCGCTCTCTGGAAATTTCAGGGATCAAAGCTACTTGTCAACCTGCTGTGGATTTCCAAACTGGATTTTGGATTTTCTTCCACAGATCAGAGGGCAATTTATGCAAATTCTCACGCATAACATGGTTGCAATGAACAGATGGGGAGGGGAGGAGAAGGGGAATCTGATCACCTCTCTTGCGGCAGTAGGCAGTTTGGCTTATGGTGACAATGCCACTGGAACAAAGGGTTCTCTGTGCTCTGCATCTGGTAGGCAGATAGCCAAAAATGCTGTAGCAGTAATGGTCATTCAGGTCTTCGGTGGTTCATTTGATATTTGCCAGGTGCCCACTGTGCAGTGCGAGAGCGGGCAGGAACACCTGGACAGGCTGTGCCGCTCACCTGTAGCGTGGAGCGGGCTCTGTCCCTTTGGCCGAGTCTCGTTCCCAGAGTTTAGGGAACGGCTCTGGAGAGCGGGGCAAGAAGGGTCCTCCTGGCGTCGTGCGGGCACAGCACGCCTGCTCCCTGGAGCCGGGCTCTGGGTCGTGCGTCCTCCTCCCAGAATTGGCGTGTTTTGTTTGAGCAGCCGGGAAAACCTCGCAGGGTTGCTGATGCCCTCTCTTGACAGGATGGGCAAGTCATTTCTCGATGGTTTTGGTTTCCATTCCCCGTGTTGAAGCTGACTCGGCAGCTATTACTCTTCTGCCTGATTATTCTACAACTATGTTGCCATGGTTCCCTCTAGGACCAGCTTGAGCCATCTTTAGTTGCTGTTCAGGTGGAAGATGCCTATTTCTGCAAAGCCTTTGCTTGAATATTTGCTTGAATATTTGCTTGAATATTTGCTTGAATATTTATTCTTCAAGGTCTTCCCATGTGGAAGTGCATCCAACATTTCTCATCAAACTTGTGTTGGAAAATTTATTATTATTTTTTTAATCTGCATGAGGCTGTCATTGGCTTCCTCCTTTGTAGACACCTATGACTGTCCTGGGAAGATTGAAAGATACTAGAGTGGGACTAAGCCATTGAAAAAAATCAGGCCTTTTGGACAAGGTCAGATGGATTGCACTGCGTTCTGTTTTGGTATGAAATGCCTCATTATCTGTTCACCTGAGTATTTTGGCTAGGCTGAGCGCTGCTTTGGTGGAGAGTCTCTCTCTGAAACCTGTGACTGTCACTTTCCTTTCCTGTCACCACCACGCTGCTCTCATCAAAACCAGGTGCTGGTTTGAGAACGACCCGTCTCAGGAAGGTGCTGCCCTCCCGCAGGAGGTCTCAGCGGTGGCAAATCCATGGAGGATTACAAGAGCTTCCTCCCCACGGACAAACTTTTTTTCACTTTCTGAACGTGTTACCTCCTCTAAGCCAAAGCCTTGATCTTTCTTCCACTCCCGTTTGGTTTTCCAAGGCTAGAGAGAGCCGCTGGAGACAGAACTGAGAGGAGGCGATGCTGGACGGCTTGGGTTTAAGGCGCAGGGGGTGGTACCTACCCCTGAACTGCCAAGAACCTGCCAGAGAAGTTGTCTCCTGCGGTGGGGTCCCTCGGGAAGGGTACACCTAGAGAGCGAGAGTCGCTGCGATGGAGACCCTCGCTTCTTTCCTTGACATTTTTCACCCTTGTGGCTAAACGCAGGGAGAGGCATCATCCGTCAAAATTAACAAACCTTGAACTTCTAACTTCAGATGCTGGGTAAGTGAAGCCTGGACCAGCAAGTTAAATCGTTCCCTGGGAGGGAGCCTTGACCACTAAGCTAAACACTCTTCTAGTAAAGTGATCTGCTTCTTTTGACTATGTTTAAAGAATTGAAACAAATATTTATTTAAGGGTGGGGGGAGAGAGAGAATGGGGAGAAAGACAATTCACCCAGGAAAAAAACCACCTTTGTTAAAGTACAGTTATGATCACAGATTATTTCCGCACCCTATTAAAAATGAATTTAGGGGCGTTTCCGAAACCCTGTTTTCCACACGCTTCTCCTCCATCCGTTTCTGAGGTATCTGCCCCGTTTTGCCTCACCACCGCCGGCTGGAGGTGGGACATCCTGGAACTCAAACCATCCATGTTCCCTGCCATCCCTCACAGCTCCCCTCAGAGAGCAGGGCGGGGTGGGGGGGGAGGCAAGATGGCGCCTCTCCCTCCCCACAAGCAAGGCCGGGCGGGGGGACAAAGTGGGTGCGGG
>VYZM01000608.1:398858-413485 GCA_013398915.1 Dromas ardeola
TGTCGCCACAATAGCTGGTCGCCACTCATGGCTGGTTGTGGTTGTGGGGTCGGTGCAGGTCGGGCTCGGTCCCCGCTGTTGGGGGGAGGCGGCTTGTGGTGCTTCAGCGGTCAGCGTTTTGGGGGAACGGGGGTGTTTGGGGAGTGCTGGGCCTCAGGGAGGCCTGTGAGGTGAGGCAGGGTATCCCCCATCCCCTCTTCTAGCTCCAGAGCAGGGGAAAGTGGTGGAAAGAGGGAGCTGGCATGATGCTGCAAATGGCTGCTGCCTGCGGACACAGGTGAGGCCGTTCCCCCAGCTCAGCAGTGCAATTCAGTCTGCAGCCCGTCCCGATGGCCTTTCGGGGCTCCAGCACTGCCTCTGCACCTTCCCACTCCGGGTTTGCAGGGCCCTGCTCTATCTTACCTGTGCTATCTGAGACCACCCAACTCATCTCACCTGTTGCTTTGGAAGGAGACAAGAAGATGCTCGTGTATAGGGTTTGTTAGCAATAAAAACCACCAGTTGTAGCTTATACGCAGAGTTTGGGCCCTGGAGTTGAGGGGGATGGGACTATTTTATGTTATTATGTGTATATACACATACATATCTATCTATCATAGAATGGTTTGGGTTGGAAGGGACCTTAAAGATCATCCAGTTCCAATCCCCCTGCCCTGGGCAGGGACACCTCCCACTAGACCATGTTGCTCAAAGCCCCATCCAGCCTGGCCTTGAACACCTCCAGGGATGGGGATAGATCTATCTATCTGTCTTAGATGTAGCTCATGGCAGGAAACAGCTTTCAAATAAAGTATGTTATTGTAAATACGCTTTCACAAGATGTTTTGGGGTGCTGGGTAGACACCTGCTCTCAGAGCACCAGCAGAAATTTAGAAAAAGGCTCAGATGGGGAAAGACTGCAGCTCTCCTCTCGGCACAGGGAGTGCAGTTTGGGAGGAAGTGGTTGCACTTCTCCCGGCTCCAAGTGCTTGAGCACTGTGGGAGTGCCACAGCCATTGTCCAGGACGTTGCTGCAAGATGGTTTTGTGTGGGGACGTGTGTTGGGCTCTGCCACTTGCAGCTGCTCCCGCTTTCCAGGCTCTGAAAAGAAGAGGTTCTTTCTGGGGCTGGTCAGACAGAGTAAGTCAGCAGCTGGGCTGTGCTCGTCCCCACTGGTTTCTCGTGCCCATCTCTCATCATGATGGGTTTGTGGGCTCCGGCTACCTGTGTTGAAGTCTTCGTGAATGGCATTGCTGCAGAGTGCTGTCGACACAGCTTTCTCCCAGTGTTTGCTGGGCAGGAGGATAGCTATGTGCCTAGCCTTTCTGCAAACTGGATGGAGGAATGGATCTAGCTTAAAAAATGAACAAAACCAGACAGTAAAGCCTCTTGAAATATTTTTAAGCCACATCAGGGTTTCCCCCCAGCATGTCACAGTTGTGCTGGCACCATGAGAGGAAATGGTGCAGGGGCAGGAAGGAGCGGTGATGGGGAATGGCAGTGTGATGAGCTGCCGTTAGCCCCCAGCTCCTTGGCTGTGTCTTGGGAAGCTGCTGAGGAATTGCTTCGGGTCTGTGTGAAGTCTTACATCCCCCTTAGCTCCGACTGGATGCCTGGCATGTTTCTCAGGTGTTTGTTGACTTGGCCAAGGGAGGCTGAGCTGGGACGGGAAGAGTGTGGGAGGAGCGGGAGCCAGGTTGTCTGTTATCACCTCTTGCTCCTGTGGCATGGACATGTTGGACAAGCCCAAGGGCATCAAAAATGATCTCTGTCTGCTTGTGGTGGCACCGGAAATGTTAGTGAGGGCTCCTTCCACCCTCGTGGCACTGAGGAGGAGCTGGATGTCCTGCGTTGTCCTGGGGAGGACTGAGGCTCGGAGCCCTCTCCCTTCCCTGACCTGGGCTGCAGGCTCTTCATGAGCAAAGCCTGTAGCTGCCTGCGCTGGGATATGGGCAATGCTATGCCCAAACTGGCGGGCTGTTCCAGAGAAGGCGGTGATGCAGATGCTTCCCAGGGATGAGGCAATGGAGTAAACCTTCCATGGAGTTGGGGGCACAGGGGGCTTGCCGCTCGGGGAGCGGCTGTCTCGCATGGAGGAGGAGGAGGAGGAAGGCCAGGGCAGCTGCTGGCAGGAGACTGCTGCCGCCTCCCCTGAGCACTTGCACGTCCAGTTTCATAATCGGATTAAGGCAGTGGTATTAGAGAGGAGGGATGGGTCAGTGGGACAGGTTTACACTGGGGTTTACACGGAGGGGATTGAAGTGTATTTTTTAACCCCACTCGGCCTGACCTGCGGAGCGGTGCAGATGCGCCTCTGCAAGGCAACACCCAGCGGGAAGATGGGGGGGAAAAGTGGCACCAGGCGGTGATGTGCTCGCCGGGGAGGAGAGCAGCCCCAGGCCGGCTGGGGGATGGGATCCGGCCGCCCCTCCCCCCGGGAAGGCAGCCCTGCTCAGGCCTTGCAGTAAATTTGCTCTAATTACAGCCTCCAGCAGTGGGAAACCTCACTTAGAGGAAAGGCTCCTCTGGGGTGGGGGCGGGGGCGCTTCCCAGCTTTCCCAGGCAGGCTCTGTTGTCTGAGGCCTCCGCTTCCCCTGTCGCTGGGAGGCCCCTTATTCCTCTCCCCTCTCCAGCTTTGCTTCTCTCCCCTCCTTTAATTCTCCTCTCCTTTGAGGCTGGGATTTGGGAACAATGCCTTCCCTGCTCCTTGCCCCCTGGCTGGAGCCGCAGGCAAACAATCAGGGTCGCTTGCTGCCAGGGGCCGGGCCGAGGGGGCTCAGCGCGGTAGCACCTGCCCCGGGCTGGTGGGGGGACCATGCTGCTTGTGGCAAGGGGACGTGCCTGGTGTGGTAGCTGATGTGCATGTACGTGCGCACCCCATTTCCTTCTTGGGGACGGGAGGTCTTGTCGTGATCCCCTCTGGTTTGGGGAGGGGCAGCTCTGTGCAAGTGTACTGGAGGATGCTTGTGGCAACAGCAATAATCTGATCTGAGCCTTTCTCTTTGCAGGTGGACGACGCGATGCTGATGTTCGACAAGACAACCAACCGACACCGAGGTGAGAGCGGTCTTCTGGCCGTAGGAGAGGGAACTGCGGAGGGTTTGCCTCCTGCCTTGCATAGGGAGGGGTTAGTATCCCAGCAGCAGGGCATGCGGGTCGCAGCTGCTCTTTATCTTGCCTCTAGTCACCCCATCCTTTTGCATCTGCATCCTCTACCAGCGTCCCTTCCAGCACAGAGGGCTTTTGTCCAGTGCGCTTCCTGTGCTATAAACTCGCCGAGTTGCAGATATGTGAGAGGAGGCGGCCCCCTCCCCTGCCCGCTTACCTCCGCGGCTCCAGCCCGCAGTGTGTGTCTTACCTTGTCCCAAGTAATCTGAGCTCCGGGAAAGCTGACACGAGAGCCTGAAGAGTGCCTGCGTCTCGCCCCTTCCTCGGCCTGGAGCCCGCTTGTGCTCCCAGGTCACCTTTTCTTACCCGAGTCTTGCTGGTGGAGTCTGGTTACAGGATGGGAGCAAGGCTGTAATATTTGCGCTATCTGGACCCAGCCCACCCATGGGCGTCCCTGCCTCCCGCTCTCCCGGTGAATCTTCAGACCTGGTGGCGTGGCAGGGCTCGACACCAGCGTTGCACCCACTCAGAGATTTATTGGCAACAACTTAACCTGCAAACTTAGCTTTGGTGCCTTCCAAATCAGGGCCAGTAACAGCCCTGTGCTGGGCCACTCTTATGTCTGTGTGTTGTTTGAAGCACTTCCAAGCACCTCTGCCCCCGTTTCAGTGAGGGAACACTCCCTTCTGCTCTCTCTATGCTGTGTGCCCTTCAGGTTTTTGCTTTTTTCTAAAGCCATTAGATCTACACTGGTTGCCCGGCCTAGGATGTTGTTCCAGCTTCATCTTAAAAGGGAAGAGGTGTTAACCCCTGTTCTCCCAAGGGTGCCTCCCAGACACTAGCCAATAAAAGAGTTATCAGGCGTTTCGGAAGGAGCAGGAAGAGCTGCCAGCCACCGTATGGGGCTCTGCCCAGGGTGCAGCAGGCCTGGTGGGGGTCTGCTGGGGGTCAAGACTGGTTTTGGCATCAGGATTTTGCTTTTGAACTTCCAGGCCCCTCCGCTCATGGGTATTGAAGTGAATGATTTGAAACTTACCTGTGTACAGACAGACAGAGGAGTTTATGGAGAGACTTTCCTGGCAGGATGGAGAAAAAGTGGGGCTCTGGACAGCAGTTCCCTGTCTGTTTTTCAACGTTATTTTAAAGCACCATGGAATTGGACAGTTGTGGAAAGCGGAAAGCTCTGCTTAATCCCATCTTGCTTGTAAGGCAAGCTGAAAGACATCCTCCCACCGACTTCAGTTTTCCGGAAGCGGCTGCGGTCAGCTGAGAGGAGTTTAGCCTGCCCACCCGAGCTGGTCTTTGCCAAAACTGTCAGCAAAGGGGTTGGGGAGAGAAAGGAGGTGTGAGCGTGGGCCAGGGGCCAGGAACACGCTGTCCTGTTTTACCCCAGATACTAACCTTACTTTGGTGAAACTCTGCAAATCGCTTTGCTTGTGTATACCTGTCTTGCTCTGTACAACTGCATTGCTGATATTTGCCTGCTTATACAAGGCTTTATGACCAGTGACTGAGGAGGAAACGTGCAGGGTGTTATTGCTGGTGGGGTGCATTTAGTGAGGATGGTGGTGTCCTGGCAAGCAGCTGTTCATTTCTCCACCGACCCTCTTTGTGTGAGTGTGTGCCGGGATCCTCCCAAGCATTATCAGCCACGTGGTTTGTCTTGCAATTAGCAAAGTTTAAGAAAAAAATACTTGGTTTTGACAGCAGTTGGGTTCAGAGAGGGTAGGAAGCATAGAAAGAGGAGGAAAGGGGAATCCATAAGGGGATGGTCCTGTTCTTCTTGTGCATAAAAGCAGGATTTGCTGGAGAGGGAAGATGAGTGACAGCTGTTTTAGAAAGGGCTGATTGTATGGTCCTAGAAGCCTGTGGCTCCTTCTCTTTTCCTGCCAATAGAAAGATGTGGGTAGCAGGTGCAAACTGTGCAGAGCTCTGACCTGATCAAGGAGTTTTGCCTTTTCTTCAGGGTTTGGGTTTGTCACATTTGAAAGTGAAGACATTGTGGAAAAAGTGTGTGAAATCCACTTCCATGAGATCAACAACAAAATGGTGAGTCTCTGGGGCAGAACCTGGGGGAGAAGGGACAGACGTATGGGATAGAGCAGCGCGGTGACATAGGGGCAGGGTGTGTGTCACTTGGATCCTGACACACTTCCCTCTGCAGTGGGGAATTGGATTGAGTCTTTTCCCCAAAATCACGGCAGCCAGTCTGGGAAAGAAACTTGCAGCGTGGAGGTGAACCAGCACAATACTGAGCTTTTAAGGACATGAGCTAACATACGTGGAGGTTTTTGAAGTTACATGAAACCTCTTGGTGGCCTGGGAGTGGGCATGTTTTACCTTTCTTCAGAAATGAAGAAAATTAGGCTTTGAGGCCCTGGTGCAGGGCAGCTGCAGGAGGAGAAAAGCAGTGTTTGAGCTCCTCATTGCCTGTGGTGGCTGCAGAGGGAGGGGGAAGGCTGGCAGCAGGCAGGCCAGGGGCAGGGATGGTAGGGAAGGACAGCGGGACGGGCTGCTGGCCGTGGCCATGGCTGGGGAGTGCCTGCAGCCCTGTGCTCTGTGGTGCGGCTCCGTGCTGGTGGCAGCTGAGCCTGATCCTTACTTTCTTGTGGCAGGTGGAGTGTAAAAAAGCCCAGCCGAAGGAGGTGATGTCCCCAACGGGCTCGGCACGAGGGCGGTCCCGAGTCATGCCTTACGGGATGGATGCCTTCATGCTCGGGATCGGCATGCTGGGTAAGCCCAAGGACACATCTCCTCCCCAGCTCCCGGTCGTGCCAGGCAGCAGCTTAGAGGTTTTATTCCGGGAGCGAGCAGGGCGGCCAAGGGCAGCTCTCCCTTGTGCAAGGCCGGGGCCGCTGGGGGGGAGCCGGGACCTGTTTGCGATCACAACTTGCCCTCTGGTGGCACCTGGAAAAACTGCAAACTTGTCACTGCTGCCCTGCGACAGCTGGAGCTGGCCGGGCACAGCCATGTGCTGGGCAGCACTGGCCCTCTGCAACTCCGTTAACCCTCCCGCAGTGCCATAGCATATAGGCTGTAATTCTTTAATGGCTCTCGTGGAATGGGATGGAACTACATCGCTGAACCGAGTGTGCCCAGGCATCTTCCTCCCACGCTTCTACAGGCTTTCTGATGAATTAGTTGATTAAAGAGCCCCGGAGCTTCCAATTGAAACAGTGATCCATATAAATGTCCTCACTGCCATTTAAAGACTACAAAATGCCCTTAAAGTTCTCGTTAAGCTTTGTCCCACTTTGTTCCCTCCCTCTTTGGGACAGCAGGTATTTGATATTGCAAGGAAAACTGTACACTTATTATGGGACTATCTTGTAAGGAGAAACTGGTGACAAGCAGAGTGGGTCTCATGTCTATCCATGTTTCCGAGGCAAATGTGTTCAGATACAAGATTAAAAAAAGAAAAAAGTCCTCTGTAGCCTCTGCTTCTGGGTCTACAAACCCTCCTGCCTGCATCTGAGAGTCAGACGTGATCCTTCCAGCACGCGTGCTGTTCCTGGTTTCTCTCCCTCCCTGTATTCGTCCTAGCCAGGCTTGAGCCAAACCAAGAGCACACTGTTTGTGCAGGATCATCACTGGTGTTACTGGGCAGGGTGTACTCAGCCTGGCTCTCCTTGCTAGGCCTGCCGAGTAGTAGTTAGTCACTGAACAAAACCCCAAAAAGGTCATTTTTTTCCCCCAATGTTTTCACTTGACTTATTGCAGGAAAATAAATCTCCAGCCTGTGGTTTTGGGTTTTGCCTTTTCTAAGCCATATGAATTTTAAAGCAGCAAGGCTCAAGCTGAGTCACTGGGAAATCCAGGTACTCGTGTCTTGGGAGATCTCAAATCAAATATTCATCTCTGAGTCAGTGCCCTGCGTTCTCACAGGCTTGTTTGGTATAGGTGGGCAGCTTCCTGGGGAACAGCAGGAATTGTCTTCCTGCCTGGCGCCAGGAAGAAGCACTCTGCCTGCATTCGCCAGCACTTCCAGTGCACGAGTGACTCAGAGCTATTCAGCCGTTCAAATGCCCCCACCTCCCTGATCTCCTCCTATTTGTAAATCCAGCTGATGCATCAGAAAGCCGTAGTCTGCAGAGCTATGAGTTTGTGGGAAGAAAACCTCCATGCCCTTACATGTTTGGAGTGAGGAAAAAATTAAATGGGCCTGCTAAAACTCTTCTGCAGACTTGCATGCGTGCAGACTTGGCCCAGCAATTTCCTGGGGTTTCTGCTGTTAGCCCTATTTGTGATTTCTAACACTAATGGTCACACTGCTTGTGAGCAGCCAGGCACCGAGGACATGAACCCTGCAAGCTTGCAGTAACAAAGCCCTTTTCTCTTCCCACAGGTTATCCAGGCTTCCAAGCTGCTACGTACGCGAGTCGAAGTTACACTGGCATTGCACCTGGCTACACTTACCAGTTCCCTGGTGAGTGGTGCTCCCTGCTTGGTTTTTTGGTCTGCCTTCAGGTGATGGGAGTCCCTGGCATGATCCGTGACCCAGGCTCTGCCCCTTTCACCCTTTCCCCTGTTTGGTCTTTCTTTAAATTGGAGACGGATGTGGAAGGGGGAGGGGAGAAGCCCTGGAATAGGTGGGAACAGCCTGTCCTTCATTAGGATTATCCTCACACTCCAGTAGCAGGAAAAGCCCAAGGCTGCTGCGACGCCCAGCCTCCTCCATAGGGCTGCTGCTGTGACACAGAAGGGCCCCTGCAGCTCTGCCTGTCTCGCTGCCTTTGTGTGTGTCTGTCTCTTTTTACCAGAGTTGCCACCGCTCTGAAAGTAGCACAGGATTTTAAAACATGGTTTTCCATGGGCCAGGGAACTCCTAGGCACCCCGAAAGGCAGGCGCCTGCAACGCTGTAGTTTGTTCTGAACAGCACCTGGACCACTCACAGCCTCCAGAAAACATCTGCTGGGACAGTGGGCTGCAGATCCCCCGCAAACTGGGTGGTTTCAAGTTCCCAACCCCGCCATGTGCTCAGAACATGGACTCTGCGATCAATGGCTGGAACCTGCTGTGCCGCAGCTGCTCAAAGCTTTCTGGGGCCTCTTCTTCCTCCCGTTCTCTGCGAGGCAAGGGAATGAGGCAGAGCACACTCAGGGAAAAGACTGTCATGCTATTTTCTAGAGAAGTGGCAACTCCGAGCATCCCTTCCTTACTCCATCCCTCAGTGTGATGGTTTATATATGAAGTCTTGATGTTAGGGGCTGGGAATGGGAAATTTCCGCTTTGCCTGAGGCGAGCCCAGGCTGACTGTGGCTGAAAGTTGCTGTTGCCTGCTAGCTGTCTGGAAGCTCTCCGTGAATCCGATTTATGGGTCTCAGTCATAGTGGCTTCAAGTGCCTCACTGTAAACCCGTGCCCAGATGAGTGTGGCACGTACCGAGCACCCACTGGCACTGCAGCCGAGAGGTCAGATTGGATGGATCGCAGAGCAGTGCTCCAGGGCAGACCTGAGGCTTGCACTTGCCCTGCCTTCGCCAGATTTATTCTAAGGATAAATGGATCCTTTCAGCCTCCAGGGCAGGAGTCCAGCACCTTTCGGCACCAGTTATAAATTAGTTTAAAGAAGGCACTGGCCTGGTTGCAGTCTGGTTGCAGGCTGCTCCCCCAGCAGACCCCGCTGCCGTCTTTCTGCGGGGTCTCCCTTGGGGTGTTTGACGAGTTCCTAAGCTGTCTTGCATTTCGTTTTTAGAGTTCCGTGTAGAGCGGACCCCTCTCCCGAGTGCCCCCGTCCTCCCTGAGCTCACAGGTCAGTCCCGCTCATTTCCTAAACTCACAAGCTGGAAGGGGAGAAGGGGGCTTTGGGCTGTTCCAGTGGTGTTGCTGCTCCACAGCCTGGCGCAGTTAGACTGGAAACATTCCTTATTTCCTCTTCCATCTGTATGAGCCCCATCCAAAGCTGGGGCTGGAAAGATGGAGAGGCAATCAGAGCCACGTGTATTGCCTCTGAGAAGGGCAATGCAGGTCATACCAAATGAAGGCATGTAATCCTTAGATGGCGTTTCCTGCTGCTTGCCTCGTTTTTAGCTCCTCGCCCCAGGCTGGGTGTAAACCAGATATGGAAAACTGCAGAGAGCAGGGTGACTCCTCAAAGGTCTACAAATGACCTTAACCTGAGCTGCTGCAAGGATGAGATCTGGAGTGCTGGGAGGAGGGAGAGGGTGTGGGGGCACTCCTGGTTACACTAATCCCATTTCCCTGTGCAGGAGGGGCTGCAGGGAATGCTCTCTCCGCTCCAGGTGGTGCGGCTGCCGAGCTACTCCCACACAGGCTTCCTGGGCAAAAGTGAGCATGGTGGGACTTTACAAAGTCCTGCAGTGCTTGTAGGGAACTGTGGAATGAAATGGGGGCAGAGGACCATTCTCCAGGGACTAGTCCTGGCTCAGTGTCCTCACAGTGCAAATACCCTCTGGATCCTCAGCCCCTGGATTGTGTGCAGTCTGTTCTCTCTAGGTGATGCTCCTTCTGTCTACTCTCTCTTCCATGGCCATGTTTTCCCCAGCTCTGTCCTGTCCATGGTTTTTGTCGTAGAAAAGCAGCTTTGTGTAGCGTCCTGCTCCCCGTGTGCCATCTCATTCCGTGGTGTTCCTCCTCTCCACAGCTTCCTTGCCCCCACCTGTTTCAGGGTTTGAATCTCTCTGCGGTGGGGGTGTGGAAACGCTTCCTGAGAAGCTGTCCTGGAATTACCAGTACCAACAGGCTTGAAAGGGCGTTTCTGTGGCACAGAAACATGTCGATCCTCAGGGAGTCTCCGTCCCTGAGGATGCTGAGGTTGGCAGTCCCCACTGAACAAATTGCCCTGAGGAAGGTAGGGGGAGACCAAATCCTAGCTCCCTCTTAATAAAGCCCTTCCCTGACACCATGTACGCAACCGCATCAGCACCTGACCCCCACCTCTGAGCCTTTTGGTTGCCAAGTAGAGGAGATGTAGGTCCAGTTGTTTACTTACATATATGTTTTTCAGCAAAACCCATAAAATATGTAGAGGAATGTTGGTGACTTGGCAAAAGTGCTTTTCCCTCCCAAGGTCCACCCCTGGCTGCACTGTGCCTTTTCCTAGCGGGGGTGAATCGCCCGGGGCCTGGCTGTCACCAGCGGCTGGGGTGCACCAGGGCTCTGTACAACAAGAAGTTATTAATGCTGCTGTCCTGGCTGGGCGCCACGTTAGCTTACAGTCCTGAGTGTCTCGCTGAAGTACCAGCTGGGGATCGTGGCATTCTTCCCTTCCCGTTACGCTTACCTACTGTTAAACAGTCGCTGTGCAGCCTCTTGGCTAGGCCGAGAGCTGCGATTCCCATGTATAGGCTGGAGTCGGTCCCGCGAAGGGCAGGGCCCCCTCCGTTCCTACAAAGGCCCAGCGAGCTGTGCAATGCTCGAGGGCCCTTGTGCCTTCAAGTGGATGCGCACGCGTAAATGGGCTGCGCTTCATGGGCTTGGCAAGTGGAACTGAGATGAGGGGATGGCACAAGCAGGGATGATTGCTCCAGCATGCAGGGAGCTAACATGCAGGTGCTTTGTCATCACCACACAAACCTGGTGTCTCAGGAGATAGACTGTAAAGGCAAGAAGGGGTTTTCCTGGAAAAAGAACTGGAGTCTTTTTGAGAAGACCTGGCCTCCTTTCTCGGTAAAACCACGTTCATTCAGCTGTGTGTTAGGGACTTGGAGCAATGATGGGGCAGGAGGGTGGCTGCCAGCAGCCTTTCCTCCCCGGAACTGCGTCTTTGGGGGTGATGCGAAGCAGCAACATGCTCATGTTGGCCCAGGGCCTGTAATGAGCGGCTAACCCAGATATAAGCTTCGTATGACGTTTGCTTGAAACAGGCTGGTGCCTGCTACTAAATATTCCCTTATAAGCCAGTCTGGGTTTCAGCCTTAACGCGATTGATTTGTTCTGACCTCTTTTTATGGTGCTCTAAACAGAATCACAGTGAATTTCACATTCAAGCATGAAATGCTGACCCAGTCATTTTAAGGGCAAAGAGAAACGTACTGGCTAGATGCCTCCTGCCTCGAGGGCTGGATGCCTGTGGCAGTAGAGTTGGGAATTAGAACTGCTACATATAAATTAAGACTTACTGTTTTAATTAAGCTATTTCTAGTTCCTGCTCCCTAGGTATATGTTTCCCGCTCTTCTACAATAAACAGCAAGGGGTTGAGCAGTTCAGGAGCAAAACTGAGTGGGGAGGATGGTGCATCTTGAGAAGAGGAGAGAAATAGGGAGAAAGAAGGTATTAAACTGTTATTCAAGAACAGTACCAAGGGACAGAGAGGAGGGGCTGAGCCTGAGGATGCCAAGCTGCCAGCTGCTCCATGAGCTGCTGCGTTTCTCCACATTTACAGCCAAAATCTGGATCTGTAGTTTTAGATTAACTGCATCTTGCCAGCTAAGTAGCGACACGATAGATCTGAATTGCCCGCTGCTGGTTCAGCTCTTCCGTGTCGTGCCCTCAGCTGCTCTGGGGTCTGGGCTTAGCAGAGCACGGCTAGTGAGTTCCCCGAGACGTTTGTAGTGCAAAAGGACACCGATAAATGCAGCGCTGCGCACTCCTCCGTTGTCATCCTTGGGTGTCCTGTGTGATGCACTAAGCTGACACGTCTGTGTGGGCCTGGTATTTTGCAGTGGGGAATGAAGGCTCCTGTTGAGGAGTTTTCTGTGTAGCCACAGTGCCCCTGAGATGCCTCTTCCTTCTTTTCCAGCAATCCCCCTCACTGCGTATGGACCAATGGCGGCAGCAGCGGCTGCAGCAGCCGTGGTGCGAGGGACAGGTAACTACCACTTTCTTCCCCAGCGCGGTGTCTTGTCACAGAGGTTTGCGATGGGCTGCGGGAGGGGGGTGGGACGGGGTTGCATTTTTGGGATCTTCACTCTGTAGTTTTGCTGCCTCCCATAGGTTCCACCCCCAGTCGCACCGGTGGATTTCTGGGCACCACCAGCCCCGGGCCGATGGCAGAGCTTTATGGAGCTGCCAACCAGGACTCAGGGGTCAGCAGTTACATCAGCGCTGCCAGTCCAGCCCCGAGCACCGGCTTCGGCCACAGCCTAGGGGTGAGTGTTCCCCTTTGGGCTCTGCGCAGGGGGAGGAAGGTGGGGAGTGGCACGGCCAGGGGAAGGGGCTGCATCTCCACGTGGTGATGGAGGTGAGCAGCAGTGGGTGGCCCCTTCTCAGCCCACGGCCTGCTTTCTGGTTAAGAAATGCCACCTGCCGCAGCATCTGCCATGCCACCACTGAGCCCCAGACTGCAGATGGTCGGTGCAGGATGCAGCAGTCCACTTGGAGCCTGCATCCCTGGGTTCTGCTGGCTCTTCCTGGCCACCACTCAAGGTCCTGATCTCCAGACCATTCCCTGATCTGGCACAGACTTTCCAAGAACCCATCTTGGCCCTGACACAGTGTCCTGCAGGGTGATGTGCTCTTTAGACCTGGCACCTCCAACAGAAACCAGCTTTCCCAGCACCTAGGCCACTAACTGAATTTGTTGTGGTAGCAATTCTCCTTCACCTTTTTTTTTTTGTTTGTTTTCTTAAGAGTGGTGTTTTAACTTATTCTTTGCAGGGTCCCTTGATTGCAACAGCTTTTACCAATGGGTATCACTGAAGCTGGGGACCAAGGAGGCAGGAGGTAAGAGAGCTTTGAACAGGAATGGATACGAGAGGAGTGAAGTTCTGAGCTGGCCCCTGCGCTTGGGCTCTGGGCAGGAGCTGTGGATGCCGCTGTGAGGCTCGCTGGCCTGACCCAGCCTGCGGAGGGGTCCTGCGGCCAGCCTGGGGCTCTCTTCTGTACCAGAGGCTTGGCAGGTTGGGTTCTTACCTTGCGCTCCCCAGGCTGGGAGTGCTGTGGAGCGATCGCTCAGTGTCTGGGTGCAAAGGGGAAGGAAATGGGAACACTGACAGAGGAAAGGGCTGCAGGGTTGGCCAGAATCACAACCCAGTGGTGATCCTGAGAGACAGGCTTGGCTCACTGCGTGGCTGGGGAAGCCTCCTCCATGCAGCTGGTTATTCTCACTGCTACTGAGACCACTGTCTCTAGGGAGCAAGGTTTTTCCTCTCCTGCCTGGGAGAAGGACAGAAGGAAAATCTTGAGTCTGATCAGTTGCGTTTTTGGTCCTTGGGTGGGCCTGAGAGGGAACTGGTGGATGGTCTCTGCTTTGCAAACGTGGCTGAAGTTAGCTGGCTTAAAATTAAAAAAAACACCCAGCTTTTCAAAAATGAGGGCAAAAGCTTGCAGGGAACAGTGTCCAGACAGGAGCCCGTGGCAGTCTGGCAGGGCTGCACTGAGCTGAGTGCTGGACAAATGGCTGGACCCCGCCACGTCACAGTTCTCCCGGGGCCAGGAGTGCCACAGGTCGGGGCAGGCAGGCTGCTTGGCGTGTGGGGCCTTGTTTCTGGGGCCTGCGCTTTGCCATTAAAGGTGGAAGCACCTCTGCCGTGCCCCGTCGCTGTGCCAGCGAGATGCAGAGCAAGTCAGTGTTGGGGCAAGTTTGGGTATGGAGTATTTGTGTCAGGATCGCACCGGAAGGAAGAAGAGCCCAAGAGAGAAGCTGTTGGTTGCTCTAGATCCTGTTGCCTTCCTCCCCTGCTGTGTCCCGCAGATTCCCCAGTGACCTAACCGAGGACAGCGGCTGGAGGATCTGGTGAGCCTCGGGGGATGAGCCAAGGTTACCTTTTTCTTGAATCAAACTGCACACTGCCGGCTGGCTGCCAGGCTCCTGCCGCCCTGCCCTGATCTCTCCCTTTGACCAGACCACACTGGACTGAACCCGAGGAGATCATCTCGCTTTCTTACTAACCACCGACGGTTTACGCTTCCCCCCTCCCTGCCCCCAGCCCACCGATTCTTCTTTTATTTATTTTATTAGCTGTTAGTTTTATTTTTTTATTTTATTTTTTTATCTTTTTTTTGGGGCTACCCCTTCTTTTTGTTGTTTGCTCTTTCCCGAGCTAGTAGACATATTTTATGAATTGGCTTTGTGATTGTGTTAGGTAGTTTTTATTGAGGAGTATTTTTATTTGGCTTTGAAACTGTTTTGAATATTTTCAACTCTGTTGTTGTTGTCGTCAGTGTTTTTAAAGCACGGTATGTAACAAGAATGCAGTTCTGAAGGGAAGAAAGACACAGAAAGAGCAAAGGCTGAGAGGAACTGATGTATTTCTATTTTTTTTAAAGAAACTGTTTTTAATTGTTTCTGTTTTGTAAATGTGAGGCTTTGAAAAGTGTGAAACTCCAAGGATCCGAAAACGCTGGACATCGCTATGGAACAAAACAAATGTATATTTTGCTAAGTGAAAAACACTATCCTTACAGCTGAAAGAATTTTTTTTTCCTAGGTTTAGTTTTACGTGGGGTTTTCTTTTTCCTCCTGTATAATATGTAAATATCGTGAGCTGAGCCTGGCTGCCGCCTGCAGCCTGGCTCCAAGGAGCAGCTCCAGGTCCTGGACTTGGTGCCGCAGCGTGAGCAATACTCTCCAGCAGAATCCTGACAGGACTCCGTTCTTTTTTTGTACACCTTTTACTGTAAGATTTTAAGACCTCTG
>VYZM01000608.1:413497-438456 GCA_013398915.1 Dromas ardeola
ATTTTAAGACCTCGTATGAGATGAAAGGGGGGGGGTGGGTGGGAGGGGGGGTGAAACGTACCGGCCATCGGCTGTTTTGCTGAGCGGGTTAAAGCTGCTTCCAATCGCTCGATGTACAGACTCCATCACTGGGCTCCGTAGTGCCAACCTCTGGTTTGGCTTTAGGTAAAAGGGCTTTACCGCCATTGCTTGTCTTGGTTACTTTGAAAGGAATTCACTCTCCAAACACTATCGCTCGCGTCAAGATTTCCTGGGAAAGGGGATCCTCCTCAGGAGGCGAGGGTAACGGAAGGGGTGTCGGCCAGGGCCAGGGGGAGATTTGGGTGGTCGTTCTCAGAAGGGCAGGGCGCTGGGGTGGGGAGTCATTAAAGGGGGAGAAAAGCATTAGGGTGGTGATTTGGGGGCGGGTTAAGGGTTTCTCAGGGATTATATGAATTACAGAATTGCAGCTTCCCGTTTGCTTTACTCTGTGTTCTGAAGACTGTGGGAATTTGTCCGTTAGTCCTGTTGGGGGGTGATCTGGTCCCTTCTCCAGAACCTGCCGGGGCTTCCCCTGGTGTGGTCCCGGCCGCTGCTGACGAGCCCTCTGCCAGGGGAAGCCTCCAGCAGGAGAACACAGGGCAGGTTTGGGTCTGGATTTCAGTGAACCAAAGACCTTGTTAAGGGGGGTGATTAAGCCTTTTATTAAGATGCAGCCAAACTCTTTTCCCAGGGAAATAACAGCTTCATCTTAAGTTTTAAAAATCATTCCCTCTCTTCCCCCAAACTGAGCCCCTGTGAGGGAGAGGGGCTTTCAGAACAGGACTGGGAGGGCCACAAGCCCCTTCTTCTCTTCCATCCCTTCCCCGTCTGCCGGAGCTTGTCCTGACCTGGGCGATGCGTTTGGAGAGTTCTGTTTAGGTAAGAGGGTACTTAACAGATTAGTACTGAAAACACAAAGCAATAATTTTTGTTACTGAGACAAGAGTCTGTATGTCTGTTTTTTTAAATATTTCCTAATTAAAGAAGAGCTGCATTTTATTGGGTTTATTTTTATTCTATATACTTCAAATTTGGGTCTGCGGACAGCGCTTTCCTCCCTCTTGGTATATGCGCTGGACTGCTTCTGTGCCCCCTCCAGACATCCAAGGCCAGCTGTGCTGCTGCTGGGCTGTGATTCACTCTCTGGCCAGTGCTGCCACTGCCTGGAGGCTGAGGCTCCGGTTTCAGGGTGGGCATTTTTTTTAAAAGAAATAAAGCTGTGTTTTTAAGCCAGTAAGTTATTACACTCCAATGTTTGTTCTCTCCACACCTGTAACCCTTTTTCCAGATTTCAGTTTTAAATTCCTAATAAATTATTTGAAAACTGTCCTTTTCCGTCTTTATTTGGGGGTGGGAGATTTTCAAATGGAGATTTCAGGTGAACTTGGAGCTGGCAGGAGTCGCAGCCTGCCATTAGGATAAAAGCCCAAGGCAGGGGCTCTGTGTTCTGCTCCCAGACTTTGGCGGTGGCCCATTTTATAATGTGAGGCAGATCCGGTTTTAACAGACATCGTGTCTCTTCTCTGCATTACAGAGGTTTTGTGTAGATATCTGTATGTTCAAGAAAGGAGGAGATAGGGAGGTGCTTAGAAGCTTGGCTCAGATGCTGTGGATTCAGTGACTATGATGGACCAAGGCGGCTAGACCTAAGTAAGTAAAATGCGGAGATGGGAAGGGAAAAGAAGTCCTTCTACAAGAGAAAGGGGAATTCTAACAGTGTGAAATAGTTGGAAACCCTGTGCAGCAGCTCTTAATTATAGAGAATTCTTAAAAATAATCCAAGGCTCAAGGCTGTAAATTTAGGAACCAGTTGTTATGATTTGAAAAACCCATGACGATTTACTGTCATTTACACCATTATTCTATCACCCGACGACCCCTCCCCACCTGGGAAGGGGAATCAGGGAAAGCAAGGAAACACACGGATTGAAATATAAATAGATTTAATAGGATAAGACTAAATAATTAACAGTAATACTAAAGAACCAGTATTGATCCCGATACCAATATAAAATATACAAGAATTATACTCAGCCCATTCTATCAGCAGAAGCCGTGCACTCCCAGCAGGGGACAGCCAATGTGGGACACCGCGAGCGCTGTGGCTTCGGGAGGAAGGGAAGGGCTCAGGGCTCCGGCTCCGGGGCAAGAAGTTCTCAGGATGGCAGCCATCAAGGGGGAGAGAGAGAAACTCCTCAGCAAACTTTCTAATTTATATTCAATGTGCTGTTCATGGTATGAAATAACCCTGTTGGCAGCTTGGGTCAAGTGCCCGGGTCTCGCTCCTTCTCATCCCTGCACCTGGTGAGCTCGAAAACACTGAGACCTTGAAACCCACGTAGCCTAGCTGGCTATAAAGTAAATATTTTCACAAATTCAGACACTAGAGCCTTCTAAAAGTGCAGTTTTCCCCAGCATTAGAAGATAAATTAGTCCTATGCCGCTCAAACCAGGACACCAGTTGTAAGTTGGGATGTTCTCTACTGAGGACCAGCAGCTTTCTGTGCAGCACAGGTTGGGGGAAACCAAAAATAGCATTGGTGGAAAAATCTTCACCCAGCTGGGATTTTTCTCATGAGTCACTCTTGTAATGCTCACATGCTCCCTTTCCCACCCCTGGTGATCCTCTTCTTGAATTAAAATGTATGAAATCCAAGATACGACACTATTTTTTGTTTGTGACTTTAAAAGGCCGCTTTATTGGAAATTTTCCTAGCAACATCAATAATAAATCTGACATTGATAAATGAGGAAAAAGGAACCACAGAGTCTTAAGGTTCACAGGTAGGAGAACAGGGAAATAATGAAAAAAGTGTACATGTGGCCAAAGAAGCAAAGGAGAAAGAACATTTAAATTGATATTGAAGGGAAAGCCAGCAGACTGATCTGTGGGCAAAAGATTAAATCCTCGTTTCTGAACTAACTGTGGTACAGACTGTCCTTTACATCAGCCTTTAATGTTTGTTCAGTGTTCTCACTCGAGACATGAGAATCTTGAATCTGTAACTCGGCATCGGTTTGGCTTTAGCTCACCTGTGAGTAGGGAATGCCGGACAATCGGAAAGCTTGGGAGAGATCAAGAAAGTCGGAATGGTTCTGGTTGTTCATCAGCATGTCTGCCTTTAGCCAGATGTCCTGTGGCTGTGGCAACATCCTCTGGATGCTGTGGGCACCCGGGCATAGTCTCAGTCCCTCATAGAAACATGCGTTTGTGCCTACTGAAGGGTGCTGAGCCCCAGCTTCCTGAGTAAGTACTTGTATATTAGGCTGTTGCGGAAAGGTGGGCTTTGCATCTTCCCCTGCTCTTAAAAACCGAAGGTTTGTTGCTTTAGAAATAAATGCAGACTCTCACTATCAAGCTAGCAGTCTGGCATCTATATCTTGAGTATGTAAAAATGCCGAACCTGTAGCCCTGACAGCGTTAGAGCCTCTGGGGTCTCAACACAAGTGCAGTACTTTGGACTTGCCCCTGGCTGACTCCAGGAAGCTTTTTCTTAACCATTTTTTTATCTTATTTCAAGGTTCCCAACTGGCCTTGGCATAGAGAACCAAAGAGCCTAACTGGGTTCTGCTTTGGTGCTGGAGAAAGAAAAACGGCTGTCTCTGAGCTACTGAAGTCTGCTGTGTATGTTGAAACTTCCAAGCCCAGTTCATTTCCGGTGTCCTTTAAGGCCATGTTAAAACAGACACTATTCCTTGTTTAATCCAGATACAGAGGCGTTCCAGGTCGCTTGGCTCCTGTTTCATGCCTAGCAGTACCTATTCCTCCTATATGGTTTCAAAGCGAAAAACAGCTTGAATTTTTTTCAGTTTAGCTCATGCCAAATGGCTACTTGAGAAGAGTGGGTGAGCTGTACCTTAGTCACTGAATTAGGCCAGGAGAATCCATGGACAGGGACAGAATTAATCGTAAGAGGGATACCATAAAAAGAGGATGCCAGTACTAGAAGGATTTCCAATTGGAAAATTGCTAGCAATTTGTAACATAACTACCACACTGCTGCTATTTTTCAGTAGAGGGCCCTTAAAAATGTCCAGATCTTTCCCGCTGGCTTCTAATACTAAAAGAATTTAAAAGCAAAAATCTAGAGAGCAAATATTTGCCTTCCTGGCTTTCAGAGACTTAACTCCACTGGCCTTCAACTGGTGATGTCACAACCTGCTGCCCACACAGCCTTCCGATGGAAGAAGTCTGCATTTAGTAACATAAATACTGTCTTGTTTACCTCATACCCATGTCAAGGTGAGCTTGTTGTATAAAGAGCTGCATTTTCTTCAGCACCAGTATCTCAAGTCCTCCGAGGATGAAGTCCCTGGCCCTGCTTTTCCTGCTGTCTGGTGCGTAGGTGGCACCCCCCCGGCACCCCCTGGACTGGTAACACCATGCCTACCTCTAACCTTTGTGTCTTTTCTCAGTGGGCGCAGCCTGCGCTGCTGTCCCCCCCCGGGCCGTGTGGCAGCTTGGCAGTATGATCAAATGCACCATCCCGGGCAGCCATCCTCTGCTGGACTTTGCGGACTACGGCTGCTACTGCGGCTTGGGAGGCAAGGGGACTCCAGTGGACGAGCTTGACAGGTTTATGACTCTGCTTTTACAAACCTCTTTCCTTGCCTGTGCTTTCAGGGTTCCGCACACCAGCTATGTCTCAGCTGGCCCTGCCTATAACTATTCATAAAACTTTCCGGCTGCTGTGAACGAAGCTTTCTCTCAAAGACCGATGGAAGGAAAATAGCATGTGTAGTATCACGCCTTGATGCCTTATTACTAAGATAAAATATAATCCCAACAACTCTGTTTTCTCTCCTGTGGCCGTCAGACTGCGCTCATTCCAGCATGTTTTTTTGCAGCAGTGCTGTGCCGGCAGCCCGGACGCAGCTCTGTGCACACACTGCCCAGTGCACGACCATCAACACGTGCAGGGCTGAGCTGCAAAATGCTAAGAGGTGACTGTAGTTTAGAGATGACACAAGACTGACAGCCAAGACACAGTGAATTGTGTCAGCTGTTAGCTCGTCAGCTACCGGGCGCTGACAGGGTGTGTAGGGTAAATACTGGCTTTGGCTTTCCCTGTGCCCAATGGACAACTCTGTGAAGATGCTCCAGTAGGTACACATGTACCAGACACCTCTTGGACCATTAGCTGGCAGAACCGTGTCCCTTTGAGGTCCTTTGTCCTTTGTGTATGCCCTCTTATCACTGGGTGTCTCTTTTTTTTGTTGTTTTTTGTTCAGTGCCTTGTCAAAGCAATACTAGCGCATTTGTGTGTCTTACAGGTCATCTGAGTTGGCATTTCTGTTTTTTTCTGACCTTTTCCTCCTTGTTTCCCAGGTGCTGTCAAGTACACGATAACTGCTACTCGCAGGCAAAGAAACTTGATTCATGCAGATTCCTCATAGACAACCCCTACACAGAGATATACAGCTTCAGCTGCTCCAGCGGGCAGATTAAGTGTCACAGTACGTCCACTTCCACGTCACTCTGCTTCAAACATTACTCCAGTCTCTCTTCTGCCGGAACGGGGCTGTGTCACACTGCATGCTGCTGTGGCAGGAAGGCGCAGCCCAAGTCCCTGCCGGGGGGCTGGTTGTTAGAAGCGGGGCACCTCACATGAGCAGCCGAGGGAATATTCTCCTTACAGCGCACAATTTAAAGTTTATGGAAGATATATGGTATCAGAGTACGTAGGGAAGCCTGTTCCCTCTTCAGGGGATTGTGTCCCTGTGGTACTTTTCTGGGAGTCCCTTTAATGGCAGTATTGCAGAGAGCGCAAGAGTATCCCGGAGAGCGGCATGCTGGACAGCTTATGCAGGACATCTCCAATGTAATGCTAGAGCTTTTATAGGGCTCTTGGATGGAGACAAATAGCAGATAGGATGTCAAACAGAACTGCAGGGAAGGAAAGCAGGAGGCTGCTGGGCCGGAGCACGCAGCTTTGGGGCCAGAGGGTTAGCAGGGAGAAGCATGTGCACCCCCAAAATGATGGCAGCAGTGAAATGGTGACGCCCTGGCAGCATGAACGCCTGCCTGAGTCACTGCCATGCCTGGTGAAGGAGCTGAGGGTCTGACCGCTCCCGCTCTCTCCTCCAGGCAGTAACAACAAGTGCGAGATGTTCATCTGCAACTGCGACCGCGCCGCCGCCATGTGCTTTGCCAAGGCGCCCTACCACCCCGAGTACATCAGGCTGGACACCAAGAAATACTGCAACTAGACCTAGTCCTAGTCCTCGTCCTCGTCCTCGTCCTCCTCCCGCCCCTCGGGGCGGCAACAATCCGGCGGCGGCCTGTCACCAATAAACACCTCGCAACGACCCAACACCTCCCGCCTCCTCCCTGCGCCGCGCTGAGGCAAATGGCGGGCGGGCGCTGCGGGGAGGCCCCGCCCCCTCCGCTAACGGACCACTGTGGCGCGCGCGGCGCCTCCGCGTTCTTTGATTGGCCCCGGGAAGCGGCGGGGGGCGGGGGCGGGGCCGGCGGCAGGTGCGGCGCGTGCGGCGGCCCCGCCCTCTCCCCTCAGGGCTGAGCGGGCCGCGAGGTCCGTGGGTCCCCGCCGGGCCGCCCTCCGTCACCCTCCCGCTGAGGCTGGAGGGCGGGCACCGCTCCTCCGGCTGCCCCTCTCGTGGGTGCGTATCCCTTGGGTGTGGCGTTGTGAGGGGCTTGAGCCATTTGTCTGGCTGTTTGCTGCTCTGAGAGACTCATATATGCTTACCCTGGGGAGGCCTTCTCCGGCCTAGCGCTGTTCCTGGTCTGGAGCTGTAGGGGAAGAGGTAATGTTGGCTCGGAAGTCAGGGGAGGGCAGGGAGCCCCTCTGAGGAACAGTGTCTGCCCCAGTTTTTCTGACCTGACAAGGTCCTGGCACCGAAGACTTGGTGCTATCACAGTACAGAGGCAATTTTACTGGCAGAGGCTCTCAGAAGTGTGTTGGTGAGCTCCTGTGGCAGGGGCTGCGCGTGTCCCTGTTTGCTGACAGGGCAGGAGTAAGGCCCTGGTTCATCACCACAAAATAGCTCTTTTGCCTCCACCAGTGGGAGGAGAGCATACAGTTGACCCTGTTGTCTTTGATCAGGTGCAGGTGGAGGTCTTGGATGGGTTTGATAATGAGTACCCTCTCAGTATATCATTTTGCAAGCTGATTTCCTTAGAGGTCTTTTGAGGAGCAGTCTTTGTCCTGCACTCAGCAATGCCTGCATAAACTGTACTCAAACACGGAGCAGAACCCAAGGATCTGCAAGAGGGCTCTGAGAAAGCAGAAACAGATGGAGAAGGAAGAAGCTGGTTTGATATCTTATTTGAGGGTACTTGCAATGCCTTCTTGGTGAAGGCCACTGGATATTTAAGGGTATTGGGATGATAATGAGATAGGATGGTGAATTGCTTTTATTTATTAAAAAAAAATGAAGGAAAGAGTGTGTGTGTGTGTGTCTCAGTCAAATGCTTCACCTTAAGGCAGATTGAGTCCTAGTTTTGTACCAGTATTCATTGCTTATTTCTCCTCGGGTGTTTGTGTACATGAATTTTCTGGAAACATTGAGCTCTTGGGGTCCTCCACAGAAATCCTGAGGATCCTGGATGCACTCCCGTCATGCTGCTAAGATGAATCATTCCTAGGGCTAGAAGTGCAAGATGAGGTCTCCTGTCCTCACACACTAGCTTTGATTCTGAAAGTATTGTTTGTAGAGCGGTAAAGGTTCTAAGTAAATGTAAACGTTACTGAAATCCCTTTGTAGCGGTAAATGATAAATCCCAGTGTAGAGCAAAAAGTAAAATACCATTACTATCTAGAAGAAACACTGTACTTTTGAGCTGTATCATCAGAAGCAGGGAAGAGAGCTGGGGTGCAGCTGGAAACATTTCAGAAGCTGTTGGTACAAAATTTCCCTGTAGTAGGAACTCTCTAGATCTGAGGCGAGTAGTATATGTGCTCCTGGCATCCAGCATTTGGGGCATGCTAGCATGCCCTACATAAACTCAGTGGATAGATGAAGGCACCAATTTGTCCTATATCTGTCTTATTCCATACAGATATTTATAAACCTGCACTTATGTTTGGTCCCTTGATCATGCTTCTCATTTATATGCTGCTTTGGTGGTGCAAAAGACCTAACAGTAGATTTAAGCCCCAGTATGTAGGGGATCTTCCCACATAATGTAAAGTGGCAAGTCCTAGGCAGAGGCAGGGAGAGTTGAAGGGGTTGTGCTGTTGCAAAGTTGCTCTTTAGGGCTTTGAGGAACATTGTGGAGTTTAAGAGCAGGCCAGTGATTGTTTGAACTGACTTACTGACAGCTTATGGGGAGTACAAAGACTATGTGAAGATTTTCTGCCATGCCAGTCTGTATTTCTGTTCCAAGACTAGAAACAGAGTACCTGAAATACAAGGAATACCCATGCTCAGCAAACGCGGCAGCTCTGAAGCCTTACACAACACCGCAGCCATTGCAGCAGGCGTGTGAGATGCTGGCGGGATGGTGGCTTTGTGGGCTTACGTTGCAGAAGTGAAGTATCAGCGTCTTATTTTCCTTTTCTCTATTGTTGAGGCCAAGATTTTTCAGGCTGTGCCGGGAGAGCTGAATTACTCTAACTATATGGGCATTGCAGAGATGAAAGAGAAAGTACTCCAGCTGAGCCAAGACATGCAGAGAGCAAACGACTATGCTCGTGGTGATGACTGTGTTTCAGTTTCCATTTGGGCCTGGAGACCAATACTAGACACTTGTACTGTTGCTTTTCCTCTCAGGCTTAGCTTTTCTTCTTCTCTGCCGCTGTCTAGTTAGCGATGCAGAAGAGAAAAGTGCAGAATCTGGTAAATGGGTATCTTTCCTTAGTGGAAAGGGAGAGGACAGGGGGCTGCACACAGAATTGCAGATGCCATCTGTATCTGGAGCAGTGTTTTTAAACCCCAGCTGGCTTGGCTCTGCCTTTCACCTTCCTAAAGCAGTTTTGTTCCTGATCATTCAGCAAAGATCTCGGGGAGAATAGTGATACTGTTTATCTTCCATCTCTTTCATGCTTTTTCTTAGTAGAGCCCAGAATACAAAAAGGCGTGGGCCGCAGTATTTTGTCTATTACATTATGGAATACAGATGCAGAGAGGCGAAGTGGCTTTCTGAATGTCACAGTGTGACTTCTGGATTGATCAAAGGACTGAGAATTCACTCTGGTCTCATCCTTCCAAGCCTAGTGCCCTGTCCCCTGGGCAACACTACCGAAGTTTTCCTCTTTGCTTTGAATCTGCTGTGTGCCTGTTGGCTATCCTGTTGCCTCTGGGGCTTGCTGTCCCAGAAAATAAGAGAGATATAGAATATGCATCTTTTGGAGCAGAAACGTTTGTTAGAATAGACGGGGGAACATTTCTGAGTAATTAATATCCAGCATTTTGAAAGCACCTTTTACTGCCAGAGTGTTCCACAAACAAAATACAGAAACAACACATCCAGTGAAGGGTATTGCAAACCCTTCCTATTTAATCAAAAATATTACTTTGACTTTCTTTTCAGAGCGAGAGCTTACTGCTGTTGAAGTCAGTATCAAAACTCCCTTAAGTTCGGAGGGGAGCTGAGGTCCCTATTTGATATTTGCTGCTCTGGCTCCAAGATGAATGCCTGATTTTTGTTTTTCAGGCCATATAGTGGGTATATATAGGCCTGTACAGAAGTTAGACAATTATTCCTATTCACCACTGACTGTTCCTGCAGTTTGGTGTCACTGGGGGCAAGGGCCTTACAGAACAGTAAATCAGATCCTGTGTGGTTCATATGCCAGTTGTTGTAGATCTGCTTTTCCCTGCTTCTCTCTGTGAACTGTTGAAGATCCCTCCCCACTCCCTCAGCTGGCCCAGCTCCTGTGGTGTGCGTCCTTGGACACCAGCTGTGTGTCCAGTTCCTCACCATGTGCACTACTTACATGTGTGCGCAACACCAAAAATCTCCTGTAGCCCACCAAGCTGTGGTTTGGGAATAGCCAACCCTGCTAGACACAGAGAAGTCTGCAATGTGCAGAAATCCGGCAAAGCCAGTCACTCTGCTCTGCTGGTATCAGCTGAAATAACCAGGTGTTAGAGAGAGAGCTCCACAGACTCTGCCGTGCATTGGGTCAGCATGGCTGGGCCTACTGGTGGGATGATAAGATTCTTGCTGTTGGCATAGGAATGGGGACCCATAAATGTCTCTTGCCTGGTTTTATT
Source organism: Dromas ardeola (assembly GCA_013398915.1). Lineage (NCBI taxonomy): Eukaryota > Metazoa > Chordata > Aves > Charadriiformes > Dromadidae > Dromas > Dromas ardeola. The sequence goes on from VYZM01000608.1 coordinate 423,698, forward strand.
GTGGAGAGTGGTCCTTGGAAAGACAGAGACAGTATGGTGATCTGAACAAGGCGCAATACTTTTTTTCATGGTAATTTTGAGAGATTGTTTATTAAGGACTGGAAGACAAAAACTTTACCCAGCTTGTCTCTGACATTTTCAGTGACTTTGTGGACTGTGGGTAGACTGCTCATGTCTAGTACAACATTCCTGGCAGAACTTGCTCCCAGAGCCAGACACTGTTTTGCCACCTGGAGGGAAAAGAGCAGGTTCAATACCACTGCATACAAATATGGTGTTTCTGCTGTGGCTGTTTATACAGCAGTTATTTGCAGTACAGAGGACAGCATGCAATTTATCCTAGCTTAATAGATGGGAGAAGTGTTTTTAAGATAACGTGAAGAGAACGGAATACAGGTGGAGAGTGTTCCAAGTGAGGGAGCAGGGGTGATGGCTTGCAACAGTGTGTACAAGGATGGCTCTTGAACCTGACTTCCTAGATGTGAGGGCCTGCTGAGCAAATGCTTAGATGCGCACCTGTCTGTGCCCCATTGAGCTGAACTGCATACTTCTGTTTAGAAAGAACCTAAATGCTCAGTTGATTTAATTGCTCTGGCATGCTTCCTTGCCTCCTTGAACTGCTGTTGTCTCTTGGCAATGAAGATGAGGTGAATTTGTAGGCTATTTGTTGCCTGTGATTAGCACATGCTTCCCTCGTACCGTATCTGCATGGGAAGGTGGGCAAAAGGCTGCTAAAAGGGACTTCTGCTCCCTTCCCCAATACACCAAGCGGTAGTGTTGCTGCAGCAACCAGTAGGGCAACTGCTGCTGACTCCAGTTCTTCTGCATCCCCACAGTATGTGCCATAAAAGGAGGGCATGGCCTTCTCTGTCCATTATGGGTAGCTATACCTCCTTCCCTATAAAGTGGTTGAGATGATTCATCTGCTAAATGCTGCATGCAAGCACTGTCTCGTTTTTCTAACTGCGAAGTAGTGGTGTTGTGAGTTTGGTAGCAGCTTAAGAGTATTTAGTAGACTGCTTCAGCAGAGGCTTAAGTGTAATAGGACAAGCTGGAGAGGGAAAGGCCGTGTAGCATTACTGGCTTCTGGTCTCTGGAGGGTGCCGGTGGGAGGAATGGTTCAGTGCAGACCTTTCTGAAGCGCCCTTTCTGCCTTGCTTGCTGGTCCCAAATGCTGCTCACCACGGGAACTGCCAGTGTGAATTGCAGAAGGAGCTCGGGGAAGGCACCAGAAAGGTGGTTGGTGTTCTGTGGTCTTTTTTAGAAGATATTACCCCAGATTAACTGTTTTGCTGCTGGATACAGTATCATACGTCCCTCTCTTTTATCACCAACTAAGCAGAAACCACTTGCTGCAGCTGCAAGTTTCTATAGGAAAAGCATACTTACTTGCTTTGCAAGACATCTGATTTATCTTCCATTTTGCAGGGCATCACCAGAACTTATTTCCTGGATTTTTTGGGGTGGTTTTCCTGAGCCACGACATCCATGTTTCATCACCCCCTTTAAAACAAGCTTTCCTCTTTGATCAGCCTTCATAGCTCCAAATTTCCCTCTGACTGAAAGGGCCAATCACCATAAATCCGGCAGAGCTTTAGGAATTGTCTTCAACTCATTTGGCGCTGTGCAACTCAATAAATGGACGTTGTTATTCCCCTTCATGCTAAGCTGTGAAAACGCATTAAAAAAGCATTTGCTTCTTGTCTCAGCCCCAGTGCTGTTTTCCCCAAGCAACAAAGAGACTCATCATAGTGAGAAGGCTGCCTTCATCCCACTTGTGTGATAGTCTCAATTTCCTGCAGATCCTCCAGCTTTCCTTACCTGCAAGGCACAGCTTCTTTATTGTAGTAGTTCTAGGTGCACAGAAAGACGAGGAGACTTGCTGCAGCCATGGTGAGTTCTGTGCGCAGACACAGGAGCCAACTGTGAAGCTCAATCAAATTCTGTCATGCCAAGTGCTAAATATGGGAGGGTCATAATCTGATTTTTGTCATATGCCACCTGCTTGAATGAGGAGCCAAGCACTGCCACCCTCCTACCAGCAGCAGTTTGTGTCAGACTATGAACTCTGGGGCAAAGATCGACTTGTTGCAGATGCTCAGTCTTTAGAATTACAGAGTCCAGTTGGATTTTCTTCTCCTTGGCCCTTGCCCATGTGAAAATGTAGGATCACATTGGAAATCTGGATGCAGCATGTGTCTAAATTTTTCTATATGTTTCTTCTTTTTGCAAGGGTCTTCTGATAAAGGAATAGAAAAATGGCCCAGAAATCCTCTTTTATTAGCAAAGAGGCACCATTTCTGATTTGCATATGCTGAAGATGCGTATGTTGTCTGGGTCTTGGCAAGGGCAATAAGCACTTAGGTCATTCACTCAAAACCGCTTTTCTGTAGTGTGTAAAATTCACAGCTCTATATCGTGAGGCACAAATGATTTTTGCCTTTTTAAATTTTTTTTTATTTTCCCCTCGCCTTTTATTTTTAGCCTTAGTAATTGTTACCTGCTTGCCTAATTGTCCTGTCAGGGTGAGTGGGTATGAATTTCTTATTGTCCATCTGTGTCCCCTGCATGATTTCCTGTATCTATCAGGATTTAGGTGTGTAGGTGACAGAGCAGTCAGCTGTGCAGCCCCTGTTGGGGACCCTTGCAGTTATAGAAGCTCACAGAACCAATACAAGAGGAGGAAAGGGATTAAAAGGCTCCTTTGTGATGTTATTCTAAATGCATCATCCACCTCTTTTTTTAAGGCTCTAACCAAACAAATCGAAGTTGTCTAACAGCCCATGTACGAGAATTTCCTGTCCCTACAGAAAGAAAGCATCAGCTGGAAGGAATCTGGCATCTGAAAGACTGTCACAGTATCTATCAGTGATTAAAATGGCTAAACCAGTAGGACTGGAGAGGCAAAGTCCTCTGTCGTAAATTTACTCCCTCACCACTATTATCTTTTCTGTAATCTAAAAACACAATTGCTAAGGCCAAGTTAATTGAGATCTCAAAAATCCTGCACTGAGACACCACAGAGAACGGCTGGGTGTAGTGATAAGAAACTGACTTCAGGCATTGGCTGAGACCCTCCTCATTCCTTTCCCATTGGCTCTAGACAGCCTTCTAGGACTGTTGCTTTCGGTTGCTGTTTACCTGTGTCTGCCCTAGGACAGGTTATGTGAGACTCCATCTGTCCTCCCCAAGCCCCAGGTTTTGAATGAATAGACTGAGGAAACCAGTAAGTTAGCACTGGTTTAAAATACTTTTTTTTTTCTTTTCCTCCTCACAGCTGCAAAGACTGGGAAAGGGTGGCATCCAAAGCAATCGCAGGGGAAGAAGCACACTCTAGAGAGTAGATTTAGTCACCTTCACTCCAAGGTTCCTGAACCTCCCAAGTTCACCATGCTCAGGGTCTTTGGTCCTTTTCCAGGAGTCGTGAATAAGCAGGTCTGTCAGTAGGAGCTATCTGACTGTAAGATGTGGGAGCCTGCACTTACACCATACCCACCAGGCAAAAGTCCTCTGGGCCATCTGCAGTCTGTGCTGCCCTCACTGGGGCACAGTATGTGAAGTGTCTTTCTCAGGCTGCAGGACTTGATTACAAAGTTTGCTCTGAGAATTTGCCCAGAAACAAAAACAAGATTTGCCAAATAGGAAGTAGCTTTTATTTGCTTTGGGTAACTCCAGCCTCACTTTCAGAGGAGCAGCAGAAAAATCCATTATAAGGCACTCTCAGCTCCCCTACCCAAACCCGAGGGGCTTGTCCTAGTAGGAACAGCTGTAAGAAAAAGGGAAGAGCATAAGGTGTTGATTCAGCTGTGGTAAAAAACCCTGTCCTTGTGCTGTTGTCTGATGTGTACTTTTGCCACCCGCAGGTGGACAGAGCTACAACTTCAAGCCCTGATCTAAAATACTGGTGGACTGGTCTAACAGCAGAGAGTCAGAAAAGGTAGGAGAGGATTGAATCGTGGAAGATGAGGCTGGCTTAAAGCAGACAAGGTAGACAGAAAGGATCTGTGTTTCCTTCCTGGTAATGGGGGAAGAGAACACTGCTCAGGCTCTGTAACACACTTTTTCTGTTAGTTTCAGCCAGTAACACAAAGATTACCTCCTTTTGTTTAGTCTTTTAGGAGTAGTATTTCTCCCCCTCATCCCTTGCAAATTCTGCATAGGCTGAGAGAATAAAGCTGAACATTAGGTCAGTTATTTTCCTGAGTTTGTTGTTTTCCCACAGCATGGCTGATTTGCATCCTGTAGTGCTCAACCCTGGAGGTTTCTGTAATCCCTCCAGGCTGGTAACTACATCAGTAAGATGAGAAACACAAACTTCTCAGGATAGGTCTTTGCTAGCTACCTGCAATGACATAGTTATCTTCTGATAGCTGTTATCTCTCTGCATTGCATCTTCCCACACAAATAGTCCCCAAGGAGTGACAAGGGAAGGTGTCAATCAGCATTAGAGTAATGCAGATACAGCTTTTGGAGCAGAAACTTCAGGATTTCTCTAGCATTTCTCAGTTGAGCGAACTTACTTCTCATTGGTGTCTTGGGGAACATGTTAAGACGTGAAGTGCTGTCATCCTGCTCTAAAAGAAGTCAATTTTAGTAGTGCTGGATCAGCTTAGCAGAAAAAAAATGGAATTCCTTCATCTCAGCCTTGTATACTTGCATATATGCTCATTGACATATAGTAATAAACCATGCACAGGAAACTTACTGTAATGTTTGTTTACTGTAAGTAATTGTCTGAGTGACTTAAAAGTATACAGTGTGATCAGTGAAGGGCTAGGGTAACACGACTCCTCTATTAGTGATACTGAAGAGACACCCTGACTCCTCACCCACAGGCTCAGCTGCTGAACTGGAGAAGAGGCAGGGATAGATGTGGGAGGTTTAGTTACCTGTCACACTGCTAATGCCAAGTTCTCACTGGAAATGTTTTCTTGTTTTAGGCTTCTTGACAATGCTCCCACACCCTCTCAAAATGCTAGCCCTACTGGCACTAAAACTGCAGCCTCTGTTTTTAACACACGTATGTCATGCAAGTTTCAAGGTGGTGCAAAAGACAGGGATAGTAAGAAACCCAGCCCCAGTTCCTCTGCTAAGGAGGCTTAAATCTCTCATCTTATATGGAAAAACCTATGCGAATAAACACTCTGTGCAAGCTTCCTGGCTGCGTGTGGAGACTCTGCTACGCCTTAGCAATGATTTCTGCAAAAGCTTTGGTTGGCAGGACAGGTGTACTATGCTAAAGATGCAGTGACGTCTGTGAGCTTTCTTCGCTACCAAACAGCAGATACCTAACCTGCTGGCAAGTGGGATCCATTAAATGAGTGCAGAATGGAGGCAGGGGTCCTGAACTTATCTTGCTTGGCTTCTAAGTGAAGCCATCTCTCCTCTGATTCATTATAGCCATGTTAAGTGTGGCTATATTAAGATATTTAAATGAAACACGTTAAGTATCTTAATTCCCTCTACCTTCTGCAGAAATTGGGTGCCTAAGTATCCCTTAAGATTCTGTGCTTTACTTGCTTCTGCCTGGCATGGATTTGTATCAACAGCAAAGCAAAAAAGAATTCTGCATCGTGTGGTCAGTTGTCCTTGCTTTGCTACTTGACCTTTTAGCAGATGTCTCTGGCATCCTTGCTTCCAACTGTTTTGTTACCGTTCTTGTCAAAATATGAATACAGGACATGTTACGTGGAGAGGAGGACTGGGGCATTTGGAAGACCCCAACAATTAATATCTCCCTCATTGCCAGAAGGGGAGCAGCAGATTCATGCAGAAGGTCGGGTCAAAAATTTCATGCTCTAGTCTGGGCAAGATTCTGTCTTTTTTACTCCGTAAGTGGTTTAATATGGCTTACGTTACCACCCTAAGGATCAACAAAAAGTGGTTACCCAGCAGTGATGGATCTCCTGTTAGGAGAGTGGAAAATTATATCTATTAATAGCCTGAGATTACCTCCTGAGGGAGACCTATTGTACAGATTTAATTGTATTTCTCTTAATTCATCAGCTGTTAGTAATTACGTCCTGCATTTTTGCAAGGAAAAAATTAATCTAAGCTGGCTATTGAGACTGTACTTAAATAAATCATAGGAGGAAGAGGAAATTACAATGCAAATAGTATCAGTCTTGTAAACAATTTTAATTCACTACTTAGCTACTCATTAATTAAATAACATCTTCAAAAAAAGCATTCTGGAAAATGTAGCAGCCACACTGGAAGCCGTTCTGGTCAGACTAGCTTAAAATATCTCCTCTGGCATCTCAACAATACGTAATTTTTAAAGGGTTCAGATAGAATGCAGTTTAGCTTGTCAACTGACAGTTAAGAGAAATGCTAACTTCCCTTCCTTGTTAGAAGGCGTCAGCCTTATAGTCTGTGCTTTCAAATAATCTCTTAGAAGAGCAGTATTCTTGTTCAGATTCTATTTTGAACCTTTTTTTTTTTTAAATGACAACTGCAGTTCCTCTTGTCTCCTTTTCCTCTTTGCACACTCCACAGTTGCCCACTAGTGGTATTGGATCCTCCAGCAGATACAGTGGTTTTCTACATCGCCCTCCTGTGCTATAGCATCAAGTTACTCGGTCAAAATCCGTGTCCCTCATTCTTCTCTGGGGACAATTATAAGAAAGGTATTTTGTTCTCTGATATGGTAGTCTGATTACCCTGTCCCAGTGACTGAAAAGGCACTGTTTACAATGGCAAGGTAAGGCACAAAAGTATTTTTTTCATCATCATCCTGTTTCCTGGTAAGTGGAGATGGTTTCAATGGAGAAAACTGGTCAGGTTGACGTGTGGGAGGCTTGCTGCCCTCTCCTGGTGTCATCGAGGGCCATGCATTGGATCTCACAGCTGCCTCTTAGAGTGAGATTTTCCCCTTTTGAGATTGAGTCCTGCAGGACTGGAGGGAGGAGGGAGGAAGCTGCTTTATAAATGGAATTGATTATTTTAAATAGCAGTGTTTTAGTTAGGATTAGCCGGATCTTTTTCAACCAGGCACGGCTTTTGAATTGTCAGTTGCAAGGGCAACAGTGTTGATCAGGTTCTCTGAATTTGCAGATGATTCCTTGTAGTTTTCCGATTGTGACAAACAGATAGGAACTCCACACTGCCAAGTCTTCTGGCTACTCTTGCCTAATTTTCTGAGAGCATTAGCACTTTGTATGCTTTCTGTTTGTGAGCATGGGAAACAGTATCATGGCCCATCAGAGCATACCAGTTACAGATGAAAATTTACAGCCACATTTTGGTGCACACTGTGGGAACGTATTTCTAGTCAGCACATCTTGGTCTCAGCATTTGATGGGAACCCGTTGTCTTACCCTGTAAGGTGACTGACCAGGGAAGGTACTCACCTTGTCGAAATAATTTTCCTCCTTATAGCTACTGAAGCTCGCTTGTTGGGTCATTTACAACAATCAAAGGCAGCAGCTCTCCACAGCGGGAATTCAGTTTTAAGGACGCAAAGTGATCTAACCTTGTGGGCCCAATGTTAAGGATTGCAATTGGCATCTGCTTCTCCCGGGCAGCGAGAGCAAACCTATAACCAGAGTATACCTGCAGGAATAGCAGAAAACAAAATTACTGGCAGCTTAGGCAAAATAAGAGCTACAGAAAGGGGTAAGGAAAGTTAAATAGTTGCTGTTGGCAGTGGGAAAAGGGGCTGTATGTACATGCTGTGTTAGGCAATGGCACTGAATTCAGGTAGGAAGTTTCTTCATTCAGGAGTATGCAGAAAAGAACAGCGTTTAACCTCTGTCACTGAAGGACTGGCAGTTTCATAGAAACTGAAACTCCATAGTACATTGAAGGGAAATGTCCTTGCCTTTTAGTAAATCTCTGCAGCAGTTTTTATTAGTTATCATAGGTACTTAAATGCTTCTACTTTGATGGTTCTCACATGGCCTAGCTTAGATAGTACAAGAATGAACCCAAGGCATTTCAATCATTCCTGTACAAAGGATTATAAGCTTAAGAATTGCAAGCTCAAGGAATTTGTCTCCAGTATCCTGAAGCCAAGAGAACTGCAATCAGGCAGCCTTGGTTTTATCTCGTTCTGGGAGACGTTAGAGTAGGTTTTTTTAATGTAGTAGAACTTGTTCCTGGAAAAATGTCTCTTACACAAACTCTATTCCAAAAGCTTTATGGGTTAAACAACATGGATTTCTCAACTACCTTACCTTCTAGATAAGAGGCTAATGGAGAAAACACATTGTTATACAAAGGACAATCCTAAGCAGCAAGCAGAAATATTTATGCTCTCTTATTGAGAATTTAATTAGGAATTAGAGGTCCTAAAATCTGGTATTCCACACAGTGTGCCATGAGGTCTAGAAAGCTGCCAAAGGCTAAAAAATTCAAGCAAAAAAATGTCATGTGGTGATCTCTGCAGGACTGAATTTATCAGGTATCTTGGCTTTCTGGGCAATTGTGAACCTCCAATGTACTGATGAAGGAGGTAGCAGAGAGAGATCTGAATGAAGTTATTTATAGCAGCATGAAGTAGACTGGCAATAAAGTGTCAGGGAAGCCCAGACAGGCCAACTGTGAAGCCAGATTCCAACCACAGTAAAAATAAAATACAAAGAAGCTCTGGAGAGGCTGTTGTGATCCACCAGCACTTAGTAGTCCTAAATTGTGGGACTAAGGATTGTTGCAGACAGAATAGTACAGAAATAGGAATGCAGTGTGGGAGGAAGACCTACTTACCTGCATAGAGGATCCTGCCACCAGCATGGAGTCTGATTCTGCCAGGCGTTGGTGCACAAAATCCACTTTTTCCCGGCTCACTGTGTCTCCAAAGAATGTCACGTCGGGCTTCAGGATTCCACCACATTTACGGCAGGCTGGGACTTGGAAATTACACACTTGCTCATCTGTCAGGAAGACATCCCCATCCGGAGCCACACCGAATGCTTCAGCTTTCCAGGTAGGATTCAGAGCTTCAAAGTGCTCCTGAAGCTCAGAGCGCAAGATCTGGTCTCCACAGCCCAGGCAGAAAACCCTGTAATTCAGAGCAAAGTCATCTTAATGGAGAGTTTCATGTCAGCTGAAGGTCTGGAGTCTGTAACTTGTTCCTTAGAAGGCCTGGAAGATCTGTGGTCATTATCCACATTTATTTACCAAATAGTACACATCAAGAGGCTGTCTTTTTATCTCCGATTGCTGCTTTGTAGGAATGCTCTAGAGGAACACTTTGAACCCTACTGTGCATCCTCTCTCCCAGCGCAAGCTGTGCTTTTTCATCTGGAAACTTTGGGTGACCACAGCCAGGCTGTGGTGGCCTTTCCCCAGTCCACTCATCCTGTGCATTTCTGGTACTATCCACTCTGCTTAGCCCTGGATAATCCTTGCATCCTCAGGATTCCCTTGTCCTTGTCACTAAGAGGACATTTGCTGTAGCAAGGAAAGGGGAGATTCTGACTGATGCCGGCTCCAAGGGAAATGATCCAAATAATGCTCAAAAAAATGGGGTGGTGTTCATGTTTCTTAATTACTACACTGTGAACGGCACTGTTTTGTGATCTTTTCCTCTGCCCCAGCCCAACACCACCTTTGAGCATGTCATCTCCAGGAACATAGCATCGAGATTTTGCCTCCTTTCTCAGCAGCTAACACTGCACCTGCTTGTCAGTCACCCTGAACGAGAGACCAGAGGATTAACCATCCTCCTTCTGCCAACAGAGAGTACCTGTGTGTGCAACCGTGCAATTCTGTCATGCGCTGGCTCCCGGCTTTGGTGTGAAGGGCATCCACATTCTGGGTCACCAGCCAGTGCAGCTTCCCCAGCTTCTCCCAGTCCCTTAGTACCAGGTGTGCTCTGTTTGGCTGGTGGGATGAGAACTGGGGCCAGCCCACAAAGTTCCTTGCCCAGTACCGCTGCCGGGCACTGGCACTACGAACAAACTCAGCATACTGGATGGGCCGTCTGTCTGTCCTGGCATAGAGCCCGACACCTTCAGAGCGGTAATCTGGGATCCCCGATTCAGTCGAGATTCCAGCACCAGTCATTATAAACAGCCTCTTGGAGTTCGAAACAAAGTGCTGCAGCTCCTCAACATCCACTGGATCTGGGGGAAGACAGGCTGGCACGAACGCCAAGTTTGGAGAGGCCCTGGATACAGCATGGGATCTGAAATGATGGAATCTGATGGCTCTGCAAACTCCTGACATCTTCCTGGGAGAGAACATGTTCAGCTAAAAGCCAAGAACAGAACACATGGCAGGTAAAGGAAAGCAAAGAGCATGTCCTTAATTCCATTTCCTTGGGATTCTCTGGAAAATTATGTTGATAAGTATCCTTTGCTCTTTTTTTAGTAAAGAAACACAAATTATTTTGAAAATCCTAACTAAAGCCCACCCTCCGAGGACAAATTTTGTCTGTCCCTTTCACAGAGGGCAACACTGAGAACTGCTCAGGGTACAAGGACAAAGTTAGTCCCCCTGACCTGCAGGATTCCTGCTCTTCTGTCCTGGTGTGAAGGATGGCTGCCTAAAAGGACTTGTAAAGAGCCCAGAAAGACCTGAACATGCAGAGTTTTCCCCAGATATGCGGAGAGAAGAAATGGCAGGGAGGCCAAGCAGCCCACCCAGAGCTGGTTCCTCCCCAGAAGAGACCCTTGCTCTGCTTTCTTTAACATTCTGCCTGCTCCAAATCAGTCCTTTCTATTTACCCCATCCTTTGCACGTGTTGTGGGAAGGGAGATAAAACGAACCTTGAAATGTTGTTCCTTCAGGACAAAGGCCTTGACTGGAGTTACTTCACAGAGCCCTCCCGCCCCACCCTCCCCNAACTAGCATTCCCCCCCCCCCCCCCCCCCCCCCCCCCCATGAAGGCCTGGTGCAGAAAAGGCCTCGAAATGGGACTGAAGATAATTAAGACTGCCTAAATGCTTCTGGCACCTCCTCCTTTGTGGGTGCCACCTCCCCAGTGTCAGATGGGGGAGATGTGGAGGGGTACTGCTTTGCTTCACCAGCAGGAACAGGGGCCTTTGCTGAGAGACAAAGGATCACACAAGCGTGTGGGGGCAGAAACAACTGCCTGGCAGGTAGGAATGGGAGAGAGATCCTGCTTTAAGGGAGGAACGGCATGTCCTGATGGGGACAGGGAGGATGGCATTGCTGACAAGTAGCTCGGATTTGTGTGCAGGACCTGTTGTGACAGGAGCGGATTGGTTTGGACCTTGATTTTGTTTGGTCTTTCTAGCAGTCTGTAGTTCCCCTTTCTCCATTTCACTATTTTAAAACTATTTTTTCTGTGCCTCTCTGGTTTTGCATACAAAGTACAAAAAAGAAACAGTACTGAGAATTGGCTGTTTGGTATTTCTCCCTCCCACCCTCTCCCTTAGTAAGGGGGCTTGTATGAGATCTGGAAGATTGAGGAAGGACTTTAGTTACTGATAAAAGGGGGATGATCTCTTCAGAGATTATCTGGGCAACAGGCCCCAGATAGTCTGGTGCTTAAAGCTTGCTGGGTGGTGTGGGACACCTGGATGCAGATTCATGTCTGCTCACACTTCTGCCTTCACCATCACAAATTACTGGGAGGACATCTAAGGGACTGGGACTCACTGGGAGTCCCCAGCCAGCTGGAGGACATCCCTTCCAGGCGTTACAGGCAGCGGTTTGAAGGAGGGCTCAGGGCAGCTTGTGAGCTGTCAAATGGTTGCAGCATGCGGGCAGCTTCATAAACGCTGCCTACAGGAAACTTGCGGTGCCTGTGAGATCGGGGGCAGCTCTGAGAAAGTCAGAGGTACTCAAGCGGTGAGCTTAATCATCTAAAAGGCTGGCATCTAGGTACTTTTGATGACCTGTGCTTCAGTGCCTGGGTGGTTTTTAGACTCCTGCTGCATCTAAATTGCTTTGCCTCAAGTCCCCTGTCCCCCTCAAGTGCCAGTTCTTAGAGTAAATAGAGCAATATTTAAATACATTTAAAGTTTGGGCGTTCAGCTGTATCATGATACTAAATTGATGCTAGTGGTAAAGAGTAGATTTGTCTCAGTTCATCTCCAGTTCTCAAGGCTTTGCGTCATCATTAGTTGAATTACAGGGAAGAGTGGCCTTCCTCCATAGTCTGAATTACTTTTTAAATCTAAGCAGTGGATTCTGTTCGCAATGATTTTTGCCTTGTTTTGTTGTTTAGCAGGAGCTGTGTTGGGCATTCCCTCTGAAGAGGTTTAATTTTCCATATAAACTAATTAGAAGGGACAAAGTCTCCCAATAAACTGTAATTTGCTTTGAGAAGAACTTCTGTCATGATGCTCCCCAGAGGCTGTTAAGGCTGTCTGACAGTACTTAAATTGCTTTAACTGATGAAAATTCTCCATTCCTGTCCCTTCTCATCAAAAGATCTCTCAGAAGGAAATGTTTTGAGGGGGAATGAAATGGAGATATAAAATGGGTTGGTCCACAAGAGAGAGAAGGCAATGGCAGGCTCAGCAGCAAAAATAACAGGTACATTTGAGAGCTGCAGTGAAGCGTAGAAGTAGGACAGTGGAGGAGAGAAACTTAGAAAGGACAGAAACTTAGAAAGGACAGAATATTTCCTGTGAAATGCAAAGTTGCTTTTAAGAGGAAAGTGGTCAGAATAAAAAAAAAGTAACTACTGTACATAGTAAGTGAAACTCTTTAAACGTACCTATTGATATCCGAGGCTAGAGTTTGTTTTTAGCACCCATCCAAGATGCGCCACAGAGATTAGACAAGTTCACGGTAGAAGATAAACAGGTTCCTACAAATGGATACAGGCCAGGAATTCTGAGAGACACCCACGTCATCCCAGTCTCTTTTGCTGTAATAATGACGGGGGGGGGGACGGGGACGGGGGACGGGACGCGACACCAGCCCGAGTACATTTAATGAAATAAGAGTGATATAGTGAATAACGCCTGAAAACTCACCTTTCATAATGTTGCCCTGCCCGACAGCGGAAGCAAATGGCTGGCTGCCGGAAGAGGAGTTTTCTGGGAAATGTAGTTTGCAAAGAAATTAAGCCCTTAGCACAAAGACTACAGTTCCCGTGCTTCAAAGAAGGAAAAAACCCGAGTTCCTGACACCTGGTAAAGCCAAATTGAAAACGCTGAGCTTCATAGCTGCCCTCAAGGAAACATACAGAATAAAATCAGATTTGATTTGATGCAAATTGATAAAATGCATTGTAGATGCTTCTCTGTATAAAAGCATGAATTTTCTTTTCACTGATACTAACTGGTTTTAGGCTTGAAATGTGACTAAACAAATAATGGAAGAAAAATCCACTGAGGGCTGTTAAAGACATCTCTTCTAGCTCTGGAATTCCCTGAGATGTAAATTGTTGGAGGCTGTGGGAGTACGCTGAGTTGATACGTTTGCCCTGTTCTGGTATTCTTCCTTTGGTACCTACACTTGATCCCAGGAGAGATGGACCTGTCTGGCAGTCCTGATGTTCATAGTTAAGCTCATTTGGGATGACAGGAAAAAGGTTTGGGAGACGTGGAAAGGGCCTGTGGCAGCACGGACGGACAATGAAAATCTGATGCATTGCACTGCAGTCAGTGTGGCCAGATAGAACCCAAGAGGTCGGCATGGGACAAGGGATCCCTGCACAGCTTTTGGAGGAGGCATGGATGAAAAACGAGAGAGCGGTTGTTTCTTTGGTCTGTCTGGACCTCTCCCGGGGCACAGTCAGACACGCTCGGCCACTTCAGGATTGAATTCTTTGCCACCAAAGGGCTTGTACCAGTCGTGCGGTTCACTGACTCCTGCTGGGGTTCAGTCTATCTCAGCCTTACCCGTTACCGCTCTGCTGGAGGTGGGTTTCTGCTGGCCTGGTGAGCTGACCCAGTGAAGCCTGGCAGCTGGGGAACTGGGAGTGCTGGGGTGGGCGGACCGCCTCGCGGTGGGAATGGGCTGGTGGATCCGCTCAGCTCATCTTTGCAGAACAGCAGTGATTGCTCCCACCTTAGTGCCTTGTTAGCGGCGGGGATTTCTCCTGGCTTTTTCCAGTTGATCCAGCAGATCCTCCTTTCTAAGCATGGAGCGGGCAGGGGTGGCTACTGGTGGTGGCTTCTTTGAGTCCTTGTGCGCCCGTGGTGCTTTGCAGAGCTGACACCACACAGGTAGTTTTCAGCCCTGGGGCTGTGGTGACCTGCCCGCTGCCTACCCCGTGTTCCCCGGCAGGAGCTGGGGTGCTGCTCTGCCCGGTACAGGTGGCAGTCTTGATAATTACCTGGCAATAGTGGATTTGTGTTTTGTTTTTTTTTTTTTTCAATGGAGTCTTATTTTTTGAAGAACAAATAAATAGGAGGAGGTCCAGACTGCTGCACGGTAGCAGCCTAGTACTGGATGCTCACGTATTTTACACACAATGGGCTCTGTCTAATAATTTGGGCTGCTTTTCAAATGCATTCTCCGAACAGCTCTTGCTAATTAGTCCAAAACATTGCAGGAATTTTTAATCCACTTTTTCTCATCTTTTACAGTTACTTTGAAGCCCAGAAGAGCCGGAGCCTGGATGCAGCAGTGTGTAACTTTGGGATCACAAGGAAGAAGCGCATCCCCCCTTGTTCGGTGCCCGGTCCCTGCCGAGCTGTAGGGCACGACCCCTTTTGTTTTTTTTTGGCAACTCCGTGAGTGTAAATGACCCTTCTGCTATTAGAAAACGGCGATTTTTGGCCACCCTTCCCTGGCCGGGCCCCGGGCGGTGAGACAGCCCCTTCCCCGGCGCTCATTACCATAGCGCCCTCCCGGCACCCCACGCGTGCCCCGCCGCCGTGCCCCCTCTC
>VYZM01000608.1:444185-469663 GCA_013398915.1 Dromas ardeola
CGAGCCCCTCGGCTGCCCTGCCCTGGGGCCGCCGACACCCGCCCCCGCCCGCGGTCCGGGCCGCCGGTGTTTGTCCCGGCTCTGCCCCGGCCGGGAAAGGCGACCTTCGGTCCAGTACCCCGGGAGCAGCGTGGAGCGTGGTCGGGGATCAGTAGACATCTCCTCCCCTGCCGCCTCTCGAGTCCGTTCTTGGGCGAGATCGGTAACTTTGCATGGGTATGGGGTGATCACTGGGGAGCCCTCGGGGGTAAGCGGGGCACAGCCCCTGCCCAGCGGACCACCGGGCTCCGAGCTCATCTTTCTCCTTCCATGGCTTCCCCCAGATGTGCGAAACCTTCTGAAACTATGTAGTGGGGAAATATCAGGCAACTGGTCTCACTGGAAAGATCTAGAGAGTTTGAGTTCCTTTGGTACCAAGCCGGAAAGGGGGTGGATCTGCCAAAATCCCTTATGCTCTGGGAGACATTAGGGTGACTGAGTTCCGCTTATGAAACCGATTAAATCAGACACTGGGGAGGGGCTGCAGTCCATTACTTCCATCCTACCTTTAATAGAAACCAGACGTTCTGTTAAGATATGCTCCAGGAAAATTGCAGTTTTATTACTGGACCTGGAAGCTCACATTACAATGCTGGCATAAACCTGGTGGTCACACCTTCAGAAAACAGACTCTGAATTGGGCTAATGACAACGCTTAAGGGGCAAGAAGTCCGTCAGCTGCATGGCTTCCTGGTGAAAGGTGCACCATGAAGGATTTGTTCTTAGGGAGTAAAACCTTGACCTCTGCCCAGGTGGAGGAGCTGGTGGTGCAAACAGAATGAATTTCTACTGCAACTTCTCACAGTTATTGTTTCTTTAAGTGGAGACAAGTTCTGTTTACTGTCTCATGTATCCCTCAGCCTGGTTATCTCTTGGAGATTTGGTGCTGCTCCTACCGCAAGTTTCTGTTGTGTTCAGGAATGCATTGCTAGTCAGAACAGGATTCACCCAGTCTGTGTATTGACTTGCTGAGTGGCCCTTCAAGGTGAGCATACAGATAGTGTCGTGTAGGGCCAGTTTAGTGTCTCATCATTGTGCTCTTTAACAAATCATGGGAGCTGTACTGTGCCCACTGCAATTGTTGCGCTCCTTGAGCAGCGGTAGTGTGACTTTCCAGTTGTCCAAATAGGCTACTGCAGTTTCAACACGTTTTTCCTTTCCTCCGTAGGAAGATTAGAGGCGAGCTGCAAAAAATTCTGAAAAAGATGTGAATTTGTGTCTGGTTTGTTCTTCTGAGGTGTTAAATGTATTGTCACAATCAAAAGTTAGAAGTTGTGATCTGCTTTTTAAAATAAACTTTTTATCTCAGCAACTTGGTTTCATCCAGTCTTAATTACACCATGACTTTCTCAATTTCTGTGCAGTCTTCCAGACTGGACAGGATCCGGTTATCTAGCAGCAACAAAAGAACAAAAGAAGTTGGACCTTTTCTCTCTCTGAGCTTTTCTTTGGTGTACAAAATTTACCACGGAAAGGCACACCAGCTATTTTCCCTCTGCAAATCATTGTTAGCCCCAAAATCGCTCGCTTATTTTTCTAAAGCCATTCACCTTGGGATTCATAAATAAGGGAACAATGCCATGCTGAATTAACTCCCCTGAAATAAGCCAAACTTTTGAACTGAAGTGAGAGTTGTTTGTTTTTCTTTCCTCATTATCTATGGGTGGATTATCTGAGTTGTGGATTAACTGTGCCATGGATACAGACGTCTGCTCTGGCTCTGTCCAGAGTCAAGCTGGTCTGGCAGGGTGTGTTGGTTCAGGCACGATGCCATGTGGACATAGTTGCATTGATTCCAGCGTCAGTTTTGGCCCAAAAGTAGTTTAGCATTGAACCTGAGCTAATACACCTTGCAGGTTCAGAGTTGATGCCACATAAAATCTGCTTAGATATTTCCATACCATGCTTCTGAATCTGTGTGGTGCAGAAACAACTAGTGACTAATAGACCTTGCTGGGCATGAGGGAACACCTTGTAGAGCCAGTTGGCGTGTCTGTTCTTAACTCCCTGTATTTATCAAAAATCTCCTATGTCTTCCTGGAGCTGATGGAGTTGATCAGTGTGTACTTGTGCGCTGTAAGATGGAGGTCGAGAAGTATCTCAATTTCATGCTGCTTGGGCTGGAGAGGTTATGAAACATCTGCGAGAATGGATTTGTATTGCTTTGGGGATTCATTTGGAGTTGAAAAAAACTTTGTTCCTTTTTTTTTTTTTTCCCCACCAGTGCTGAAGAAGTGGTGTTACACAGCTCACACAGGAAACTGTTTCAGAGCTCTGCAGCGGAACTCGTGCACCCCATTGGGCTGGGGGAGCCTCAGTGGCACAGGACACTCAGTGCTGGGCCCCGGTATAAACTAGAATAGCACATTGTGGGAAGGGGGGAGGAGACGGTGTGAATTCGAGCAGCTGACCAGACTTGTCCAGATTGTCTTCCTCGATTCTCTCTAAGGAAGCGTATTTTGCGGATGTGCTTGGAGTTTGACAGGAAGCTTGCTGAATGAGTTTGCCGTTCTGCAGTGTTGTAGATTGGCACAGAGAGTAAAACTTTGTCCTGAAGAGTGAAAATCTTAACTCGGGGCTTTCGCCTCTTGTGGTGTGTTGTTACGTGCTGTGCTTCCAGCACGCAAGTGACCAACCACCCATATTTGCTTCAGACAATTTGAGATACTGAATTAGATGTTGAATTATTCCCGGTTCTGTAGGTGCTACCTTCTCGAAGTAGTATGTGTGAACAGGTCCATTAGGATCTGCTGGCTGCAGAAGAAAAAACCTAATTCGTGTAGTGTGTCATGTATTTTATGGTGAGAGGAGTAGAAGAAAGGAAACTTTACATTTGCTTTAGTCAGATACTATTTAATTTTGACTTTGAATGTTTTTTACTTTTTTTTTCGGAAAGGGGTTGTTTGCAAACACTACTGTAAAACCTTTTATTTATTTTCTTTTTTTTTTTTTGAGCTTTGGTAACTCCAAACAGAAATGATGTTGCTTTTAGAAGCTTTCTTTTGCTGGCTTTGAAATTCTCACTTTTCTACTGCTTCATTTTGTGGCGGTGTCTTTTTTTATAAAAAAAGACTTCAGATTTTTTTTAGCTGTGTTTTGCAATCAGAAACAACACAGCATTCACTAGAGCTTGTAAAAGATGTTTTACAAAGAAGTTATTTCTGTTTAGTAAGAACGTATTTATGACTGTTTTAGTTGTGCATGTAAATTATACTGTAAGCTTCTTATTTTAGGTGTGCTTGCTCACTTCTGGAAGGATTTTTCTTTTGCAGAAGGTTTGCCTAGCAATGTGGCTTCAAAATTCTGGGCACAAAGGTTCAGTGGCAGAAAAGATTTTACTTTAAGAGTTGTTTCCCTCTGTTTTAGAAACTCTAATCCACCTTCTCTTCAGAGTTTAATCCTCTCAAGATTGACTTTAAAGGGAGCAACCTTGCCGTTGATTTTTCATGGGAGTGTGGAGGGGATGCATGTGTTTCCATCTGTCATCTCTCCTAGCATTTGGAAAGTTGTGCTCTGCAGGGCTGTGCTGTTCGTCCCTCTTGTGAGGGGGATGCTGGCCTGTGTCTGACTCAGTTCCTTCAGTTTGGAAGTCATATGCAGTGGGTTTTGGTCTCATTTGACTGCAGATTTAGTGTGAAATTGCTTATGGTCAGCTACGCCCAGGAAATGGCATTGGGGGGAAACACTGGTAAAGTAATTTCGTCCCTTGGCTTTCTACTGGCTCAGGTTTCTGAGTCATTCCTGCTGCTGGGCGAGAAGACTGTAAACAGAACTAATACTCTGCACAATGGGGTTCTGACTTGTTTCAGCTTCTTAGCTGTTCTGACCCCTCGTAAAACAGGGACTTCATTGTCCTGAGCAACTCAGACAGGGAGTCCTCTGCCTCAAGCAGTGTGTGATGCAGAGAGAGGCTTCTTTTCTTGTTGCTCTATTTCCACGGAAAGACTGGACTCTCTGCTGTGTTTAGCTTCTTTGTCCCTTGCTGGGAGAGGTCAACTTCTCCCAAGTGTTCAGCTGCCCTCCTGGTTAAAATTGATCCTCCGACACCATCTCTACCACTAGAGAAAGAAATGGGTAACTTCGCATACACCTTTCTTAATTCTGTCTCTCTACTTGTTCTTCTTTTCCCAGGGAATCACGATACTTTAATTTCTCCAGACCCTTTTTTCCTCACCTCTTTCCGCTTGAAGCGTATTTATTAAATGAAACAACTTGTGAAACTGCAGAAAAGACAGATAAAATTCTAAAGTCTGGCAGCAGAACAAGCAATAACAATGCACTTCAACTTAAATCAGAGTTGTTTTTCTGATCTACTGCTAAGGCAGACATATATAAATTCCTTAAGTTAAATCTGCAACTAAAGGAGGGGAAAGCCTGTCCATGGCCACAAAGCAAATCTGTTTGAATCAGTCTAATGTGTTAGTTGTGATATCCAGGATCTACTGCAGCTTTGGAGAAAGCCAGAACAGAGTCTGAATTCAGTTGTGTTGCGCTGGTGGAAAATCAGTGCGAATGAATAGGATCTCTGGTCCCAGTTTCCTGCTCTGCGTCTCAGACTGCGCCTCCCTCCCTTTGTGTACTGATCTTCTGTGTCCCTTTTTGTCTGATGCGGAAGCTGTTAATGAAGATGCTCTTCTGCTCCAGCTGCCTGAGAGTGAGACATTGTCTGTGGGAAGCTTCCCTGGGCTATGATAAGAAGATGGGGTTTAGGGAATGAGTTTCTTGCTCACTTTAGCCTGTTCTAGCTAACTTAGGTTTAATAACAAGCCCTGGAAGTACAGGTTGTCATGACTACTAGGCTATTATATTTTAAAATGCTAGGTAGGGAACTGTGGAGGTCTTTGGGTCCTGTTCTTGTTTCGGTGTTTATAAAATCTCACCTCGTATCTCATCCAGTTTCAGATCTAGCTTCCCCATCTCTTGTGTGCTTGCTGCTCACTTAGTATCAGGCTCTGGAATGAATTGCTGATCTTTTGGAAAACCAGCCCTTTCCCCCAGATTGAACAAATAATTTGCCATTGGATCAATAAGCTGAACTGTCTCGCTCTGTGGCAAGATAACTAGATCCCGTGCAGCGTAGAAGCAAGGGGTGGCACCATTCCTTTCCATTTTGGATTGAAGTTAAATGGATTGGAGAGAAAGTGGAAGTTGTGATTTCAAATTGGTTTAACTTGATTCAACTGCTGGCTGCTGTAAGGTGTGTTGTGTTCCCCACCCCCATCTCTCTTCCTTGTGTCCCCAATAACTGTTGAGCGGTTAGCTGGATTAGCAAGCCGATTCTTCTGAAAGTAATTTTTTTTTACGTGGACAGGGGACTGGGAAGTAGATGAGGCCACCTCTTTTAGCTGGGGCTTATGTTTAATCTAGCATAAGGTAACCATTTATCCACAGCCTCAAAAACTTGCCCTGAGTTTAGGCATGTTGTTTCTCTGCCTGTGAAATAGGGATAATAGCTCCTTACCTGCAAAGTGTGGTTAATGTTTGTTGAGATCTTCGTGTTTCTGAAATAGCTTCCAGCTGAATATATCAGAATAGTAACTTTACCAAGCTTCTCTGGTCACCATTGCTGGAAAAGCTTACAATGGCAAGTTTGAATTAGATTTCTAAGTTTGTATTCCCTTCTCAGCCCTGTTTCATGTTCCCTCTCTGCCTTTCTGATTGCTTATCCTTACTTCATCCTCTGTTACGACAGGCTGTGAGTAGGGAGAAAAGATTTCCTTTCCCTTCCAAGTTCCCCACAGTAGTTCTACTCTAGTCTTTCCCTTTACCACAGAATGTAGTGAAGTCATTCAAAGAATGTCGTGTGCTAAAGATACATCATAAAAATAGGAGGTGGGTGATGACTTTCTCATATCACTCTTAGCTATTTTTCCCATTCGTGCTTATTCTCATTGCAAATGGCCCCAGAGCAGCAGAAACCAACTGGCTGGGGACAGTCTCCCTTGATTGATGGGTGTTAAGATTCATGCTTTCTCTTCTGTGTATGTATGTTTTTAAATCCCGGTGAAGCAAATGAAGTAGAAATGGCAACTGGAGTGCTGTGGAACAAGTTTGGTGTTGGTGTTACAGTTAAAGGAACTTGAGTCCCTGAGGTTATGTGTTTGTGCTGTTTAGGAGTCTGGTAAGCTCTTTTTCTGCTCATATAAATGCAGCTTTTACTTGTAGCAGACAGTAATTATTCTGAATTTACATGGGAAATTTATCCAAGCAGTTTGAGACAACTGTAAGCTGAGGATCCAAGAGAACTTATGGCAGGCCACAGGGGGAGGCAGCCTGCGTTGTTATTGCTTGGCTCCTTTTTCCCTGTGCTGGACTGGCTCTACACTGTGAACAAGTTTAGTTCAAGTTATTTAAATGATGATGAGGTAGTCTGAAGTCTTCAAATGCAGTTTGTCATGCCACATCTCACAGTGTTATTATTATTATCGGCAAGTTTGGTGTAGATGGCTTTGCTGGATGAGCTACTGAGTACGTCTGGCTGGCAGCATGCAGTGAAGTGTAGCTTGATTTCTTGTTTTTTTTTTACCGTTTATTGCATGTGTTTCAACCTCTAACATTTTGCAAATGATGTGAAGAACATCAAAAAAAAGTAAATGGCGCTCCAGGGAATAAACTTTCTGAATGACACTTTGCATGGGGAATTGTGCTTTAAACGGCTCAGCTATAAATCAAACTGTATGGGGTCTCCAGGAATAAACCAATCCCATGTTTTTGTCACAAAATTGAGCTGCCAGACAGAATTAATCCTGTGTCTGTCTAGACGCCTGATAGGGCCTTGCTTTATTTCCATCCCTGAGGAGCAAGGTGTGCAGAGAATTTAGCTTCGTGCTCTAGGGAAGTTTAGCTTTGTGCTCTAGGGAAGTAAGTTTGTGGTGGTTCAGGGACTGTGGTTAGGCTGGGTTTTTCTAAGAGCAGGAGGGGTCAAAAAAAGCCAGAAGTAGAAAAAGTCATTGATAGAAGGGCTGTAAATGATTTGCCGTGAATTAGGGGCTTAATACTCCCTTGTTCTGCCCCCTTTCGTGGTTCTAAACAAGTTCAGGGCTTCTCTCTGAAAAGGTTTCTTTTGGGTTGGAGCCACTAATTTCAGCTGGGTCAGACAAAAGAGCCTAAGGCTGACTGCCCGTCGGTTGAGGTTACTGGTGCCCCATGAGTTGGAATAAGATGATGACGCGGCTGGTCTTCTCTGCTGCTCATTATGTTTGGCCGTTAGTTCTGTCTGCTGCTCCCCATTCCTCAGCACTGGCAGCTGCCTTGGGACTAGGGTTTTTTGTTGCTGCTGGCAAATGATCCCTTTTGGGCGGAGGTGGTCCACAAGAGTAAGATGCGCAGGAGTAGTACTTCTGGTTTGCAGCTCTCCCTCTGTTTGTTATGGTTTTAAGTGTGAGACTTTTCTTGGTCTGTGCAGGCCTGGTTAGGCAGCGTGATACACAGCTGGAACTATTCTGCCTGGCTGTGAGCAGCTCCAGCAGTTAGACAGGATCCCTGCAGAGAGCCGGAGCGCTGGGGGAGGGAACGAAATGCCATTTCATCCACGTCATGAAATCTCTTATCAGTGGCCAACTCAGTGTTGTGGGTGGGTGAGCGGTGTTGGCCAGAAGAAGCTGCCTTTTATTTCTGCTGTGAAATGTGAGGAGCTCAGCGCTGTCAGTCAGGCTGGGAGCTGTGGAGTGCAGTGTGGAGTTTGGGATGAATTTGTCAGTCAGGTTCTTATAACCCTAAGCTTGTAGTTTTCAATCTGTCCTGCTGGTGCTTAATCTGAGATTTGCTACTTGGCTGTGCTGAGCAGTTCCCTTGGGCAGTGCCTCACAAGCACAGCTGCTCTGGCATGCCGCTCCCATACTTCTTAATGGCTTAAATCTGGTGCCTCCAGCACCTTCTGCCTTGGGATCATGCTTAAAAGCCTTGGCCATGTGAGTTAGAAATAAAATCTGCTAGGTTATCATTCATTTGTCTGTAAGAGTTGGTTAAGGGGTTAATTTGTTGGATGCTACTTTACCATTAAATGTGAGGGAGAAAACTACGTGAAACAGATCACCGTAGTACCTGTGAAAGTCAGAGACCTTCTAAGCGGTCTGGATCTGTTACAGTTCTCTGATTGCATTGCTTAGGTTTGAAGAATGCTCTGTGTGGGATGGAATAGCCCGTGCGATGTGAAGCATTGGTGCCACTTTCTGCGGAGCGATACCGCTCTGGTGTGATCCTGTCTTTGCGGAGTTGGGAAGCTGTTCGCTCTGCCTGTTGGGGAGGAGGGTTGAAGAGAAGGGGCTGGGGGTGGTGCAGGGAGGAAGCTTTATGTAATTCTTGGCTGGCTTCTGAGTAATTGTTTTAATGAAATGGAATGCAGTGTATTCAGTGCTTGCTTGGCAGGAAGAGCTTTTTTTTTTGGGGGGGGGGACGGGGGACGGGGACGATGATGAGTTGGAGTTAGTCAGTTTTCCAGCTGCTTTAAGCAGTTAGGCTTGGATTTGTTGCAGAGATAGGAGTGGAATATTGTTCCCAGTGAGGGGGCAGTTGCACCGCTGTGCGTGTGTGGGAGGTTGTCTTTGTACATTCAATGTGTAAGTGGAAGAGCTTGGTCCCCCTGTTTCTCTGTGGGTTGTGAACACTGGTGTGTTTCTGAAGTGGATCAGATTAATTCTGAAGTACCCAGCAGTAATGGTGTGGTAGTGATGTGAGTAGGTACATGTCCATATAAAATATGTATGCATCTAGGTACTTGATAGGAAAATGAATCCATTTTCTACTATGCCCTAGTTCAGCGTATAGAAGGGAAGAGTATGATGAGTTGAGACAAAGAAGTCAACTTAATTTTCAACGAAGCAGAAATGTAGGGGCTGGGAATCTTGACTTCTGCAGATTAGTGCAAAATATTCTCTCCAGTGATCTCAGATGATTGTTGACTTTTATCATAGGACTGGTGGAGGAACAATGAGAGATCATGCTGAAACCCCTTTTTTAGAAAGTAATTTGAAGAAGGATTTATTTCATTTACCTATGAAAGGGAAGTTTATTCTCATGCTGCTTCTATTTCAGTATTGCTGGCATTTCCATTTTTGGTCAGCGCTGGAGATTGGTCTCTTACTCATCTTTACCTCTCAAAAATTACTTTCTCTTTGGTCTTCGTAATTTTTTTTTCTAATTGCATGTTTCTGTGGTCATGAGTTCTCTTGTGAGTAAAACAGCCTTTGGTTGATGAAATAAATTTTTTTTTTGTCTAATAACAAAAACTTCTGTGCAGGACACTGAGATGAAGAAGCTGTCGTGCATTTAATTGCTTTATTCATACTGCTCTTGGTAAAAAGAAATCCTCACTATTTCTCTTGCTGGTGTCGAAACAAGCAACAGATTTGTGACTAGTACTTCTGTCATGATGCCAGATGATAGGTAGAATGATAGGTCATCTACCTCCTCACCGTAGGAGGAGATAAGAAAACCTTAAACATTCTTCAGCTCTTCTCCATCCACTGGCTACAATATGTTCCAGTTCTAAAAATGTTAGTTTTCTGTATGGCTTTAACAATTTTCTTTCTTTCTGTGGGCCTCTGTCATGACATTGTGAAACTCTTGGGCCACATTCTTCTGCCAATGCTAAAAAAAAAACCCAACCAAAAAAAAAAAAAGGCAGAGCTCCAGAGCCATCTCCATCAAATTGCCACCCACATCTCCCAAAGTAGACTGGGGGACCAGTTCCCACATTCATTTCTGGAACGTTGTCTTCCTTTCATTCCCAGAAGCTGCTTTTAAAGTAAAAAGAAGCTGCTTTAATTAGATTTTTAACCACGTGCTTCTTGGCCCCTTGCACTCTGTTGTCTTTCAAAGGTGTTGCTTGCCCACTATCTGTAATTACTCAGGTTATCTCTAAGTTTTAGTAAAATGCTCAGCAGATTGAAAGCTTAATTTTAAAACTTTCTACCTATTATAGTTATAAGTAGTACTAAGATCCACATGACTGAAAAATGTTAAATATTTTGTTGTCATTTCCCCCTGCCCTGCTCTGTGAGTTTACATTGTGCATTTGGCAGCGCTTTGTGTAAAGTCAGTTGCTGATGATGACTTACGCTTTTTGGCTTATAGAGAGTTTGGTGTTGCTTCCAAGTCTGCTCCCACTCTCTGTTGCAGAGAACCCTTGCAGAACCCAAAACTTCTTAAAAAGAAAAATCCACCATTTTGAGAGTACTTTCTTAGTAATTGGATTTTTAACAAGCCAGTTAAACCACATACCACATTTGACAAAAGTTCCTTTTTTAAAAAAAGGGGAAACAACCCGCCTCAGAGTGGTTGGCAGGTCAAGCCAGCAAGCCTTTTTAACTTGTCTTTATTTATATCTCAATATACTAACCTTTTATTTGGCATCCCCAGTAGCTGGGTTAAACTTGCTGGGACTTTTTCTCCTTATAGGCACAGGCTTTTCAAACTTGAGATACCTTGGTTTTTAAGGGTAGATTTACATTTGTTGAATGCTCTTTGCATTTATACTCTTGGGAGATGGGCTTGTTACTTATTGAATGGGAAGTTGCTGGAGTTAATGAAAAATATTCTTTTCAAGGAGTAAAATCTCTGAAGTTTGTATTCTGATACCCCATTTAAGAGCCTTCAGGATAGAAATGTCTCAATAAGACTGTACTAAATATGGATACAATTGCTGTGTCTCTTTAGTGTCCCCATTCTCTATTGCCGGAATCCTCCTTTTGCTGGTAGCCAGGGCATTCGGCATCCCACAGGCAGAATTTGTGCTTCAAATGCTTTTAATGAATTCAGAATTTATACCGATATTTCTGTCCTTCATTTCATCATCTTTATGTGTGTCTCAAATTTTGTAACTGGCACTTTGCCTGGATGGGTCTATATTCAGATCTGTTTGTGCTGCTTGGATAGGATTTCCACTGTTTAAAAGATGCTATTTTTTTCCTCCCTTAAGTTTCATGTCTATTCTTGCATCTTACCCTACTCTTTATTGGTTATAGGGTCCGTATGCTTTCCTATTTGTTAGTTTATTATCTGCCTTTTTAAAAGTAAGAACATGCAAGCTCCGACACTATTTTGTCTCTGACTGTGTCCCAACCCATTTGTACATATGCAGATGGATAGGATCAGTAGCAGTCTTATTATCGACTATGGTTATCTGTGTGGCAAAGGTGAGATGCTGAGGTATCTGAGGTGGTGGTCCTGCTGGCAGTTCAGTCAATATAACGGCTTGCTGCTGCTGAAACAGGGATGGCTTTACTTTCACTGATCCTTACCCCTTTTCTGCTCCTTCGTCTGGGTGTTTGGATGTACCCCTTCCTTCTTGCAGACTGCTGTGCTTCTCTCTCTTTTCTAACCCAAAAGAGAACAGTCAATTTTTTTGGCTTTGTGTATATTCTGTTGAACTGGTTCACAGAGGGGTCTTGTAAGAGCCAGAGCCAACGCAAGTTTTAAGTGGCAGCAGCACATGTCTGGAAGAGGGAGTAAAACCTCTCCATTTTTGGCAGTGGTGAACTGTTAATTCGCTTTTCTGCAACTTGTGAAACCGTATCCTTCTCTCCACGGTGCTCGCTGTCCAGTGGAACTCCTGTGCTCCGTTCCCATGTAAACCCTGATGGAGCATGTTTTCCTTCCCCAGATGACTTAGAATCAGCAGTTCCCAAATGATGATCTTAAAGTGGTAAGTATTCTAGAGCTGTTGCAAGGTGTCCTTTTAAGTGGTCAAACTTACACACTTGTGATTTCCACCTGAGGGCTCTGGAGCACAAGCAAACGAGGGGTGCTGATGCCCAAAGATTTGGAAACCATTGCTGTGTTCACGCTGTTCTGATTTGCCACTGATTACAGCACTAAGCTACTGCTTAGAAGCTGCTTAGAAGAGTTATCCAATACTGGATTCGCATGTATTGTAACCTCAATTCTGCTTACGACAATTTTCAGTTCCAGTCAGACCCAACTGCCAACAGTTACGCAAATCTCAACCAAATACAGTCCACCCAGGGCTTAAAAAATGCCGTTGTCTACCCTCATTTCAGTGGGCACAGAGAGGATTGCTTGCTAGTAGCTGAGTGCCACACACCTCTGCACTTGGCAGTCTTTCTCCAAGTCCTGTAGTCCAGGGCTGAGCAGGGTCTGTCACACAAATGATGGCAGTGTTTTCCACTCTGGTCTGCTGTCCTTGTAGTTGTTACCGTTCTCTGCCTGTCTCTTTTCTAGGGAGACGTGAGAACAGATTGCCCAGTTCACGTCTCTAAAGGGCATACTTTCATGCTGAAGGAAGAAAGCTAGTTTGCTGGAGGAGACAGGTGGCTGACTTTCCCAGCAACTCTACATGCTGCTAGGGAAGAAGAGTAGTAAGTAGAGGGAGTCTATCCTTTCATTGCACAAGGAGGGCAAACTGACTTTTGGCAAGATAATAATTATATGTCATCAACCTGACATACCTGACTTGGCTAGAGCAGCATGGGTTTGGAGTGGCATCCACTGTAGTAAAATTGTAGGGTATGATAAATTTCTCAGCGCTATGATGCTCTTACTGCCCACTGGCACTATTTCCATGAGGGACTGATCAGCCGAGGGACTAGAAATGTCTCGAGCCCTGAGCTTTTGTTTATTCCCTTTACCAGAGCTGTGATTTAAAATCTATAGTATCTTGTTTTCTGCTTTTCTGTATGCATCCTGTGTCTCTTTGCCCTGTTTAATGGATGTCTCCTTTGTACTAGATTTGTTAGATGTTTCGGAAAATGGCAGCGTGCGTGCACATTGTGTTTTGACCTAGTGCTTGTGGAGTAGCTGCATGATGATGTAGCAGGAAGGGTCTGGTTCCTCAGATAGCTGGCTTGGCTGAGCCCCTCTTCCTGTAGGAATACAAGGGAGCTGGTATTTTGATCAGAGGCCTTGGCCCTGGGAAATGGTCCCTGAGGGGTCAGTTCAGCCACAGCTTGTTTGGTTTTAATGAATATTTTTTTGTTTTGTTTTGGCAGAGGAGAGTAGATCTTGCTGGACTTTTTTGAATGTTCATCCCAGTTTCTAGAAACTTTCTGAGGGAAGCCAGCAGCAAATAAAAATTCTTATGACATGCACGGGGAGGGTTAACTTACTAGTCTGCAGGCGTAAGGATAAATAGAGGACTAAAAAGGTTAGTGCATTGGTGGCTAATGTTTTTATTTTAATTTTTTTTTCCACCTAGGGTGTTGGCTGAAATCCAGCCCAGGTCAGCAGTGAGCTGGCATTAACTGCTTAGTCGCTTGTGTAAAACGTTTAGTCTCACTCCAATCTGTTCCTTCCACTGATTTAGCCACGATGCCCTTTCACTCTTGATTGGTTTGAGTGTTGCTGAGTTTGAATGGAGCTAATGTCCTTTACTTTTGTCTGAGCCAGCTCGCCTTCCTCCCAGAGACAGTTAGGTCAATACTGGCCATTTGCTAATGCCTTTTTCTGGGACTTCCTGGAAATGCCTGAAGATCTATTTGCTGTCAGGCAGAGATCAGAAATAGATCTTGCACAAGAAGAGCCACTCTAGGAGAGGACCATCAGAGGCCGTACTTACCCTTCTTGGAGACCAAAGCTGTTTCCAATTTGGCAGTTGACGCACAGGGAGAGAGATGGAGACTCTCTAATTTGTGCAGATTGTGTCCCTCGTAATCTTTCATAGGGCTGACTATAACTGCCCGTTGGAACACCAGTCTATTTGTTGACAAAAAGAGAGCATTCTGACAAAAGACTCGTTAGCAGGTGAAGCTTGTAGCAGGCTGCAGATTCAGACTGAGAAATTCCAACTTAAGTATTTTTAGTACAGGCCTGAGAGTCAGACTTACTTTCTATTCTGAAACAATGTGGACTTGCTGTGTTATGTTGGGCTGTTCAGGGCTGCATATTAGTTCTCCATTTCTGAAAGGTAGGTGACTTGTGCTATCAAGGGGGTGTGAATGTTAGGGTGAGGATTCTGATTTGTGATCCTCTTTGGAATTCAGGTGCAGTGCCTGCAGATGTTACTGCAGGTCACAGCCTGTTATATCAATATAAAATGAAATACGTGGAGGTTTAGGTTTAAGGTGTGGAGCTGTCAACTGCCATGTGTGAAAAATGTGGCTGAAAATGTGACTTCCGCTTCTGCTTTTAGTGTTGTAATTTGTGGATGGGACAATCATCTGAGGACAGCTGTACTTAAATCATGGTGGTCTGAATCACTGGAGGTCATGAGTTGGAGGACTGAGTAAAGGCTGGTTAGGTCTGTGTGAAGCATTTTACATATCACAAACTTTTCTTGTGCAATTTCCACCTTCTCTGCTCACTAAACCAGAATCCGGCTTTGTGCTCTTAAACATTGTACAAGTGATGAGTTTGGCTCTGCCTACTGCTTTTGCAGGCACTGTGTCACAGGGTGTGCTGGAGCTACGACTTGCAAACCCTTTACAAACTTTTCCTGTCCCTCCTGAAGGTTGTTCACAGAGCAGTGGAAGAATTTTTTTACTAAGCTTATCCATTTTTGGTCATTGTTTCCTGTTTAGGACTCAGTTTGAGAGTACAGTGAATCTGGATAGAAAGGATCCACTCAAGGGATTATTTTCTCTTTTGGCTTCACACAACTATGGGTTGTGTGTCTGTGAATCACTATACAGAGGCTTTCAAGGCTTGTGTAGCTGGGGATCCGGCATCCTCAGAAGCCTTTGGTAGCTGTGAAACTGAAAAACTTATTTGTTTAATAAGCTGAATTCAGTTTAAGTCACCAGGTCTTAGCATAGGGTGTTTTTTCCTGGCATGAGCTGTTTGCTGC
The DNA here is from genome assembly GCA_013398915.1 of Dromas ardeola. NCBI lineage: Eukaryota > Metazoa > Chordata > Aves > Charadriiformes > Dromadidae > Dromas > Dromas ardeola. The sequence continues at coordinate 458,965 of VYZM01000608.1, forward strand.
TCAGGACTATAAACATAGGGAAGTAAATACAAGATGTCTCTTTTCACTTCAAGTGTGGAGAAAGCCATGCTATAAAAAAGAGGATGCTGTATACAACAGGAAATAACCCTTCCCTTCCACCCTCCCCAGCACTTTCTGGAAATGAGAAATAAACGGGAGGACACACCTTTGGGAGGGGGCAGGCTCTGAAACCAGAGATGTTACAGTGCTGCTAGTAAGTTCAAGTACTCCTCTTGGAGGCAATAAGTGAAGAATAAAACAGCCAACTTAAGCTGGGTTTGTATGGCCTTACTTTGCTCTATGCTGTCCTTAGATCTTCAGCGCCTGTAAGAGTTTGTTCTTCCTGGTGTTCCTGTTGACAGCTTCTGAATGTGATAGTCATGGCGGTGGAGTGGGCAGCTTAAGTTAATTTGAAGAACTTGAAAAGGCTACACTTGGTTTAGCAGCTTTTCAGCTGAAAACAAACAAAAAAAAAGTTTTCAAACCACATTTTCTTTGGAAATTGGGCTGGTAACCTTACTGGTTTGTTTTTTTTCTTTCTTTTTTTTTTCTGGAGCATCAGGTAGAAGATGAAAGGAGATGGTACTTAAATCATAAATCACTTCCAGTGTGAGGATGCTGAGCAAACCTCTGACCGTGTAAGCAGTTATGTTCCTTGTGAGACTTGAATTCTGTTATCTCAGCCATCTAATGAACTGTTCTGAGGTAGTGGAAAGGGGATGAAAGTTTTTTCCAAGGAAGTTGGAGGAAGGCAGAATGACTATGCGTTTCTCTTTTGTAGGTGGTTGTTCATTTCTCTCAGCCAGTTTGAGCTGGGGTCTAATGTAGTGTTCAAGCTAAGTGGAAAAATTGTGGTCCTACAGGAAAATCTTTTGTGGTTCCTTCACACAGCTAGGACTGTAGACCAGAGAGTGCTGTAGACTTGTGTTGTTCCATCCAGGAAACCGTGCTGACTCAGATCTTCGAGGCAGTTGCAGTGCGTCTCAGCCTGCATGCTGCGTTGATGATTCCATGCCCTGTGGGTCTAGTTAAGATTAGGTTACCTTCCTGCCAACTCGGGGCTATGAAGGGAGACAGCAGTTGACGGATTTCCCAGCCTGTTGCATTAAAGATGACAAGAGGTGGATCTGAGATGCTCGCTCGAGGAGTGGGGCTGTGGTTCACTGGGACTGCTGGTGTCAAGCTGCAAACTGGTCAGCTGGTTTCCTTCAGAGTGGCCTCTCTCGGTGCCTTGCTGCTGGGTTACACGGGAACTAGCTGACCCTTCGTGATGCTGGCAGTCTAACTCCCACCCTGCTGACAAATACACCATTGCTGAGGTTACAGGGCAGGGCTGAGTTTCAGTGAAATGCTTGTGTTAATTTGAAAGGAAGCGGTGTGGCCAGTTCCAGGAAGGATCTTGCGGTGACCTTTATGGTTTTCCAGCATACGTACAAATAGCCCTCTTGCCCCTCAGAGGGATCTGGTGGAAGGTCTGAGCTCACATGATGGCTTCTGTTGTGATTTTGTAGCATGCAGAGTTGGCTCGTCTTCAAAATTTTATGGTCAGGAGTAGTCTGTGTCAAAAGCTAACTCTTGGGCTCAGTGGCGCAAAGGAGAGAGCAACAGGTATGTAGCCCTACTGATGGAGGCATATCATAATCCTGGGGCTGCAAAGCCAAACAAAATGTCAGTGTAAGTTCAGGTGGAAGTGGCTGGTAGCAGTGAGGGATGTCTCCAGAATTTAAGTTTCAGTGTGTGCTGCCTGCTGATTGCTCCCTTTTCAGGCTGCAGTTTCTCTCGTCTGCATCTGAGATGCAGATTAATTAGGGGAACCAGACAGCAGGATGGGTGATTTCTTTCAACTAACGGCAGGATGGGGCTGGGTCTTACAGTTTGTGTCCTGGCCTGAGTTTTGGAGGTGAAAGTATAGTATTTCCTATTTAAAGCATAAGTTTTATTCACGTAGTTAGACAAGGGCTAAATTCTGTCATTGTTCTCTTTAAAACACTTTCTAAAAGCTGCTTAAGTCATAGAGTGGCTAGAGCTATGCTTACAAGAAACGTAATGAGTTTATCTAAAAAAAAGCAAAGCAACAGCCCAGTAAACTTTTACTGGATTAGTAAGTTGAATTAGTTCAGAAAACTTCTGGCAATCAACAGGGCAAGTTCCAGGAGCAACGTGGGTTTGCATGCTGGGGCAAGGGGGGATCGCTGGGCCCTTCCCTTACACTGATGGGTGGTGGCATCAACTCTGCTGGAACTACAGTCATAGCGCTTGAAGAGTTTGCGTTTCATCCCCAAATGTGCAGTGACCAGTTACTGATAAACAGTTACTGAAATAGCTTTAAACAGGCTGTATTTGCACAGTCTTTTACAATCCCATGCTTGGGGTGCTAGTAGTGCATGTTTGTTGTGACCAGTTAGTTGGCCACAAGCTCTGGAATAAAATCTCCAGCTTGGGTCTCAGTGGTTGGGACAGGAAGCCACAATCATTGCTGCAGCTGATCATGTAGACCACATCTCACAGTGCAGTGTCTTGTCTTTGTTTAGACATTTACTGATAGTGGTCAGAGCTGGGTGCATGGGCTGCTGTACTGGGGAAAGCTAACTGGTTTGGCTCTCCGTATTCAAGTTATGGCATAGATGGGATTCACAGTGGCTACAGTCATGTGATTTTGAAAGCCATTCTGTCTGTCACGGGATTCCTATTTAGTTTGTCTCTGCAGCCTGGTGTAGCTAGGCATAACAATTACTAGATGGTTGCCTTTGCTGTTAAGCTTTCCTGAAATACCCACACAAATTTATAAATCAGTGCCACAAATAGCGGCATATTAGTAAAGTGTAGCTTATTCTAAGGGACAAATTGGTTTCAAAGAAGAGAGAAGCTTCAGGGATTTTCATGCATATTGTCTTCTATCGGAGTTCACCATACTGTGTATTGATACTAGCCTGGGCATTCTTTTTATTAAGCAGTGACATGAGGTATGACTTGCACCAATACCTCGATAATGAGATAGCGCAAGGCTTCGAATAAACATCAGTCACTGGAATACACTAAAAAAAAAATAGCTGAGTGATTTTTTTGACCATGTCATCTGAACTTCCTCTAGGCAGACAATGTGAAGTAAAAATACCAGTGGCTGCTCTGTACTGGTAGTATAGCAGTTGTTAGGTCTAGCAAATGACTTGCCTTTTGTGCCTTGAATTTTTCTGTATCTTGAATAACAATCTGTCCCTCCTTCACAAGAGAGCCGAGAGCTTTTACGTGTCCTGTATTCTAACCACCTTCTCAACATATTGGTTAAATTTTGGAAAATGTCTCCTTCTCAAAATGTTTTAGACAGTAAGCCAAGCTACTTTACATGCTTTCTATATACGTGAACCAGAGAACTTCAGGATTTTAAGAGCATCTAATTACACTGTGAATTTTTAAGGTACCATTTTGAACGTAGTCTTTCTATTTTATTGCTTTTTTAGGCTGATCTTTTTGCATTTAAAAACATTGATTAGAATATAATGCCTTAAGCACTTCTTACGGCATTTCTTTTACCTGGAAGTCAATGCCTGTATTCACCTGTTTGTTCGTGGGTTTCCTGTTTCTGGTAATGCTCTTCCATTTTGCTGAGAAAAGTCAAAGCTGCTGTCAAAAGGGAATTCCTGTTGTCAGGGCTGCTCTTTGGGGTTCCCCACCCCTTCCAGACTCAAACTCGAGTGAAAAGCCCTATAGGGAGGCTCCAACAAGTCTTTTCGATGCAGCTCTTCTAAAGCATTGCAAATGTTTCTTTTGAAAGGCTGTTTAATACGATAAATATACCCAAGCTCCCCATTCCTCTGCAGTTACTCACAATGTAAAACTGTCTTGCCAGGGATTGGGTTACCGCCCCGAGCTGTGTCCCTATACGTGAGCTGGAGTTGCATTTACTCCTGGAGGTGGGGGAGAGAAGACTCACTTGAACCTAATGAGATTTTTAAAAGTTTGGATTCAGGGATTCTGCAAAGAGGCTGCTCAGATGAGTCTGCAAGCTCAGAGTTCAGTTCTGGAGATGCAATTCCCCTCATTCATTTAGGGGACAGCAAAGATCAAGGATTTGAATTCAGCTTCTTACAGGTATTAAGAAAAAAGGGCTGGAGAATGGTGTGTCATTCTGCAAATGTGGGGTCTGCAATTCGTCTTACACTGAGTGAGACATGATTATCATGTAAAGTCCATGTCCTCATTTAGACCTGCCCTTACAGCTATCTTGCTTTTTATTTCCATTTACCAGTCCTTTGGGAATGTTCTGCTGCCTAAGCCAGGAGAACCTGTGGCAGTTCTAGTTACTTGGGTAAACGGGGTGTGGGGAAGAAGAGAGGAGGTGCAGACACCTGTTCTCTGCAGCTGCATTAGAGGAAATACTGTAGTTTGTGCTTAGATGTCTCATCCCGATTACCCAGTGTGCTGTGTCTGGGCTGTCAGGGACATGTGGCAGTAGGGATGCTGGGGGCGATGGGACTCTGTGGCTGAACGCTGAAGGCGTTTGCTCTGTGTGGTGGCTGCATGAAGAATCCTGTCTCCAGTGTCGCTCACTTTCCAGATGTCCCATGCAAGAAGCAGAGCTACAGGCAACGTGCGGTTTGATGGATGCGCAGATGTGGCTTTCAGCTGTTGAAAATGAAAGGCTGATATCTGAGGCATTTGAAGTATCTTGCCTCAGTTATGCTTCCATTTCCTCCCCAGCAGTAGATGAGATGTAGAAGAAAATTTGACCACCATCCTTTTGATCTACTTACTATTTGCTGTGTCAGCATGGCTTAATAGCTCATCCTCAGTTGTTGAGAGAGATGAGCTGCATATGGAACTCTGAGGTAGTTTTCTCTTTTCTGGCACTAATGCTGTCATCTTTGAGCTGACTGAATGTGCTGTGTGTCTCTAGGCCTCGCGCAGGCTGGAGTTATCCTGGACGCACAGTAGTAGAAGGCTTCTCCTTAACAGAGGAAAGCAAATTTAGATTTCTTTAAATTGCTTCACTTTAAAAAAAAAAAAAATTTAATTTTTTTTTAAATTGTTTTATTTAAAAAAAAAAAAAAAAAAAAAAAAAATCCTAGACTTCTTATGAAGAGTGGAAAACTATTTACTGCTTGAGGAAAAATTAGCTTTAAAAAGCTGCTTGATGCCAATTGGCAAATGTGAATTTGTCAATGCCTTGTCATGTAGTTTTGTCCAGAACTAGTTCATGATGTGTTCTGCTTCACTATGCCACCTTAATCCAGGAACATTTTTGAGATGCCCAGAAGGCACACAAAGAGGGGAGTGAAAAAAGAGCATGTTTTGATACGCATGGGAAGATGCATGTAAATATATCTTTTTTTTTTTTCTTTTTAGTAACTTTATCTATTCAAGGGGGGCTGAGTGCAGGTCAGATTTATAGAAAAGGAGGTTGGTGTGTGCATCAGTACAAAGGGGCGCGCATGTTACCTGTTCCTGTTCTGTACCTCAGAACCATGTTGTGATCCCTAGTTTGATGTTACTGCTCTTTATCAGACAAACCTGGGATGTGGGAAGCTGAAGAATGTGCCCCTGCGGCTGCACACGAGGCTGTTTCTGCCGGAGGATGCCGCATTTGCAGGGCAGCGAGTGCTGACACGCAGCGATGGTGAAGGAGCCTGTGTCGGAGCCCCTGGAATGCGTGAGCTGTTCCTCGGCCTGACAGAGGTGTGGGCTGGGGAGATAGTGCAGGAATGTGCAGTATATAACTTGGGAGAGGATTATTTTTTTCAGTGCAGCTTGAACTGGTAAATGGGGCTTGCCCTAAGGTATTTTTCTGCTCTTTCATCTTCCTGATTTTTGTGGTAAAAGGGATTTTTCTGAGCTGTTCAATGCATTGAACATCAGATTGAGAGTTCTTGTCCTAAACTGTTGAAATGACTAGCGGAACTTTGGCAGATGCTGGGAACTACCTTGAAGCAATGCAGTTTGTATTCAGGGCCACTCATACGTATCTAATGTATATGCAGAGCTGTGTGTGGGATTTAAAGACTAGAATCCCAGGGACCTCATAGTTAATAATGTTTTTTGGCAAAAGGGAGGGAAGGGAGAGAGAGGCAAACTAATGCACCTGGACCTCCAGATGTCTTGGAGTGCTTTGTAGCAGTAAAGGTATCAAATGTGACATCATTCTTTAACTGTCTCTCCTCCTCAGGAAAGTCAGTGTAGTAAAACCACTTGATTGTGAACACAAATGTCCTCCCATGCTGGGGAGGGTGTGGATGTGGTTTGAGTAGCCGTCTGGCCTGCATGTGATTTCAATTGAGCATGTAATTTTTGGGCTGCCCAGTGGAGGGAGGAGGACTCCATCTTTCTGTGCCCCTGTCTCAGGTTTGCATGCGGCTTTACCAGGTGCTTGGCCAGGTTACCTGTGCCCGTGGAGTACCCGGGCACACACACCTTGGGATGCACCGTGCTGCAGCGGGACAGGGAGTTAGGGTTGTATCGGCTGTGTGGCTGCACCAGCATAGTGATGGCAACCAGGAGTGTCTGGGTTGGTGGTGGTTTAGCAAGTATTCCTCACTCATACGCACCCCGCTAAGCACTCTTTATAACAGAGGAAATTACAAATTTCTATATGCATAGCCCATGCTTGTGAGTAGGCTGAGCCCTGCTGAGTCTTTGGTAACTGGACTGATTCCACTCCATCCACGTGTCTGTGAGTTAACATTTTGTCTGTGGGTTGTGTTAGTGGCTTCTTGTAGAGTGGAAGGAGGGGTGATCCTGTGGAGGAGCACAGGAGAAGATCTAGCATAACCCTGTCTGTTTTACTTTATTGCTACAAAATGGTTAAATCTATCCTCTAGAGAGAAACGAATCTCTGATCTTGTAACCTTGGGAGAGTCTGCCTCCTAGAGCTGTCTCCGTACTATTTTACGGAGTATTTGGGGCAGCAGTAGAACTGTGGTGAGGTCAGTGTGCGCTGCTGTTTCCAGCCCCAGAGATGCTGCGACGTGTGCTGGCGTGAAGATGCGTGTCTCCGTGGGGAGGTGCAGCACACGTGGCACCCACAGAAAGTTCCTATGTGCCTAAAATAGGGGCAGGTTCCCGACTCAGCGCGGATGAACAAGTGGGCTGAAGTTACTGCCAAGTTAGCCATTGCTGTCGGTTTCATCTTTCTGGCCATGTAAGGATGTGGTGGTGCCCTCTGATGGCTGCTGGTTGTGTGGACTGGTCTGCGTCAGCGCCTTGGGATGATCCAGTCAACTGCTTCCTACGGGTTGGGAGGGACTAACTGGTTGATTTACACCTCCTGCAGTGCTGTCCCTAAGGAGTCGCCTTGGGAAGGAACACTTCATTATCCAATAAATCGATCGAAATTTAATATTTCTATTTAATATTTCTGTTTAAGGAGCAGTCACTGTAGTGAACTCAGTCCTGTAACACGAGGTGCAGCACTGTGCAAGGCACAGCATCTTCCTTACAGTTCATCAGGTTACAGTCCCGTTTGCAAAAGAAAGAAAGAGAGCAATGGCTTATCTTTTCCACTGATAAATTGCCCTTCTTCCCCCCTGTCTGTATCTCATGTTGTCTTCTGGTAGTGTTAAAAAGGCGCACAAAAGCTAAATGAATGCACAGTACTTTGGGACCTCTTGGGATGAGGTGCTGCATGGAAAACAACATGTTAATCCCTTTGGCTGGGTTTTGAATCACTGCCCGCAGCGTGTCTCTGGGCTGTAAAACTCCTTAGGCTGACCTCCAAGGGAGCGATTTGCAGCCTGTGCCTGTGGGTTGCTTCCCTCTGGCAGGGTGAAGCTCCGCAATGTGGGGTGGACTGGGAGGGCGCCCTGCCACCACCGCTCTCGCCCTGCCCTCCTTGGGGCAGTTCTGGTGTCAGTGTTGGACCCTTCGAATGGGCGCAACTCCCCACTCCAGCAAAACCTCAGGAAACTGTGGTTGCTGGTAGGATTGGATCAGAGAACAGGTTGCGTGGCTTGAAGCAGCAACGGGAGGGATGTGAATGGGGAAGACCTTCCCTCTGTTGAGGCAGTGAGCTTGGAGGGAGCTACTGGGGTGTGAGGCAGGGTGGACCGTGGGTTTGCAGAACATGGGGGTGAGCAAGCACAAGGAGAGGTCCTTTGCCACTCAGAAGCCAGTGTGTGTGCGCCTGTCCTGTTCCTGGCTTGCTCTTTTCCCTGTCCTGCCGGGTGGGGTGGTGCCTTCCTGCAACTGCTTCGGTATCAGTTGTAAAGTTAAAGTGGAGTTTGAGTAACCTAGTGATTCCTCACCAGCCTTTTCTCCTCCCTCCGCTTCCTGTTCCTCAGCTCTGCCTTGTTTGCTCAAGTCAGGAAGGGGGAGGGTATGGGGGAAGTTAATCATTAAACTGTAATGTCTTCTCCTTAACTCCTTCGCAACCTGGGGGCAGAGTGCTCCCGGCATTTCCAGACCCCTCTTCTTCTGCAGACCTATAAAAGTAAACCAGTAAATCTAGCCGAACTCATTTCTGTGCCGTTAGTAAAAAGCAGGGGCTTTCTGTCCAACGGTTCATTCAGCAGAGTGCTGAGCCGAGGAGGAGGATTTTGTGGTGAGATGGTTACATCTGCCTGTCCTGCAGCGAGGGCTGGGGGTGGAGGGTGGAAAACTGGTTTGGGTCCCCTCTGCAGGGCTGGAGGAGCCCAGCACCCTCATGGGATTTTCACTTCCTGGTGGAGTTTGATTTGCCTTTGTCATTGGTGGGGAGAAGCAAAAACCACACCTTCTCGGATAGCACTTCTCTTGGAGGTTGTGTGCGTGAAACCTCCAGTCATAGGACCTGCCTGGTTGAAAGAATTGCAGCTCTTCAGCGGTTCCCTTGAGGTATGTGCCTTTCACTCTGGAATCCACCAGCTGTTCTTTTGCTTAAAAAGAAGATTAAGTTCATTTTTCCCCAGCTGCAGAAAGCTTGGATCCCTTCAGAGAAACTGCTTCTGGGGTATTTTGGTGCCTGTAGGAAGATGCTTGTGACTTAAATGATTTGGAGCATCTTTTTGGCTAGACGAAAGGTGTATAGAGTTAATTTAACACAGTATTTAATTTGCTAATGGCTGTATTCAGTTCTCTGAGGGCAGGATCGCTTTTTAATTTTTTTTCTTTTGTGATGCTTTGGTTTGTGGAAGAGAGTGAATATAAAAGCAGCACCTTCCTCATCTTGTAATGCAATAATACTGTCCTCCGTTTGACCCTTTAATATATTTTGAAGGGCTGCTAAGTGCATTGGCTGGTGTGGTTTGCTGTGCTCAGGAAGCGGCTTTGAGCTGGCAGGTGCCTGCCCTCTGAGAGCGGCTAGGCAGCCATTAGGGCGAGTCCTTGCTCGGTTGCTATTCTGGTGCCACCTGGTAACTTCAGCTCCTGGTGACCCTGGTGGAGGATACTGCAGGATGGCTCTGCTCAGGCCCTCAAACCCCAGACCTGAGAATCGAGTACCTGCTGTGTGTGGGAGGAGAAAGACAAATCCTGCTAACTGAGATTGGCTGAAGACAGTGGCTTCTGTGCGGAGGGGAGGGAGATACAGGGGGTTTCTGAGAGCCTCCTTTCCTAATTCTGCTGAAGTTGTGTTACTGGTGTCTGGCTGAATTCCACATCTCTGAAGGGACCTGCCAGGTATGTCCTGATGCTGTTATAATGGAGAGCATCGATGTCCCTAGCGAACTGGCTGCTCTCTAATAGCCTTAAAGAGGTGTGCACTAGAGCCTGCTGCCCCAGTGGAAAGCTGGGCAGCCGGCCAGTGAGGCTTTCTTTAGAAAGTGAGTACAGTGCAGACCCGGAGCCGCGCGCTGGAGTTTCCCCCACCGGGAACTGCAGTGGGCTCCGCAGGGTGGGTTCACAGGACAGAAGGTCCAGCAAGTCGGGATTTGCCTGTGAGTCACCGCAGAGGAGTGCCGGGTTGGGAATGGGCAGAGGACAGTTTGCAGGCAGAAATCCAGAAAGATGGGAATGCCTTTTCATGGCCCGTTTTTGAGGGAGAGCACTTTTCCTGCTTCGAGATTTCTGAGAGGTGCTGACCGTATGGCGTGGGTTCTTCTGCCTGGCCTGAGTGCCAGTGTTTCTAGCTGGTGGAAGTTTTTCTTCTCTTCAGGAATTTGTGAGCAGTCTCCACCCAGCAAGCTGAGAATTGTTTCCAGGAGAAGAAATGGCGTTTACCTGGCAGCCTCTAGAAACTAGTTAACTGTTTGTGTGATATACTAAGGGGGATTTTTGTTAGGAATACTGACGCGCATACTTCTGCTGTGCTGATGGACTAATTTGAAAGTTTCATGCTTCTTCCACTACTTTAGACTCTGGAGAAAACCCCTCCCGAGATCTTGTTTCCTGCAGAAAGCAGTGCCTGCGGCCACAGTGAATGACTCCGTGATGATGTGGGGCCTGTAATTAGTCTGTGTCAATATCCTGTTGCCAGTTGATCTCTGGGCAGGTTTCACCTAGGTTGCTCTTCTGCACGGTGCAGTGAGACTACAGGTCCCTGTTAGGTGGTTTTCCAGTTAAGAAAAAAAATCTGACTGACACAGTTTTTCTGGCTGCTTTGTTACCTCTTGGCGTTTTCTTTGTACTAGAAGTTTGGTTAACCCATTCAGTCCTGGGCTGCAGTAATGTTTTTCAGGGTATTTAATAGATCATCCTAGATGAAAGGTCTTCCCAAAGACCTTCTGATACGGATATCTTCAATGAGACAAAATAGAAAAAGCAGTAATGCAGGATTTTACCTTTTTTTTTTTTT
>VYZM01000608.1:469682-488968 GCA_013398915.1 Dromas ardeola
TTTTTCCTTCCCCCCACCACAGACGCCTTACTGGCAGACCTGGAATCCACCACTTCACATATCTCCAAACGGCCAGTATTTCTAACAGAGGAAACGCCTTACTCCTATCCAACTGGAAACCACACGTACCAGGAGATTGCTGTGCCACCTCCAGTGCCCCCGCCACCTTCCAATGAGGCCTTGAATGGCACTGTGATTGACCCCTTAGACCAGTGGCAACCCAACGCATCCAGATACGTCCACCAGCAAGTAAGCGAATGTGTGCGGGTGGGGAGGATGTATCCTTATTTTATTGGTGCAGTATCTCTCGGGAGAGTAGACAAGGAGAGGGAGTAGCAAGAAGGGAGTATGAATTTCGCTATGAACAGAGCAGGGAAGTGGGGGGAGGTGTGGGTTTTTCATAGAACTAACTGGTTGGAGCAAATGGCAGAGAGTCATTGTCATTGTTCCGACAAAATGGTAGTGTGATGAGATTAGTGTTAGTCATCTGTCTTGCAGCCTGTGGAAAGCAGACTGGGGGTTTCCAGCACAGATCTGCAACTCGTAGGCAAATCTGAAGCAAGTGGAGAACAGTTGTTCCTGGTGTAGCTCCTATATAGCAGATCATTTTTTTTCTTCTGCTGGGCTTTGTTCTGTCCTGTCTATGTGTGGGGTTGCAATGCAGCAGTGTATGTGTTTGTTTTGTATTCCTGTTTCCAATGCAAATCTTATTTCCACAGCCTCAGTCCCAGTCTCCTATATACAGCTCTAGTGCCAAAAGCTCCAGTGCCTCTGTTCCTAGAGACGGACTCAGCTCTCCTTCTCCTCGTGCCAGTGAAGAGGAACACGTCTACAGGTATCTTGTCGCTGTTAAGAGATAAGCCTGACTCACAACTTGAGCCTGCTGTGGCTCAAGCTGCCTTCTATAAGTGGAAACAAACACTGCGCTGCCTGCGTATGTAATGCTGCCCTGTGTTGGTTTTGATTGCCTCTTTTGTAAGAGGCCACTGTAACTTTCATACTCACTTCAAAGATTGACCTGGCCCTTTGGTTTGCTTAGCCGCAGAAGAGGTTAAGGATCCGTTGGACAGAAAAGGATCTGGATTGTGTTGTGAAGGATACAATCCAGAGACAAGTGACAAATCCATCCCTCTGTTAAGCAGCCCAAAAGTTCTTTAGGAGGTGGGTGGCCTTTGGGTCAGTTGTCCCAGGGAGCTCAGTTACCTGTGGCCGAGCAGGATGTGCAATGACTTGAGTTCTCAAGTAAATTCAGACTTAAAACTTCAGTCTCAGTAGAGGATAGATAGATAACTAGTTTATACTCAAAAAGGCAGCTGCCCTTATGCGGAGAGGTTGGAGGACCCACCTGTATGGTAGGACGGACCTTTCTGCTGACATGGGGATGAGTGAGGAAGAGGCTGTCAGAACTTCATCTCTGATGGCCCTCTACAGTGTGCTGTGTCCTGGGTACCTTTTTACAGTATGGAGACTGGTGTCTCCCTGGTGCTGTCTTCTCACCATGCCAAGCTCTTTCTGCTGAGCAGGAAGTTGCCTTCAACCAGAACTAATTCTGGGTAGAGGCAGGCATATCCAGAGATGGCCCAATGGAGGCAGTAATTGCAATTTTTTCAGATGGCTGTATGCAATTAGTACAAAATGGAGGTAATTACAGCCATAAGTTCTCCTGTACAAGGGTCTGGCGTGGTTTGGTTCTGGTGTGAATTGTAGCTTGTGTGCTTGAGTTGGGATGAAGTATGCCCTACTCAGATTGAATCATAGAATCAGATACGGGTATTTATTTTTTTTTCAGTCTGAAGAGAAAGATAATAATTGCCCTTATGGAATTTCATAATTGTCACTGGTGTTATAGGTGTCAGAGTACTAAAGCCTGTTACATATTAACTTTCTGAGCATAATGTGGTAGTGTGCGCAAGACAGAAGTTCCCATTTTGGATTTAGAAAGTATCTTTTTTGATAAAATAGGAACCTCTAGAACATTAGAAGTTATTTGTCCATTTGTAGAACCTAGGAGAAAATAATTTCCCTGCCATTGATGATGGGAAGACTATTACTACAGTGTAATTACTATAAAAATCACTGTATTGGTGCTAAGTTTTGCTTTGAAACAATTTACAGTTGTGTGTGGTAAATGGGATCACCCATACAGGATAAGCAATAATTACAGCCAGTGTTTTATATGCACTTGTGCACAGGGAAACTTTGGTCAAGGCTTGTGTATTTAACACAGTAGAAAATAGTTTCAAATTACTTTCCTGTTAAATTGGTTAGAGTTCCCCAAAGGAAAGGTTTGAGTACTTGAAAAGAGACCTCGAGTGCTGTAAGATGCTACCACATAGCCTGCTGCTTTTGACTTTCTGTTGGTAGCTTGAGGTTTGCACTTTGCCTCTTTTCTCCAGTCTGTGCTGATCCTGCATTCCCTTGCTTCAGGGGGAAGGGTTTTGCTGCATGATGTGATGTCAGCAGAAACAAGTCATTTTCCTGTATGCAAGCTAATGGTTCTGTGCTGTTCTGCACGTCTTGGATCTGCAGATGGTTAACTCTTTACTACAGGGCTGTGCACCGCACAGTCCTAAAACCTGAGGCCCTGTCCATCTGTGCTATTTCTTTGTAACAGACACCTGAAGATGTGGCTAAGCAGTGGCTGCTTTGTAGTCATTTCACAAAGCACTCATCTTCTTTCCCCCAGAGCTAAACGCATCGCTTGAAAAGAATACAGTACATGTGTAAACTTTGTGAACCTAATGATAATTTCCCTCCATCCTTATACTGTATCTTGATGTAGAAGTTTCACACTTCCCTTTTATCTTTAGTTTCCCGAACAAGCAGAAGTCTGCAGAACCATCTCCCACAATGACCAGCTCCTCTCTGGGCAGCAACCTCTCAGAACTGGACAGACTTCTTCTGGAATTGAATGCTGTTCAACATAATCCTGCCAGTGGCTTCCCAGCAGGTAAGGAATAGCAAGACGTTTTGTATGAGCGGATAGTTTGATTCTCAAAATTGTAGCCCACTTTTTCCTTCCGGCGTCCTTACTGAGGGAGACCCGTCCAGCCCCTGATCAAAGATTCATTTAGTATGGATGGGGTCTCTTGATGTCTGTGGTGCAGCACCCTGCTCAAAGCAGGGCCAACTTCCAAATTGGCTCGAACTAAAGTTTCAAAGTGACATTAGGTTGCTCAGGCTCTTGCGCTGTGAAGTTCTGAGTATCCTCAAGGATGGATGTTCGACAAGGTTTCTGGGCATTTTGTTGCTCTTGTCTGTGATTAGCATGTGTGTATGGACCTAGGGGTATGAATGACTCTTTTGTGCTCCCCTTTCTTAAGATGAAGCCAGCAGAAGCCCATCACTACCAAGCGTGACTGGACCTCACTATGTTGTCCCAGAGAGCAGCAGCTCTGTAGGAGGGAAGGCTGCACCCCCTACAAAAGAAAAGCCAAAGCGAAATGGTGCACGTGGGATCGAAGATGTGCGTCCCAGTGTGGAGAGCCTGCTGGACGAGCTGGGGAGCTCTGTGCCAAGTCCAGTGTGAGTAGTGCTTTGGTGGTTGCTGGCTTGGTTGGGGTGGGACAGGCTCTTGTGGGAAGAGTGACTGTAATGTAGGGTCAGATGCTGCAGCAGAGTGACAGGCAGAAGATGGGCTTTGTCTAAAGGGTCAGAATTCAAGCAGGTGCATGAAGATGCTGATGCTCTTTTATCTACTCCTGGATGAAAAAATACATAAATGATGTTACGAGAGGTGGATTGTTCAAACTCAGATTTAAAGCTGATCACAAATACCCACTGTCTGACAAAAGAATGGTCATCGTCCATTCCTTAATGGATGGTGTGTGCGTGAGTGGACACACTCATGTTAGACTTGGCAGAGGGGCAGGGTCTGGGGAAGGGCTGGTCAGGGTGGGCAGCGCTGGTGAAACTCACTGTGCTGTGCTTGTTTGGAGGGGCAGTGGGACTTTCAGTCTAGGAATGCTCTCCCAGGCTTAAATGCGCTCTTGTTTTTGTTTTCTTTTTTTTTTGTTTTTTCCTTGTCAGCCCTGCAATCACTGTGAGCCAAGGTGAGGTGAGCAGCCCCCAGCGAGTCACCGCCAGTCAGCAGCAGACCCGTATATCTGCTTCTTCAGCTACACGAGAACTGGATGAGCTGATGGCATCTCTCTCTGACTTTAAGGTGCCCTATCACGACAACTTAATACTTCATCTTGTCCCTCCCCACCCCCAGACTCTCTTGCCTGCTAGCCACATCTGCTGACCTTGATTGGTCTCCAGAATGCCCTCTACTTCTCAAACTTGCTTTGAAAAACTTCCTGTGGTGGTATTTGTGCTTTCTGAGTGCTACTGTAGGTGTTCTCAACTGCTATAAATTCTCATCACTGGCAGGGTAAGGCAGTTTGGGGGTCTGTTTTTCCTTTGGTTCTGTAGTTTGTCTCTTTGCCAAAGATAATGAGCTTAGTTACGGCTCAGTACAGGGTGAATTATTTTGCTGTGCTGCAATTTCACAAGAAGTAGGGGAGCATGGGACACCAGTCTGCTTACTGACAGAGACCAGGCTCTTCTGTTCTGTGGGATGATCCTACTCTTTGGAGTGTGTTTTTACCCTGATGTGCTTTCCCTGAGGATGATCTTCCAGGCATGTGGTATGAGCACTGAAGCCTTTGCATCAGACAGCTGGAGACTTCAAAGTTTTCCATCGTAAAACAGTATCTCTTATTCACCTCAAAATGGGATGAAAGTCTGAGCTTCTTGTGGGGGCAGAGGATAGCAAATACTATTCAGAATCTTGTTTGGAAATCAAACTATTGTATTGGAAAAAACCTGCTACTTCAGTCATAAGTAGCACATAAAAATCCCATAGTAGGATAAGCTCAGGAGTAACTTGCCCATGGTCGTCTAGATACGTGAAGCCCTTGGCATATGTGTTTGAATAACTTGTTCTTTATTCATGTAGGTATGTTACCATTCTTGCACTAGATGATTAACTGTGGAGCTTATTTTCATGAAACTTCATTTACCCATAATCGTAGCAAAATGAAAAATATTTTCACTTCTTGCTTTCTATTTTCAGCTGGTTTGCTTATAGCCTTACTGAATTATTCACTTGAATTTGTTCTGAGAGGTGGAGAAAGCAAATATATTAGATATTCTCTTTGTGGTCATTGTTGAGTTTACCTTTCTTACATACACATGCAAGTCTGCTTTCTAGTACTAAGAAAGTTCCAGCGCTCTGTTTTTCCCTCGTATGGAAGATTCTGCTGACGCTTGCTGTGTCTTGTCTGTGCTGAACTCCATCTCCTCCCTCCATGACTTCAGGTGGGGCAGCCAGAGCTGAGGATAGTTTTGTGAGGGGAGGTAGGCAGGACATTCAGTGATGGCTCTGCCGTTTGTTCTCTCTGTGCCACCATTCACGTGAGCGCTTTGGACTTGTGCTGGCGGTTTCATGGAGGTCATTACAATACCCAGAGTTTTTACGGAGTGCGTGAGTTCAGAACCCAGCATTGAGCATGCACGCTGTGCGGGACTTCACTTGCCTTGCACTTGCTGAAATGGAATTCAGTGTGCCATTTCTGGCACGGGTACTTCATTTTGTGAGAATCTAGGAGTTACTCACTGTTTTCTCTAGACTTACTGTGGTGTGTATTTAGTCAACTGCAAATATTGACACCTTAGTGTTACCTTTTTTTCTCCATATTAGGTTAGAGTGCAGGATATCCACAAGTGTCTGTTCAGTCTGGTTGAAAAACTGCACTGTTGTGAAGCTGGAGAGAGTTCGCACCTGCGCTGCTGGCATGCCCTGCCTTGCTCCTTCCGCCTGCTGTGGGAGCTTGAGCGTCATGGCCTCCTGTCCCTGCTGCTTTTATCAGGGCTCAGAAAACAAGCTTGGGGTGTGGTTGCTGCCACCAGCCTTTGCTCCTAGGTGAGCTCTTGGCAACTGAGAATGACCTTGCCCAGCACAGGTTTTCCTTGCAAGGTACAAGGAGGGGACATTTTTCAGCGTGGGTGTTCAAATGCTTTGCAGTCTCGAGAAAAGGCCTTAGAATCTTTGTGCAACTCCAATAAAACTTGCACGACAGAGACTAGCTGCTTTCTGTAATACTGCCTGCCTTCCTGGCTTAGTTTCTGGTTGAACTCTGAGAGCAAACTGAAATGCAGCAAGTCTTTAAGATTTGGGCTTCATAAACACAGCATTAGTATTTTTGTGAGGCATTGAACTCACCTGTCTCTAAATGTTCTTCCTGAAGCGCAAAAAATGTGGTTTCTGTGATCATTTTCCTTTTGTTAATATTGTCGTTGACTGTTTTTAGCAGCTACTTTCCTTTTTCCTGTCCTCCAGGTTGCTTCATTTTCTCTTCAGTCCTTTTTGTTTAACTTCCTTTATTTGTGCCAACTAGTGGTGTTAGCTTGTCTGTAAAAATGGATTTGTAGTCTGTCCTAGTGGCAGGATGTAAGGGAGAGAAGTGGAGTCTTTGCAGAGGTGACAGATGAGAGGCTACCGTTTCAGTACCGGACCTGTGTGTGGTTGAGGACAGAAAAACTAAGTATGATGTGTAATCAGTTGGAGTTGGTAGTTGGTACAACTAGAAGTTACAGTAGATGGGGGTGGGAGGAGTGGAGACACTGATGTTTAATTTCCCTTGAACCCCAGAGTAAAAGGTGCTATTACAGACTGATGCATTACCTTTTTATCATCTTTTTGCTCACTTTAATGAGTTGCTCATTCTTTTTGCTTACAGAATCCATTTGATTTTGGTTATCTAGCTCATCAGTCAGCAAGGCACTGAGATCACTTAATGCACTTGTTTTTTCAACCTCTGCTATTTCTGTGTAATGTGATGCCTGCTTATTGCATAGCTGGGTGCTTGTATTTAACTGTTCTATTACTGTTGAGTTTTTAACCATTGCTCTTATTTTGGAGCTAGTATACTTTTAATAGCTGGAAATACTTGCTTTTGAGTGAAGTGTTAGTCTTGCCTTGAAAATGACTGTCTTCATTATAGGAAGTCTGGAAACTAAGTGTGAACCACAGCATAAAACCAGGTTACTTTTACAGGTGCATCCAGCTTAGGCAAAATACAGGGGGAGGGCAATATTGGAAAATTCCCTCCTTGTAACTACTCAGTGCACTTATTAGTCTTATTAGTCCTTTTCATCTCTGCTGTAACTGTGGGTCTTGCTGTGCTACTCAAGGACAGGAGCAACCTGTAATGAATTATGGTCCCCTACTGCTTTTTCCTTTGAGCGCAGTATCCCTGTAGCACTAGTGTTGTGACTTCACAAATGTGTGTATGTGTGCCAGCTCTTCACCCCTCGGGATGGTAGCAGCTTAGGTCAGCTGAAGGTATAGGTCTCTTCCATCTACTGGCAGATTTTGTGCATGTTCTGGTTAATTTTATCCTTTTATTCATGATAAGTATCCCAGAATGGTAAGTAAAGACTGAGATACCATGCACGGGTTTAGGAAGTTACGTGCCCTGCTGCCTTAGAGCATAAGCACCTAACTTCTTGAGGCTTCTTTGGAAAATGTGACTAAGAATCAGAGCAGGTCTTGATAGCTCTTGGATTTGGAAATCCTTTGTGGATACATTTTTAAAACTGGGAGGGCTCAGCATTGGTCTTAGGTTGACCTACTATATGAACTTGTCCAAGCCACTGTTCTGATTTTCTTTTTTTAAGAAGAAGGAGTACTGCCAGTTTGTCACCTAGAGCTCAGCCAGGAGCCACTGAAAAATGGGGAAAGGAGGACCCATGATCTTTGGTTTTCAAAACACCCTGTGAGTCAAGGAGAACCAAAAACTCTGTATCAGTTGCTCTTGTTAGAGTGTATTTTGGATCAAAATAAATACTGATTTTATTACAATGTAAACGTGGGGTCTTTGGCCTAAGGGGAAGAGGCTAATCTAGCCACCTAAGCAATGCTTACAAGGGCATGGAGTGACTGACAGACTCTATAGATTCGGTATGTGTCACGTCCAAGGTGAGATTAGTGATGTGAATAGAACAAAGCCCATGTCATCTGTTCTTGCTGTGAATGCCCTGAAGCTTTGTTTTCATTGCCATGAACTCAGCCAACTGGAGCGTTTTATTAGTGTATCAAGAAGAAAATGTCATGCTTTGTTCTATGCATTGATTGCTTTTTTTTAGCTTTGAAATGTAAAACTTACATGTCTGACTATGAGTAAGTTGTTAATTTGACCTTTACTCATGGTCTAGACATTTGTGGATTTGTAGCTGGCTTCACAGTGTCTGCTGCATGCCCCCATCACAGCTGCAGGTGAACGCATGAGCTATCACTTAAAGGGCGTAGGAAAAGGATCTCCATGGCTGTAGAACTTCATCTCACATAAGCTCATGTGAAGATAGCACAATGTCATACTCGTTCTGCTCTTTGATATCTCATTTTCCATCTTTACTCTTGGAAGTAAGGCTATGAACACGGCTCTCTGATTTTGAAGGTCATGATTGCTATAATGCTTAATTCTTTGCTTTTTTTCTTCTCCTTACCTCTGTCTTTATCTTTTTCTCTCCTTATTCCTTCTGTCTCCTTTTTGCAGACTAGTTCCACTATGTCTCTGATTTCTGAACCCTCCCTAGAACCGATTCCCAGTTCAGCAAATGCAGACTCCAGCAACACTCCTCACAGTCCAACAGTGCTATCCCATTCCAAACATCCTTCTGCAAGTCACAGTGGGGACTCGACGGTGACAGCATCTGCCCCCTCAGCAGTTCTCTGCATTGAGGAAGGCAGTAACACTGCAGCTCTGCCTACTTCAGGGCATTCTGCCGCTCCTCCATGCGTGCCCTGTTTGCCACAAACAGTCCCTGTGCCCCCACCACGAGTCTCTTCTAGTTATGCTACTCGTGGGCAGCAGGTGACCTCTGCAAGCCTGATTCGGCTGAGCAGAAAGCCTGACTCTTCTAGAAACGCTTCCCAGGCTGCGCCGGCTTCCAGTGTGCAGCTTCTGTGTAGATCTGCTAATGTGGAGGCACAAGGCCTGGAGTACGATTTGGCAAAAGAGACTGAGAAGAAGGAGCAGAGAACTGATCCTAAAATCTCTAGCGTATCAATTTCAAACACTTTAAACGGTCAAGGGAAGGGGCAGATACCTAACGAGGTGGATCAGCAGGGAGCATTCAGGGACAATTCAGCCCTTCCTTCCCAGGGTAGAAGTGTGGAAACAGCTTTAGATGAGCTGTGGGCCCTGGGGCTGTCTGCACATGTGCCAGAGGTATGTGCAAAGAGTGACAGTGTTTTGAATCCTGTGTGTGAACCTTCTGTTGTGGCCCTGGATCGGTGGGATGTCTTCCCAGACACTAAAAACCAGTTTGGCTTTGTAGTGGAGCAAGGACAGGAGGTAAAAGCTGAAGTACCACATGAAACCAAGGACTGTCCTGATTTGGTCAAGAAGAGGCAGGGCAGAGAGAGAGAGAGAACTCCCAGGAAGGCAGGTACTGCTAATGTGAACAAAACCAGAGGAGACGAGGAAAATGAGCGGTTCAGAAGCTCTGCAGTTGCTCCGGAATCTCCTGAAAAGATTTGGAAAGCTGAATGGGATCTGCCATGCGTCTCCAAACCACCCATTGAGAGGATTTCTGCGTCAGGCCAGGCAGGCACTGGGTGAATGTAGGAGTAGGACAAGTCCTAGCTAGGACTGTTCTGACAGTGGACTAACATTTTGTGTGTGGTGTGAGTGTGCTCACCCACACTAACAGCATGCAGCTCTGAGCAATGTAACTGAACAGCTGCATGTCAGGGAGGTTTGAAATCCTCTGCTTTATCTTGTGGTCTCTTCTGCATGTTGGTCAGCAGCACAGAACACAGCAGTTTGTAGGAACTTCCCTGTAAAATGGACTTTTATTCCCTAACTGGGGTAAGGCTCAGTCCACAGAGGCTTCTTAAAAGTTAAAGGGCTATTTCAAACCACTGGAGGATGTAACTGACTTGGGATGGCAGCTCTGCTAGCCTTTTTAGGTCTCATTGCTGGGGCTGTTAGTGTTCCTTCCAGTGCTGGAAGTACGCTTTGTGCACCAGACATCTCTGACCAAGAGTCGTATGCCTGGAAAGGGCAAACACAGACAGGCTGCTCTGTGCCCTTGTGATGCTGAGGTTTCTTTAATGCTCAGCGGAGTGGTCATGCTGCACCTCCTATCTTGGCTTCCTGCTGGTTAATCTTTCCCTTCCTTTTCTAGATAGTTATTTTTGGCTGCTGTGATTATCCTTACGGGGTTTTTCCCTTGCACTGAGTCACTGTTCTGGGCTGTGCCAAGAAGAATTTTGGCATTGTGGAATAAATGTCATCACTCTTCCTCCTCACAGTTGTCACTAATGGCTTGAGTTTGTGCTGTTGCATCTTGGGGCTTGCTCTGACATTGCTCTTCTCTGCTGATACTATTACCTTTGTCATTTAGATTAAATCTTTAATCAAGAGGACAAAAGAGACTGCGAATGTGCATCCAATGTATCGTGACCTCTCTCCAAGGCGTAAACTAGGTCCTGCCATATTTCACAAGACTGAGTCCCAAGATCGCTTGATTGAAGAGCTGCAGGACAAACTGGGGATCGCTAAACAGGAACAGGAAGAATGGAAAAGCCAGGATGACTGGCTGGCAGAGGGGGTCATTATCACTGCCAGACCCCAGGGGGAAGAGCAGAATGGTGTACAGCAAGTGGAGAAGGTAGAAAGCAGGGATATGGGCTGGAAAACTCCAGCATGTGTCTCTGTCTAGATAGCATTGTGTGGAGGTGCAGATTTAGTTTCTGGGTGTCCTAAGCAGCACGAAGTGAAGAACTAGCTCTTTTTACTCACCCTTTTCTGGCCTGAAAAGGAAACCGGCACTCAGGTCCTAGTTCTTGATGTTTAGGAATTGGAGTGGGATCTGAGGGTGCTGGTAATGGTACCTGTTTGGGCAGTCTGCTGCTATCACCTATCAAACGTCCATGTGGGGATTGTTTTTAAAACCAGGCCTGTCACAGAGGCGTGCTCGGTTTTCCCCAGTACTGTACCTGTGCAGGAAGTTCTGGGCGTAAGGTGGTGCTCTTCCTTGAGCTACACAGGGAAGCATGTTTTCTAGTTCCCTTCTCTTTCTTGCTGCTTTTTCCCCTAAGATAAACATAGTGGTAACAACTAGCCTTCCTCTTGTAGGAAGTGCTTGTTTGTTCCTCTTTGGATTTATTCATGTTTCTTCTTCCTCTGTGTCTTTCTAGGTGGTTTTTCCTCCAGAATCCCCGCTCCCCCCAAGGAGGACAGTCTCTGTTCCAGCCTCTCCCCCGCTCCAGCCTTCCAAAGAAGCTGCAAAGACAGTCCCTGCTAATGCCGCTCCCTCTCCTCTCTCTGGCCCCACGCCTCTCCTCCCACTCCCACCTCAGCCTTCCCATGTGCCATCTACCTCAGCTCCGAGTCCAGTCTCCTCTTCCTTCAGCTCGGCTCCCCAGCCTCTCTTTCAGTGGGAAACTTCCGATGATGATTATCATGAGCTTTCTGGTGTGGGCACCCCCCCTGAAGATCCTAGGCACTCGTGTTCTCCCCAGGCCTGGACCCCTAGCACCAAGACGGTTGTTTCTGTTGGCTGTCAGACTGAAGAGGAAGCTTTCTTCCCACAGACGCAGGCAGGCTTACCTCTTCTGGGTTGTGTTTTTAGCAGTGTTTCCAGTCTAAATACTGCTCCCAGTTTGATAGCTCAGTAGATCTAATGTTCACGTAGAGGCTGGTACTGAACTGCTAGACGGGAGAAGAAGGCTCGTTGACAATATCTAATCCCAGCTGTGCCTGTCTAGCGCTGCAAAGTACATGTCTGTGCAATAACCTACTGGGGTGTGAGTGGTTACTGTCTGTCCTGACTTTGTGCAGCAGGGACTCTGGTTCCCTCTGAGGGGAAGGAGGCAGCTCTGAAGCACAGGCTGCAGATCTCTCTTAAAGAGAGTGGGCAAAACCTTGATACTAGAAGGAGCAAATCAGCTGTCATTCCTGGTTGGCCTGTTTAGGCAGGTGTCCACAGTGCGAGTGGATTTTGGGGAGGAGATGATCAAGAGTTGTGTTCTGCATCTCCTGTCAGGGAAGGGCTGCAGCTCCAGGATGGTGGGAAGTCTTAATTTATATGAGGACTACAATGGTGCGCAATGTTAGGTGTACAGGCAGCTTTCAAGCAGTGACTGAGGAAGCACCTCTGCATCATGAACTGTTGTACTTTTCAGGTGACCTCTGCTCCTCCCCTCATCCGCAGTGCCAATCTGCTGGCTGCTCACGCACCACTGGGCCCCCCTGCCCCTGGGAAGGCAGGACCTCCTTTCTGTTTCTTCAGCATGGTGTGCTCTTCTAGTCTATGAGTGTGCTGCAGGTGCTGCTAGGATCTGCTCTGAGAGCTCCCAGTGCCATTAATGTAGATGATACCTTGTCGTGCATGGTTTGTCGCTCATAGAGCTCCTAACTGAACTTGAGTGATGGCAGATCTCATGGGTGAAGGTGTGAATTTGAAGGACCTTTGCATGACGAATTTATGCGAATGCTGTGCTGAGTGTCCCCTGTAAACAGCAGGCATTGCGTGTGGGAGCTGGAAACAAACCTCTTTCAGGTGGAGACTCATCTGTGGGCTGTCACGAAGGCTGGATCACAGGCCAGGTAGAAATTGTAGTGTGCACAAGTGGTTGTGCTGGCACTGAGGTCAGCTGTGGCTTGCAGGAGTGTGTGGTCCCTACAGGCAAGGGTGAAGTGCTCTGTTGCTACATGTTGAATTCATCTCATCTCCTTTCTCTCCAGATGGTATTTATCATTTGTGTGTGGCATTTGTGCCTGCCCAGCCTGGTGGCCTCAAGCCCCTGGTTAGAGTGAGAGAGGATACCAGTCTCTCAACACGGTGCAGCCCTTTTCCTCCTGCTGTGCCATGCAACAGGCCCTGGCTTTGTCCTGGACCTCTGGCCTGGCTTGTTTACAAAGGTCTGTTGTCTCCCTCCTGTGAAAAGTCTACTTGCAATGGTGCTCTTTGGAGACATTCACGGTAACCATTAGGTAGCAAATAACTTCTGTATGGCAGAGGGTTTGGTTTAGGTTCAGGACATCGGGGTGTGATGAGGCTGTTCTGTGCTGCTGGACTAGGAGAGAGTGCAAGTTATGGGGTGGCTGGGAGGAGAGAAGAGGGGAGAAACTGTGTATTTGGCTCCACTGGGAGTCATGCTGCATGCAAGGCAAGGCTGATGAGGAGTGTGTGTAAGAAGGCTAAAATTATGTATGTCATGAGAATTTTTATACAAACGAGTGGAAACCAGGGTTCGTCATTGAGTAAACTGGTCTGCTACAGGTGTGACCAGCTGCAGGACAGGGAATAGAGCTCCTCCTGTGGCTGGAAGGGCAAGTTCTGCCAAGGCTGTGAAGCACTTCAGCGTGTCCCTGCTGCCCTGGCTGTGCTGGCAGCAGGCTGGTGGGTTCTCAAGTGTAGCTTTTATGTCTGTTTTAATTTATCCTCTTAGTAAGAGAAAACGTGCTCCAGACCAGCATCTCAGGGAGGGACTTCTTTGGGTCTCTCTAAACCTGACAGTAGCTATTGCAGTGCAAAGTCAGCTAAAATAACGTGTATTTCATTATTGCAGTTTGCCTGCAATGGGGGCTTTGGTGGCCAAAGAGAGCATATACTTTGTTTATAAGTTATGAACCTAAGTAAAACATTTCTCCCCCACCTCTGGGAAGCCATTCCAAGCCATGTGTGCTGTGGTGGTGTGAGTTTCAGAAACAGCCTCTGAGACAAGTATCTTAATCCCTTTTGCCCCGCCCCTGTGCATTTCCAGCGGTGTGACAATAGACGTGGCAGTCTTTCCATTGCAGTCCTGTCTGCTAGGGCTCTGCTGTGGATGCACTGCCCTCTCTGTAGGTAAACAGCAGGCAACTTGAAGGGAGTTATTTCCTTCCTGCTTCCACTTGCTTAACTCAGGTGGAGGATGAGAGCCACCTGATGGGGGCAAAAGAGACTTGGCAAAAAGAATCTGCAGAAGGTGGTGCAAAGAGAGGGAGGGGAAGGGAGAAGATACTCTAGCTTAAAAGGAGGTGAGATGAGGAAGCGGGATCTCTTATCAGAGAGGAGAGAGTGACAACTGAGAGGGCAACAGCATAGAAATAGAGAGAGGTCAAGAGGAAGGGGCCCTCTGGATGATGTCTCTGCTTTGTCAGATGGCCAGGACCTGATGAAATAAAGGGAGATTTTTGGCAGAGGCTTAGAGAGCACTGTACTGACTGCTTGGGATCTGCTGGTGACTTCTGCTGTATGCGCAGTGAAGGAAAATCAAATCTTTGGTTCACAGCTCTGCTGTTATGCATCCCGGAGTCTCTGCGTGTCTCTGCACGGGCAGAATACATGTGTGTACTTGATCCTGGCTCTCACTGGTTTCTGCAGAGAGCGTAGCTGTCTCCTAGCAATCCCCAGTCCGCCTCTACAGAGGAGCCACTGGCAGCAGCAGCAGGCATTTATCTTGTAAGCACAGCAGCACTTGCCTTACAGTCTTTATTTTCTCTTCCCTGCAGTTCATGGCGCAGGGGAAAGCCGGTAGCAGCTCCCCTCCATCCACAGCCTCCAAGCCTGGCAGTCAGCTGGACACCATGCTGGGAAGTCTCCAGTCCGACCTGAACAAACTGGGTGTAGCTACAGTTGCCAAAGGTGTCTGTGGAGCCTGCAAGAAGCCTATTGCTGGGCAGGTGAGTTGAAGGTGCTGTCTCATTGCTGAATCTTGGGCTGCAGCTGGGAGTAATGGGGAGGGCTGTTTCGTGAGGCTGAAGAGACTGGAGATGCTGGAGAAACTGAAGTACTCTATTTATCCACTGGCTAGGTACGCTGTAAGCTCCTCCAGTGACCTCTACCCTGCCCTTGAGGGACTGCCCTCTCCTGAGATGATAGGTAATTCAGTTTTCATGCTACCCCAGTCCAGGGCTCACTTGAGTAGTAGAACTTGTCATTCTTGCTGACCTCCAGCTGGTATCTTGTCATGTGGTCTAGGGGAGAGGGAGATAGAATTGTCCTTCATAATTTGTCTTCCCAACAGGTAGTTACAGCCATGGGGAAAACCTGGCACCCTGAACACTTCGTCTGCACCCACTGCCAGGAGGAGATCGGGTCGCGTAATTTCTTTGAGCGGGATGGTCAGCCCTACTGCGAGAAGGACTATCACAACCTCTTCTCCCCTCGCTGCTACTACTGCAATGGGCCGATCCTTGATGTAAGTTCCTTGGGGGTGATTAAGGGCGCTGGCAAGGTGGTGCAAGCCTAGGTGTTTAAAACTCCACTTCACCCATGTGTCCTGGGCGGACAACTTTGTTTGGGGACTTTTATTTTTCCTTTGCCCTGGCTCTGAAAGGGAAACAACTTGGCGCAGTCAAATTCTTACACTAATGAGAGGAGTTAGTTCCTTTTACCTTTGCTGAAGTTCCTTCAGAATGCCACATCGTTCCATCATTCTGGTAATGATTCCTCAGCGTTTGTCTGTTGGTAGCCTGTAGTAGCAGGCACCAGTGCTAGTCCTGAGAGCTGGACGGGGCCCTGTATAAGGGAGGAAGCAGTGTGTAAGATCCTTTTAGGGTAAAAAAAGTGTGCAGTGGGGAAAGCCTGAACGAGCCAGAGACGAGGGAGAATTGACTCAGCTCTCTAAAGGACAGTCTATTTTAATGCACGCTCTTGTCAGTACCAACATGAACGTGATCTTCCCCTGACCCAGCCCCCCCCTTACCTCCAAGCTGAAGCCATCATTTACACGACTTGCACTTTGTCTTCCTCTGAACAGAAAGTGGTGACGGCTTTGGACAGGACATGGCACCCTGAACACTTTTTCTGTGCCCAGTGTGGAGCTTTCTTTGGACCTGAAGGTATTGCTGGTTTGTGCAACCTCCTCCCTGAACTGCCCACAAGTGTGTAAAGCAGAGCTGCTAGCAGGGGACAGCCTGAGAGATGACAGGGGAACTGCTGAAGATGGAAGTTCCAAGGGATATAGCTGTTTATGGGGGAAGGATGCTAGCAGAAATCTTCTTTTCTCCCTGTAGAGGAAGGGTATGCGTGTGCACGTGTGCGCATGGGACAAGAAGGGCAGCAGAACAAGGAACGGCTACCCGCTGTGTCTGCGTTAGCAGAGGGAAGGATGATCCTACCCCTGCTGGTTACCCTGCAGAACGTGGCTGGCCACAGGTAAAGATCAGAAGCTGATACTTTTTGCCTCTCTTCTCCTTTGGCAGGATTTCATGAGAAGGATGGCAAAGCCTATTGCCGCAAGGACTACTTTGACATGTTTGCTCCTAAGTGTGGAGGCTGTGCCCGGGCTATCCTGGAAAACTACATCTCTGCCTTGAACACCCTGTGGCACCCTGAATGCTTTGTCTGTCGGGTAAGAAACCCAAGGTCCTTTGCTGCTGCTGGACGACCCCTCTCATTTCCACCCTGCAGGCACCTGGTCCCTTGTCAGGAAACGGCGTCTGTGGGGTAGCGAAGGGCAGTCAGCCCCACGAGATAAAAACATGTCAGCAACCAAACACCTTCTTGTTCCTCTGCCTGTTTACATTAAACTTTCTAGCTGCTTTGCTCTTTCTGTTCCCAGCTGCAATTATGGGCTTCTGCAGCAGCTCACAGATAAACAGAGACATTTTCTGTGACCTTTAAATAATTATAAGCTAAGCTTCTCTCTAAGCACTTGCCTCAGCAATCAGATTTTGAGGCTCTTCCTCCCATGCTCCATCTGACAATGTAAACTAATGAGACTGACCTTGTTCAGACAAATAGGCAAGTCGGTGAAATAGTGGCAGGCTCCATACAACAGGCATAATAAACAGGAATACTGCAGATTAAATGCTTGGCACTCTTTCAGAGAGCCTTGCAAATATTAACTCTTACAGGCCCCAAGAGATGAGCAAAATCAACCAGTGTTTCCTAGAGCGGGAAAGAAAGGCAGAGACCAGAACAAGCAGCTGAAGCACAAGCTGTCAATTCCTGGTGTGATGGTCAGAGCAGACTGTCACCACGCTGTTGGGACTGCCTGCCCAGATTATCTGTGGCTCCCAGAGTGGTGTGCAGGGAGTGGAGGCAGAAGATGGCAGTCCTGACTCTGTGGGACTGGGGAGGGCTGTGCCTTTTTGTGCGGAGAATGAGACTTCTGTCAAGCAGTTCTGCTCTCCTTTTTTCCCCCTGCTGCCACACTGCTTGTATGAGTGGGGCCAGCACTGCTGTCTTCCAGGACACGAGGTGGGATTCTCTTCCTGCTTTTGCTAAAGCAGAGCAGACTTTTCAGCTGTCCTGCTGACTGAGGGAGGAGGCTTTGTTGAACTAATTGTCAGCATTAGAAAAGTCTTGGACTCACGGCAGGCAAACTGCATTTTTCCCAGTATTGTGAGTGTTTAGCTGTCCATGGCTCTGCATGCTGTTTGCTGGACTCCTGTGTACATGTTGGGGTCCAGCTGCGTGTGACACTGTGTGTCCTCCCTGGGAAGAGGATGGTGTTGGGACTCAGCAAAACCAGGATTCTGGAAATCTGGCTTCTCCTGTTGGCCTTGCTGCTGATATGTTCAGTAAATCTGACAGTATCGTCAAGTCTCCCCCACACCCTGCTGCCTCAGTTGCCCACTCGTACAAGGAGGGGGGGTCTCCCCAGTCTTGTGGGGATGGTGGGTGCTTCTGTTGCAGGTTCTGAAGTGTAGGTCCTCAGCTGTCTGATGCTGAGGGGGGTGAGGAGCTCTGGATGCTAAGAAGCACATAGCTGGTGTATCCTCTTCTCCTCATCTATTCAAAATTATTAGCACTGTAGAACAAACAGCAGTTTCGCCCAGTAATGATGTGTGTGTACCTGGTGGAGGTATTTCAGGATGGATGGTGCTGCGCAAAGTGTAATGCCAGCCATTCTGGAGAGGTCACTTGTAAAGATTTATTGGGACTCATTTTCTCAGCTGGAACTAGTCCCGCGTTCATCAGAATTCTGCTGAATGAAAGGCTGTGTTGGTCCCTGCTTCTGCCTGTCATTGTGGGGAAGCTGGAGTGAGATTAAAAAAAAACCAAACAGCAGGGAAAGGTGCTGCAGTGTTTCCCATCTCAGAGGAAGGAGCGTTCTCCTTTCTTCTGGCTGGATACATCCGGTAGCTCATCTGTAGTATTTTCTTCGTAGAAGTGAAACCAGCGGGGGGAAGGGGCATAGTTAATTCGCTTGCTTGTGGCTGTATCTGTCCATCTGTCAGCCTTTCCTTGGAAACTCTTCTCGATGGACAGAGTTTGGCTCTTTGGACAATAGGACGATGCTGTTCCACCCTGCCCACAGTACAGCTAGGCTGTGCCACAGAGCAGAGGAGGCTTGTGGAGCTGCCCGCATCCCCAGCTTATTATACAATCTGTCCCCTTCTGCTTTATCCTCCTGCAGGAGTGTTTCACACCATTCATCAATGGCAGCTTCTTTGAGCATGACGGGCAGCCCTACTGCGAGGTGCATTACCATGAGCGGCGTGGCTCGCTCTGCTCCGGTTGCCAGAAGCCTATCACAGGACGCTGCATCACTGCTATGGGCAAGAAATTTCACCCCGAACACTTTGTCTGTGCCTTCTGCCTCAAGCAACTCAACAAAGGAACCTTCAAAGAACAAAACGACAAGCCCTACTGCCAGAACTGCTTTCTCAAGCTCTTCTGTTAGAGGCATCATATATGGGCGCTAAGCATCTTTCTGCCACCCCCTTGGCAGTTCTGTCTCTCTGAACATTGCTGTGATTTAGAAACCTTACCAGGCAGGGGAGGAGGGGGGGTGGGGTGGGGTGGGAGTGCTTTCTGCTGCTATGGAGAGGCAGTAGATCCAGAGATGAGACGGACCATTAAACTGGAAATGCCCTTGCTGTGTCTCAGTAGAGAGAGGCAGAGTCCCCTCGTTAACGGTGTGCGTGTCTGTGTGTGTGACTGACAGCTGAGCTTAGCTTGAGGGCTCTAACAGGCAGATTTTACTCAGCCCCCTCCTAGCAGAAGGAGTCTTTGCCAGTGCGTTTCAGCCTGTGTCAGGGCTCCGAGCAAATCATGACACTTGCTGACAACGCAGCCCTCTGCTTTGACACCTCTGTTTCAGGCTTTTGTCTGCACGCCTGCAGTCTGAGCAATAGCACGGCGAGGGCACCCTGTGATCTCAGTGCCACCCTGGCTCTGCTCACTAAAGCCACGTGCCGTGTGTGACTTGCTGAGATCAGAGCGTCAGCGCAGGCAGCCAAGACCCTGCAAGGGTCTCTCCAGTTCCATTACACTGTAAGGAGATGATACCACTTACTCTTTTTTTTTTTTTTTTTTTTTAAAGGGACACAAAATACTTGTTTCCGTGT